>NJDD01000872.1:254536-277656 GCA_002245505.1 Calephelis nemesis
CTTGTATGGTTCATGTGAATAAAGAATATTCTGATTCTGATTCTGATATGTAAAAAAGCTCGTGTTAGTTACACTATTTATACCTAACTCAAGAACGGCTGAACCGATTTAGCTGGAAAGTGAGTGGGAGATAGCTTAGAACTAGGAGATGGACATGGGACACTTTTCAGCCCGTTCGACCGCGAGGACACTGGGATAAACATTATTTCAATTTACCCCATACAAACTGAACGGGTGATACGAAGTTCGTCGGAACAGATAGTTTTTGAATACTTACTTTGAATACTTCACAAAATAACGTCATTGCTCAGTACTGTTGCTTTACAACTTTAAAGAAGAATAGCCGTATTATAAATTAAATACACTTATTTTCTCAAAATAATTATAACAGCTTCAAATTGTCAATGCAGCAATAATATCTACATCTATATGTCATATGAATCCATTTGTTTATTCTTTGATTTTTTTAGGGGCGCTAGCGTATACGATTAACGCCACAGACTATCTGCAATGCTAGGGTTCGATTCCCGACGGGGACCGAAATTTATGTGATAAACCTCGACGTCTTATTCCGGGTCTGTGGGTATGCTATGTTTATTTCTCTATCTGCATGTATAATAATAACCTCGTCAGTGATCTAACGGTTTGGCTGTTGGACTTGAATTCATGAGGTCTCGGGTTCAATAGGTCAGACAAAATAATAAAAAAATATTATAAAAATAACTTTCCCGGGTCGTCAGGTACGTGTTTGGTTAATGATAGGCTTGCCACCTATTACATTGCGGAAATTGGTGTCTTTGGCTAACCGTGGGTCTTCGGGGATACGGCCGTGAAGATACTTTTTTTACATACTTATTTTGGTGCCTCTAGGCGGCGTGCATTTCTTACCATCAGTCTATTTGTTTGGATTCTAATATTATATTATATAAGAAATAAGTATTTGCTTGTAATTGACTTCTTGTTTTATTAATTCTCTAGTAAATTTGTGTAATTTCATGAATTATAGTGTAATTCGATAATTATATAATTATATCGCTATAAACTATTACTAGCTAACTATATCGCTAATATTGTGGATATTACTTTATCTAATTGAAGGTATTTCCTTTGTTATACCCAATATGACTCATTTAACTTATTTAAAACACCAAAAGAAAGGCAATAGCAAACGAACCTTTCCTCATTCGACGAACACGTCGTGGGTTCCCGCCCGGCAGCACGACAGACCCGCTGTTTCCTGTCCATAACCATAAATAAAGCCTCCTTATGCCACTGAACTGTTACGAAAGATGTGGAGTCGTTAATTGTTAACTATGTTTTTAATTATACTTAAACAGTTAAATTTGGCCATAACTACCGGCATAACGGTAAAATAATGGAATAGAAAATTTCACCCCAGGATTTGAATCCTTGGTAGGTTAAATAGTTACAGCATTCGTTGGCTCAAGAAGGGTACAGGTTTCCGGTCGATTGCATTTTTTTTTCTAATTTTTGATTTTGTAGAAATGAAACCCAAGCACAGGTTAAGTGAAAAATGAAAATGTTTCGAAAAAAATTCTGAATATTACAGTAATATCGTATATTTCTGATTATGTAAAGCAATTAAATCAGTTTTTGATTTTCTTAACCTAAATGACTAGTTGTAGGAAGTAAAAAAAGAAACCTTTCTTCATAGTATGACTACATTGTGAGTTTTCGCATAGTGACATAAAAAACCAGCTACCCGCTTCTTGTCAGTGACACTCTATGAGGCCTTTTTGTATGACACTAAAGATGTTGAGTCACCGTTAGTAGGTTTTCGTTAGCAAGATAGATATATAACCGGCAGCTTTGCTCATTTCTATACTTTGGTTACATCATCAGTCAAGATGGTGTGATCGTGCTTTGAGAAAGTAATTACTTACAATAAATATGACTCATGATGAAAAAGAAACTATTTAAAAAAACGTAGACCTATTTTGCTGTCGTATATAAAAGACCTATTAATTGCACAGTAACACGACAGACTCGGTGTATCCTATCCATAGGCATAAATACTCGTAAGGCTTTTTTGTGCCACTGAACTGTTACAAAAGATGTGGAGTTGCTATATATAAAAACATTTTATAAAAAGTTATAAAACAAATACATTTTTTTTTAATAAATTAACTTAATATGCCTGTGCAAACTTTTTAATATTCAAATTACACAATAAAATACGTTGTAGATTAACCAACTTATTTATTATAACTTATCGTGGCCTAACTAATGTTAAAAGTATCTTTACGCTTGTATCGACTCGTAAAAATAACCATGGGACCGACGATTAGTCGAAGGTAAACCTATCACCATCCGGGAACTATATTTAATTTCGAGAAACGTTATTTTTATTAGAAAAATTTGTTGAAACATTAAAAGTAGGTGTTAAGTTCATAAAATGTTGAACTATCAATTATTATACCTATAAATTATTATCCTACTGATATTATAAATACGAAAGTTTTTATGTTTTTCTGTTACTCTTTCACGCAAAAACTTCTGAACCGATTTTCATGCAATTTGCCATACACATAGAGGTTTTTGGAATAACACATGTGATAGTTTTGATCCCGAAAACATATTCCTTTGAGCCATTAACCACGCGGGCAACGCCGTGGACAAGAGCTAGTATAAATTGAATTGAACCAACATTTACATCTAAAATAGTCAAGTAAGCAATTATAATTAAAATTTAAACATAAAAACTTTTTCTTTGTCCTTAAAAAGCAGTCTATTTGTTATAAATTTGTGGTTGATAATTGTAATTTAAAATGTAGTTTTCATAACTTACTTATACCTATCTGATTATTTATGTTTAGGTACATAGCATTTCATTTATACTATAATGTTCTTGATTTGTTTCCAAAAAAATAACAGTTTTTTCCGTGACATGGAAATAATTTGATATTTTCCATCGTCAGCACTTGGTAAAACTTCCAAATATTCATATTTTTAAAGAAAGAAAATTTGAAAATATGAATATTTGGAATATCAAATGATAAGTAAAACAGTACAAGTGTTTCTTTCTTTAAAAACATGGAAATAAGTAAATCCACTGACAACTAGGAACTAATTGAAGAAAATATTTTGAGTTCTGAAGATTTAGGGCTTTGTAACTAAATTTGCACAGTTTTGTATTTTAATAATTTTCTAGTTGGTATACAGAAACGACTCTACAGATTTGTATCGGGTTCGTCGATCTGCAGTTGCATAATATTGTGTCCCCTAGCTTTCAATATATTACTCGGGTACCAGTTCCACTGGACACATGAGACAGGAATTCCGCGCCCACGTTATCTTTATCTTTTTATAATGCCTCAATATTTATCTTTTTATTGCTCTTGACTTATATCTTTCTAATCGCCTGAATTTGTTCAAGTAATTTAACTAATTATTAGTTCTTAAAGTAATTTGAAAGGACGACTTTGTAATGAAATTATAATTGATCTAAGGACACGATAACTACAAATACGTTAAAAAAAGTTATTTGTTCTAAAGTGATCTTAACGATCTTATTGATATTGAAACATTGACCATTAAAAGAAAAAAAGGATTCACTAGTACGGCCCACATTTAGCTCCCAACCGCGTCATCGCCGAGGTGCCAATTTGTACAAAAAATATTTAAAAACAGTCCTAAGGTCTATGACGTATTAACTATACTACACAAACTATAGATATAGCATTAAGTACTAGATTGAAATAATCTTAAAAAACAGTTAAGTGCTTCAAATAAAATTTCGGAGAAGATAAAAACCTCTATCTATTAAAAAAACTGCAGAATAAACTGTTTTTAAAATTAGCTATTTGTCGCCTGATGGGCCACATATGATGGTCAAAGTTTAATAGCAATTGCAACGAACATATATATTTATGTGTGATTATAATAATGAATGAGCGTCACAAATAAAAGAAAAAAATTCCAGTCGATCTTTATATAACTGAAAAGCACACACCTAAAAAGAGATTCCAACAATAAAGAGCCTTTTTGTAGTTTAAAAATATATCCGCATTTTGCTGCATAATATATCCGCAATGATGTGAATTTAGAAAGAAACAGACGAAACGTGATTGGTCATTTTTATGATTTCCAACTTTCAAAATTCCATTAGAATATTTGAATGATCTTAATCACTTGAAATATAAATGATAATATTCAACGATTTTTTATTATTTAATTGTTATCATTGAATTATAATACTCATGTATATTATCATAATATTGTTATATTAATCGTTTGTTATGATTCAGTACGAATTAAAAAATCAGAATGATGTAATAATTTATCAGTCTGCATTATATACCTGCAAATATTATTATATATTTTAAAATTAACACTTAACTGACTCCAAAACTTGACTTTAAAAAGTCGTCAATCTCAACTGACTCCAAAAACATAGCGTAATTTTGTGATGTAAGTACCGTGCAACAAAATATATAATAGGTAATCCCAAATGTTTGTCTGGACTATAAATCTGGCATGTTTTCGTGAAAAGTTAACAAAGTAGGCAAGTTGGTAGAAGAAACCGTTTCTTTCCATAAGAAATGTATACGTATTATGGCTTGACAAAACAGGCAAAATAGTGCGCTACGAATAAATTGGACTTATCGGAAGTGAAAACCCCCAAATATATAGAGATGTCTTGGCGGAAAATTGAAAATTAAATAACTTTATTGAGAGGTAGGCAAACTCACAAAAAATTTTAATAACCCTCGTTTTAGGTTCTATATCCTGTATATTTTTAATATTATTTTTGTTGTACAATTTTAGTTTGATTATTTTTTATTATATGTGTAAAAACCTGCTAAGTTTGCATTCTATAGGAAAAACTCCAATAATGAGAATTGACTGTCCACCGCTACTTTTTGACTTACTGATGCTGCTTCGAACATATTTAAATAACATGATTGAGTCGTAAATAATATGTTAATTATGGACACGTTTTATATTGGTAGATGGCCGTAAATCTACTATTTTATTAAAATCAGGGCTATCTAATAACAGGTTTATCTTTAATTGTTTGGTTTCTCCAAGCCCGCTAACGATTGTAGAAATTCCAGAGGATATAGACGAAACTATAGATATATTAAAGTACTAGCTGCCCGTTCCGGCTTCGCTCGGATGGTAATTTTTTACCATAAATTGAGATATAAGCTATCCTATCTCTCAAGTTGGATCGAACTGCACATGGTGTGCGAATTTTATTATAAGTTGTTTAGGAGTCCATTGAGGACAAACATTGTGACACGAGCTTTATATATATTAAGATTAAGACCATTGGGATTAATGTCATCTCTTTGTCGCTATATTAGGAACAAAAAAGAAACAAAACATATTTATTATATTAATGTTTATAGTGTAGAACTGTTCTATAACACTTCATTATTTATGTGTCTCTGAATAGTGATAATTTTTAATGAATTTTTTTATGAAAGATCAATTAACCGGCACACGTCTCTCCTGATGGTAAGGTATAACCGTGGGTTATAGACACCGGATGTTATGGGTGTGTCACGGCCCTAACGTCCTGTGGCCAGGATGTTAAGCCTATTGTGTAGCCGGCCATACCCTCTGAATCGGAGAACATGACAGAGTCATTACGGCGCGGCGACAGAAACATGTAAATCGGTAGATCCCCACCCGGGCAAGTTACGGCACAGCACTCTACTACTAGTGGTCTTGTTAACAATTACTTTTACATGTACTCGCCGCTTACGAGCTACCTGGTAGAGCGGCGTAAGTTCTATTTTATCCACGGTGATCCCTGACAAATAGGCTATCTATAAGACGGTGAAAAACTTTACTGTAGCTACTTTGATATGTTATGTTATAATTACTAATGTTATATTACTATTTCCCTAAGTTGGGTTTTCCACAGACCTTTGACCCACCTATTTTTAAGAATAGGCTAAACTCAGCAAAGGCCGGCATCGCACTGGCAACTTTTTATTTGTCCATAAGCAGTGGTGACTGTTTTTATACTTCTTAGTGTCGGCGCTAGAGAAAACTATAATACCTTCATAATTTTGTGAAAAGTGTAGTAATATAGAAAAATTGTGATCAGTGGTGACTGCTTTACATCTAGCAGCCTCCTCGCTTGTAGTCATAGTCATATTCGTTTCAATAATCGAATATAGTTTAGTAGCATCAAATATAGTTGAATTGTCATATATAAATGTATGTTTTTTTTATTTTTTATGATATTGGAAGGCAAACAAGCAGACGGATTTACTGATGGTAAGAAATTCACGCCTTCACCTAGACACAACAAAGTAGGTAAGGGTGCGTTGCCAACCTGAGGCCAGGGTGTTAGGCCTCGAACAGACATAAGTTTTTATCTTCCGGCTACCTTATCTTCCAAACTTATTAACGGCAAGCACTTACTTTATGGCGGCAGGAATAGGTAAGGCGGTTGTACCAATCCGGAGAGTCGCTGCGAAACTCTACCACCTAGTCAGATGTCACGGTGTTAGTGAAGGTAAGCCCATGCTCGCCTTTTACGAGCTGCCTCGCAGGTAGGCAGGTGGTCTATTCTGAAAAGGAGCCCGGACAAACACGGGGAAATATACGAATAAAGAATGTAATGACATAATTTCAAAATTATGTCCAATACATTAATCATAACACTCATTTTCCTCAGATTTAATAACGTTCCGTATAATGTACGATCGCCGTACGAGATACACGGAAGATATTCAGGTCGGGTTTCAGAACAATGCATCGTAAAATGATGTTTTGATCTTACGTTCTTGGTGCTTCGTTGTAAGCTAACCGCGAATATTGAAACGATAGCAATATGTATAATAAAACATAAAAAATATTAATCTTTTTCTTAAACATCTTTATGCTAAACTAAATCTTACGTAATGGCTTAGGTCTCGAGCGAAAGGCAACTTTTAACCTACACCACGTATCATGACAATGTCGAGCACTGATGTTAAATTGGCAGAAGTATGTGAAGCAGTAGATCAATCCGGGCAAGTTTCTGTACACTAATCTAATAGCTAGTAGGTACTTATTATCTGTTTATAATACTGATATTTTTTCTTTTTTACAGGTAAGTAATTGAACCTATTAGTCTAACAGAAGAAGAAAATTTCAGTATTGGGATTTTTATTTCCTGAGAAGCCCGGGACCCAACATGTTACATTTTAAGCTGGTCGGCCGCAGGTTAGTCTCTTATATTCTGACTAATATTTAATTGCAAAAGTGTTATGTTATTATTTATATGCCGTTTTTTCATCAAAACAGCTGAACCAATTGTAAATAATTTTAATACAGGTAGGTATAGATTAAATCTTAGAGAAGGGCACAGGCTACTTTTTAAGACACTTTTATAAACTGAGTAAGTATCTAAAGGAAAATTAAAAAAATGTTTTAAAAGGTCGCATTGATATCATCTTATCAAACCCCGGAAACTGTTTTAATAGATATAGTGAGTTAAAAAGAAGGATTTTAGGTACCTATTATAACATAAACGTTTGTCCACCCGTTTAAGCTAAGACGGACTGCTAATCACTACACATTATAAAACAAAGTCGCTTCGCCTGTCCCTATGTCCCTTTGTTTGCTTAAATCTTTAAAACTATGCAACGGATTTTGTTGCGGTTTTTTTAATAGACAAAGTGATTGAAGAGGAAGGTTTATATGTGAATTTTATACCCGTGCGAAGTCGCTAGTATTTGACAAATTCAGAAACCTTGTACAGTCTGGCCAAGAGACGCAATGCTCGGATCTCGGGCGGTAATAGACGAGTCTGTATAAAGACTTCCCTCTGTCGCAACGTCCCAAACGAGCGAGCCTTCGCTATTTCCGCTGTAGCAATTTAAATTTTACGCAACTGTTCCGTTCCAACCTTAAATCGACCGTTAAAGGTCTGTAGCCTGCCTTTCTTCCGGTGTTTTACGTTAAACGGAACTTAATATCTATATATTATTTATCTATTAAAATCGTTATGTAGTAAGTATATGTATGTACAATTTCAAAGATCTATTAAATTAACATTCAGTTTATATTAAAAATTCTATACTGTATCTTTATATCCGTTAACATGTTAGGTGTTTAAGTAAAAACTATTCAATACTTTTTTTTTTACTTTTTTTAATTTTTATTTTGTTTAACTTGTGAAATATTTTTTTGTTATTAACATAATATGCTTTTGTTTTTAACCGACTCAAATAGGAGGTTGTCAATTCTTTTGCAATTTTTTTGTTCATTTTTCTGTATGTTAGCTAAGCAAATACTCGTTTAGTTAAGTAGTTTTCGAATTATACCAAAGACGACAATATACTCGTATATATAATTATATTTGGTTATACTTGCTCAAAAAACTACTACTCATAATAGAATGTCGACAAAATGTATTTGATACTATTTCGGAACCATTAGCTATATTTACAAAAAAATATTACCACATCACGACGTGGGGCCCAGTGAAAGAGTTGGAGTCGGTTCTTGCAGTTTTTACTACGCCTAATTATTAACTGAATCACCAGAAAACTATTGCAGTCACTGATTTTGATAATCTCGGTCACTGTCTAAAAATTGGCAAGAATCGATCAAAATATGATTTTTGTTCGTTTAATGTGTTAAAATAAATTTATTTAATAACGTTATGATGATGACTTAGTGTCTTCGGCTAGTCGTGGGTGCCCTGGTTGTGCCTCTGCCTACCTCTTCGGGGATATGGGCGTGAAGATACGAATAACGTTATGATACTTGATAGCAAAAACAGGACCCCTGTAGACGTGAAATTTTGGTAGATAATTTGCCAATTAGAGTCTGAAATCCTAAGCTTTCTATTAAAATTCACACCGTGTTAGTCCGGATCCTCTAATAAGAATAGACCGTCTGCCATCCTGCCTGGCAGCTCGTTAAAAGCGACCCTGGGTAGCAATAAGACTACAGGTGATAGAGTGCTATCAAATTGCCCGGATAAGAATCCAATGCTTCCTATTCCTGACGCCTGATAATCATGTTGCGATCTGGAGTATCTTCAGAGTAGCCAGTGGGCTCGCGTAATAGGTCTAACACGTCGGCCATACACAGGACATGTATTAATAAATAAATAATTATCCCTAGTCAAGTTACACAAATTGAATCTAACCCCAAAGTAAACAAATTATATGTATTAGCTTGTGTTATGGGTGTTTGTCGATGATTCTAATACATAGAAATACTTAAATAAATACTAGACTGCATTTAATAAACACCCAGACCCAGAAATCCAGACACCTAAATTACATCACAAAAATGCCTGCTCCTGTCGATATTCGAACCCGAGCCTCGCGGTTCGCGGTAGCCACTCGACGAACGAGGCGGTAATATGTCAAGATTATGTCTGACAATCAGAGGAGCTTGTGCTTCTTCGATATTATTAACCATAAAAAGATTACCGGCTACTCTCCTAATAAAAAAATAATCCTCTAGACCGGAGTACCACAGTACTGATACTACGGCAGCAGGAATACAGAAGGCGGGGGTATCAAAACGGGCTAGCCGTTTTTGGGTAGATTTTCACTACTTTAAAGGATACGTTTCATTTTTGTCAGATGTCAGAAAGATCATGAAAGTAGGATAAATGCGGTCGAAATGAGAGCACTACGGAAAATCTGTGGTGTAACGCTCGCTGACCGTATTCGTAACAGTGTGATCCGAGAAAGAGTGGGATTGAAAGAAAGTGTTGGTGTTAAAATGCGAAAGGGCATGCTCCGCTGGTTCGGTCATGTGGAAAGAATGACAGATGAAAGATTCACAAAGCAGATATACAATGCGAATGTGGATGGATATAGGTACCCGGGGAGACCAAGGCTATTAAGGGATATTATCCGAGGGTGGTGTCAAGAGTCTCCGAAACAGGCGTGTTTGTATGAAAAGGGTAATGAATGTGAAGGAAGCAAGACAGGTTTGTCAGGTCTGGGTCTGGCACTCGATACTTTCTGCCTACCCCGTAAGGGACTTGGCGTGAAGATATGTATGTATGTATGTACATTTCATTTAATTTTTTTTTTATCAAGCAAGAATCTTTTAAGAAGCATAAATGTATATTACCATTTAGGCAAAGGCTAAGCTAGTTACATATTAACATAATCCGCTTGCCGACTCCGAATGATAATTAATTATTATTTAACGGCAAAACAATTAGCCTTGACCGACATTACAAAATCTAAAACATTGGTACTCAATTCCTTTCTCTTCCAATTTAAATTTAACGTCCTTTCTAGATACCATAGAAACGAGGAAGTAGTCTCAGAAAAGTAGTAACTCATAAAAAACGTAAAGAATTTTTTACAACATCCATGGTGGACTGTATAGGCTGTGGTTATCTCTTCCCTCCCTCTCACCTCTGTGGTCTAGCGGTTCAGTCGTTGGACTTGACTGCATGAGGTCCCGGGATCGAATCCCGGGTCGGGCAACAAAAAAAATTTGGGGTTTTCCAATTTTCTAATAAAAAAAAATGTTGCTCATATCCTATGCCCGGTTGACGATAGGCATGCCACCTATCACATTGTGGGACTTAGTATATTCGGCTAGTCGTGGGTGCCCTGGTTGTGCCTCTGCCTACCTCTTCGGGGATATGGGCGTGAAGATACTTTTTCTTTTTTTTATCTCTTACCATCAGGGAGCCGCGTGCTTGTGTACTTGTTCGCTGCGTTTTGCCGAAAAAATTATAAGATAGCAAACTAACAAATATGGCTCTCCGGATGGTAAGAGATAGCCATTGAGTGAGAATACTACAAGTACCTTGCGATATTCATAATTGAAATTTTCTTTACGAATATGTGTTATATTAGCCGACGTTCAATTTACATTTTGACTTAAACCCCTCTCCCTTAGAAGTTCTTCCAGGAAGTGTGATTAAATGTAGCCTGTTAATCTTCTTTTTTTTATGTTATAGGAAGGCAAACAAGCAGATGGATTTCCTGGTGGTAAGAAATTCACGCCGCCTAGAGACACCAAAGATGGTAATGGTGCGTTGCCAAACTAAGGTCAGGGTGTTAGGCCTTGAGCAAAAGTAAGTTTACTGGCTACCTTACCCTCTGAAACGGAACATGTCATGAGGCTATGGCGGCAGGAATAGGAAGGCGGTGGTACCAATCCGGGCGAGTCGCTGCGAAACTCTACCACCTAGTCAGATGTCACGGTGTTAGTGACGGCAAGCCTATGCTCGCCTTTTGCGAGCTTCCTGGCACAGGAAGGCAGATGGTCTATTCTACAAAGGAGCCCGGACCAACACAGGGGGGATGTATCTTATGTGTATTTTTTGTATATGTATGTTAATCGAATTCTTCGTCATTTCTGAACTGATTCAAATAATTCGTTTTGTAGTTGAATTGAGCGCATTTCCAAGGTCGTCCCATTCTGGTCTGGAGCTGATAATGGAATCCCTGTTAAATCGACTGAGTTCACTGACTTATTAAAATCAAAAGTCGTTTTCTTGCAGTTTTACTGTACTAAAATGGATATATTATTCCTGCCGCCATAACGTCATGACATGTTTCCGTTCGGAGGGTAAGGTAGCCGGTTAACTTACTTTTGCTCGAGGCCTAACATCCCGGCAATAGGTTGGCAAAGCACTATTACCACCTTTGGTGTCTCTAGGCGGCGGGAATTTCTTACCATCAGGAAATCCATCTGCTTGTTTGCCTTCCAATGTTATAAAAAAAATATGGTGTTACCGTAAACTAAGGTACAATAAGTAACAAACTGGTACTATGAGAAAAGGAGCTTAAAATAACTCAAAATATTCATCGTTGGCACTTGATGATACTTCAGTGTTGATATTTACATAAATCATTTTTACTGTTCCGTTTCAATGTAGGTAACAGACGTATTTACCGGTTTCGCTCGATAGACATTCTCATTTCATTTGATTTATGAGAACTGAAATGGGATAAGAAATCTGTAAGCTATTGTCGTAATAAATTTAAATTGAGAAGTGACTTCACGCCCGAATAACTGAAGATATAGGCAGAGGTACAACTTAGCCCCTTACGTACATAGGCAGTTGCAAACGTCAACCCAATCCAGGGTAACTATGTTTTTATTAGAAAACTAGCTGTCCCGGCGAACTTCGTACCGCCCGTTCAGTTTGTATGGGAAAAATTACAATGTTTATACGTTTCCGAACAAATGAAGCTCGAATTTAATTAAGTAACCACGTTTCCGAACAAACGATGCTCTTTCAATTCAATATAGTCTATGGCTGTGAATGACATTGACATTCGTTACGCACGTTCTTTAAAATATGCAAAATTAAATGTACATTTTTTAAAATTTTCGAGAGATTTTCTTAATATTTTTTCCGTAAGAACCTTCTCCTAATAATAACAAATACCTACAACAAAAAAAGAATGAGTGAAATCGGTCCAGCCATTCACGCTTGATGAATGGCTGGACCAAGTTGAATGAACCAAGGAAAACGGATTTCATTTTTATATATTATATAAGATTGAAAAAACATTTTAGTTTTCTGTTACCTCTACCTATACCCGATAAGATCTAAGGTGGTTAGTTTTCTGCTAGTTATTAGATGTCATTTAGCTTTACACTATATGTTTTCTTACGCAAAAGCTCTAACTCTTTGAACTCTTACTGCACAGGCTTAAACCTGAGTCAAAATGGTATGTGGCTCGGCCGTTTCCTTAGTTATCAGTATGAGAACTGTGGTGTAACAGAGTAATAGGAAAGTAATGATCAGTTGATACATTTTTCAACAGAAACCCGTGGATGGTATAGCAAAACAACCTAGTCATATGTTTTGACTTAGGTGTAAAGTTATGAAGTTAGAACTTATCGAGCTAGAGCTTTTGAGTAAGAACCTTATCTTAACTTGACACCACATTATATCGTCACAGTGCAAGTATCGTCTTGGCAATATTTTGCATTTTCAGTGAATAGTTCAGTAACTAAATCTGTGATTTTAGATGTCAACACCGTCTTTAGTATCGTAATATCATCCCCTAATTTAAGCCTTACCAGTTTCACAATTTTTTCTCTGTTTACTAATTTTAACTTGCATACTAAATTTGAGCTATATTGTAATACATGAATTTTGATGATCACCAGTAAGAAACGAAATTTTTAGACATTAATCGACTACAGACATTATGTACTGAAAAGTTTGTTTACTTTTTCTGATGCAAACGAAACTTGATTATTTTAGTATTCACAAATACAAAGAAATGCTTTGAGAAAAATGTAGTTAGTCATTGTCAACGAGCTTTGCTTTGCTCGTCTTGGCTGGAGCACTCCCATACCCTCAGATATATTCGACAAAACCTAATATAATGTATAGTTCTTACTAAAAGAATGAAAAAAAAGTACCATGAATATCTTTTTTTGAATTGCTAAATAGTCCCATTTCGTTCTGATGGTAGATTATAGAGTTATGATATAGATTCGTCATAAGAACCACTTGTATGGTCGACAAAAAGTTCCCATTTCATACTTAAGGCAGCAGACACTTCCACGCGTAATGATGAACGGTATTAACAACAGTTATTCAATCATGTCTTATCCAGTAACAGATGTGAGTGGACATTACATTGTCTTTTTTGTGAAAGGACGGCTTATGTTGTTAACTTAAATATAGATCCATACATCTTCACGCCAATCTCCTTACGTTGTAGGCAGAGAGTAGTGTATATCAAATCTCACGATGGTTGTAGAGCTAACTTAAACATAACTTGACTCAAGTTATTTTCTCTCCGCCTGTTTTGATTTTCAAAAGTAATTGATATAATGAAGGTGTCTGTTTATAGATCCGTCAACTCTACTCAAATGTTTTGAATAAGCTCTACAAATTAAGCTCATTGAAACTGTATACTCATTTACTCATACTCATATTATGCTCATTGACTTTGATTTCAAGAAGTAAGTCGTCTAAGTACCCAAAAAATAAATATTTTTATCGATTCCCCCAGAATTACGTCATCATTTCCAGACTTTGTGGCTAAAAGAAGTACGTTCTTTGAAATAAAAAAAATATTTTTGTAATCGGTTCAGAAATTACGGAGAAATCAAATAACATACATAAAAAAACATGTAGGAGTTCAACATACAACCTCTTCCTTTTATTCAAGTCAGTTAAAAATAAGTAAGTAAATATGATGTATTTACTTATTGTATTTTGTTTAGTTCATGATAAAACAAATGAAAACAATCGTCGCCTCTGTGGTCCGGCGGTCCGGCGTCGGATTTGACTTCTTGAAGTCTCGGGTTCGATCCCCGGGTCGGGCAGCAAAAAAGAAATATAAAATGTTTAGATAAACAAATAAAAATAACGTGGCCCGGGATAGTATATGTACCCGGTTGGCGATAGGCTTACCACCTATCACATTGTGGGACTTATGATTTCGGTAGTCGTGGGTGCCCTGGTTGTGCCTCTGCCTACCCCTTCGGGTTTATGGGGGTGAAGATACTTAATTACTTACTTATAAATAAATGATTTATATATTTGATGTATATGTGTATGTATGTGTAACGTTTTTGCTTCAATGCAATAACTGCTACAACAATTTCATATTTTTTTCTGTAAATTTATTTTTGAAATAGCTTTTCTATTCCAATTTGGTTGTTACATTTTCTTCTTCACTCTTACATTTAACCGTGAGAGCTCAGGCTTGCTGTTTTTTGAATGGTTAGCTAATAGCATAAGCGCAATGAAATCCTATTAATATTATAAATGCGAAAACTCTTTCGCGCAATAAATTCTAAACGGATTGAGATGAAATTTTGAGGAGATATAGTTTATACATCAGAGTAACATATAGGCTACAATTCATAAAAAAGTATACTTTAGCAAGCCGCTTATTTAAGCTAGCTCTTTATAAAGTCGATATAATACACTCGCACTACTACGTTATGAAAAGCAAAATTATTTTTTCAAATAACCAAAAACTGTTATTGTGAAATAAGAAAGCAATGAAGTTATTTGCTTACCATATTTATTTCGATGAAATAGGAAGGTACCTATATATTTCAGTGAAAAGATCTTATGTACACATGTTAAATACGCAAATAAAGATATTTTATTACTATTTTGTAATAATTTAGGAACAGTAAATCTAAGTACCAATTTTAATTTTTTATATCCTTCCAATCAAAGGTCCAAATTATTTCTATTTTAATAAAATCGGGTTTTAATTAAACAAGTTTTTCTTTTTCTCAAAAGTATACTCTAACATGAAAACTAAACGCATTTGTGGTCCTCTCAGACCAGTTAAACAGTTATTGGTCTGAGAAAACAATATCAATTTGATTATTGGGAGAGGGGTTAAATTCAAAATGTACATTAAGCTAAAAATTATTAACGAGTAGGTAGTACGACTTCATTTATTCGTTTTTATGTTTTGTGGCATGTGCTTTACGAATTATCTCTTATTTTTACCAAGTCATAAGTTTTTTTTTAGTTTCGAAATTACGGATATATCAAAATTCAGTACAAAGTGACCAAATAACTTAAAATTGGAATATAGAGAAACGTTTGAACCTACAGGTAATTTCACATAATAAATAAATAAATATCTATGGGCAAGTTACACCTAACCCCACAGTAAGCAAATTATACTTATGCTTATATTACGGGTATTAGTCAACGATACTAATACATAGAAATACTTAAATAGATACCAGAATAAATTTAATAAACACCCAGACCCGGAAATGCAGATATCTAAATGTTCATTACACAGATGCCTGCCCCCGTCGGGAATCGAACCCGAGCCTCGCGGTTGGTCGATGTTGTTAGGCGTGTACGCTAGCCACTCGACCAACGAGGCGGGCATACGTATCTTCACGTGAAGCTCGTTTCAAGGTGGGCACAGAGTATCGAGTACCAAGTGAACGAAGCTCACCGAATTGGTTAGCGGATGCCATGTGTAAAGATAAATACCCAGTTAATTACTCTATGACGTAATAAAACACCGAAGACCCAGGCAATGTTCAAATATTATCGCTTTCTCTACAAATTGTGTTTTACTTTAAATTGCTGTACACATTACACCATCGACATTCGTGTCCACCGACCATTGCCCGGTTACGTCCACATGTCGAAAGTTATGAGATAAACCGGCAGACGTAAGCAAATAGTAGTAAAACGCCGTGTAACCGTTAGAAATCATACGCATAACCACAAAAAATATTTAGACGTCTGTTTATATAAACACAGTTTAAATTTTACATCTAACCAATAACATGCTTTGGATAGATGACAAGTCAACGTATCATTGGTTGAATTTTAGACATTGTTTAGTAAAACGCTTGTTGAATGAGTTTTACTAAACTCTTATATAATCCATGTGCGAAAAATTTTTTCTGTCGCATGTTTCATGATTGCGTTCCTACCCTCTGGTTTGTAGAGATCACTTCCTAAAGTGCAATGTAAACAAGATGCAAAAATATATGTTTTTTTATACGCACACATAGCATGTACTGTGTAAATTGAATAATTACATATTTAAGATACTGTGGTGTGGTATTTATGAGGTAGGCGGAGCGTGGTAAACCTCACGATCATTAATTACCCTTTTCATACAATCACGCGGGTTTCGGAGACTCTTAACACCACCCTCGGATAACACCCGGGCGATTTTATCGTGGAATGTCAACCTTGGTCTTTCGGGGTACCTACATCCATCCACATTCGCGTGGATACCTGCTTTTTTAAGTTATCATTTGTCATTTTTTCTACATGTTGCGGACATTTTACATATTAAAAAAAAACAAAAAATATATACTGAAAGTTAAAAGAATTTATATGACACAAAACAGACAATGGCCCCGATTTGCTTGTTTTGTTTCTAACATAAATTTACTTATTTTTAAATAGTAGCTTAGCATTCGGCATACCGTATTCTGTTGTCACCATGTTTCTAAATTTTTTAAGTGAAAATTCTTTGTTCGTTGTTCACTTTTTATAAAGGGTAAAAAATGTTAAACGCGAGTTAAGACCTGATCGGAAATTCGTGAGACGGAGTGAGAGTAAAATCACTGTATGTGGTCGCCCCATTTCATACTGTAATTTTCATTTCGAAAACCGGCAACCTGTTAATTTTTTTCTAATTTGACAACAAAGACAGCGTTAAATTGAATTAGTGAAATCCTTGTATTCACTCTGTATCGTCAGGAATGTATCAGGAGTGCGAATGAAACAGAAATTAATGAAAATTGAAAAAAACAACTAAAAAAATTTTACAATTGTCGACTATAATTTTAATTTAGATAAATGGTTAGATGATAGAGCAGAATACTAAACGTGATTCGACAATTTCAAATATAATTTTAGACTAGTTTGTACCAAGCAAACAGACAGCAATACCGTATTTGAATAAAACTGAAATAGATGATTAAACATTTTAAATAGTGGAAATAGCCAAAAAATGTAAGAAATAAAATTAACGTTGCTTTTATTTCATACATTTACACACTTACTGGCACATATTACACATTTAATTAAAAATGCAATCCTTATTTCGCATTTAACCTATATGTCAAAACATATGTTGCAACTTTTCACCGGAGCCTTGAATTTTTACAAACCTCGGAACTAAAAGTAAAAACACTATCCAAACTTATGCAATTCCGAAGTGTATATATATAATATGCAAATTCTTTTATCGCTGAGTTTCCTTCAGATATTAAAATAGTTATGAATTTAATTTAGTCGGTGATATGCCAATGATACCAAAATTATTGCACCGTATCAGTAACAAATTTTATGTGTTAATGAATGAGATTTTATAATTTTTATTTCACGTGATTTTATACACAATTCTGTATGTTATGTCAACCTGGTATCATATTACACACGTAACTACACTTTTAGATTATTTTTTGGTAAACTGTATCTGCTTTACAAAACGAAAACGAAAGAAAGAAGGGTACAAATCAGCGCCACCTAGTATAAATTATAACACAGTTAAAGTAACATTCTAAGATATGTAAATACATTTTATAAATTAATTATTTTTTTACGATAGATAATTTTTGTAAAGAATTGATAAAAAACCAGTTAAAATATTGTAAATTTACAATAACAGTTACAATATTTCTTTTAAAAAAGAAAAAATGAAATAAAAAAAGAAAATTAAATGAAATCGGATTCAGGAACACCACTGTAATGTGGCTATCGGTACGCCCTCGCATCACTGTAAAATAAAAACAATTTGTTTTAGAAATATTTGTGTTATGAAGCTATTACAAAATATTTCATCAGCAAGTTATTTTGCAACATGGTAGGGAAATAATTTATATTTAATTAAATTGTTTATTTTTTACAAATTTGTTATTCAATAAAAAACAGGTTTGACACAGTTTAAAAAAAAATGTCACTCAGAAGAAGAAAATCTGAAACAAGCTCCCCGGCAACCAGGACAGGATTTATTTAACGTTATATGATTTGAAGGAAAGAATGTTTAGGTTTTATAATAAACATACTCTCCTATCCCTACTAGCCCACCCCGTAAGGGACTCAGATTGAAGATATGTATGTATGTAATAAAGACCACAAAAAAATATTTTTTTTTTCAAAGCTATTCTTGGGCTATAATTCAAAACCAAATTAATACTCAATGAATCCAAACGACGAATGAACTGTATCATTTCTCACAATATTAAGTCCAAATGGAAAGGAAATGTCAGAAACAAGATAAGCAAAATAGCGTTTTTAAACAAGCTCTTACTTTTTGTTATAAAATACATAAAATAAATATATATCACATTTCGATCACAACACTTTTATATTAAATTAATTTGGAAATCGCAAAAGCGCCATTTTGAATAATCGGCTGTTTCGGCCATATTGGATATCAAACATTGATTGATATTTTGACAATCAAATAATATCGAATGTCAAAAGTCTAAGTGTCAAGTTAGTAGACAAAATTAGAAAAGAAATCTACATCGTACCTATTGGATCATGAAGAAAAGTCTTGTGTCCGTTTATCTTAGTTGGCTAGAGAAAAAGACTTATCTTAATCGTACTAAGTACCTAAGTATCTGCCTTTCTTGCCAGGCAGCTCGTGAAAGGCGAGCATAGGCTTATCATCACTAACGCCGTGAAATCTGACTAGGTGGTAGAGTTTCGCAGCGAATTGCCTGGATTGGTACCACCGGCTTACCTATTCCTGCCGCCATAACGTCATGACGTGTTCCTGTTCTGAGGGTAAGGTAGCCGGTAAACTTACTTTTGCTCGAGGTCTTACATCCTGACCTCAGGTTGGCAACGCACCATTACCATCTTTGGTGTCTCTAGGCGGCGTGAATTTCTTACCATCAGGAAATCCGTCTGCTTGTTTGCCTTCCTCTAACATAAAAAAAAACCTCCACATGTAAGAGCTGCACTACGACTAAATAAAATCTAAAACCTCCGGAATACAAAAAGTTTGAAGGTACGTAAGATAGAGATTTTTATCAACATTAAGACTCTTAAAAATTGCGGACAATTCTCATTTATGCATTCTTTACCTTTCTTGACTAATTTACAAAAGTGCTGATGAATACAATAACATTAAGTTTCAATAATGATTAACAAAAATGAGTAATAGTACTAATGGCAAATGATTTTTATTTCGCGTGACACCGCACGCCCTCTTGGCTAAAACTTTGGCTGGTGGAGAATCTTTATTTTTTATGAAAGACATAACTTCCGGTGAAAAATAAAATAAAATTCTTGTTCATCAGCAAGTTAATAAACAATTAAGTGCAAATAAATACAACGATTCCAGAGGTACTCTCTTAGCAGATACACAAAAAATCAAATTGATAACCTCTTTTTGTGAAGTCTGTTAACAATACTCAAGGTAAAAAGTCGAATACGAACGACGGGTCGGTCATAATGAAAGAGAGAGGCTGTCTCATTTCTCCGACGACCGAATTCCGATACCGCTTACCAGAGCGTAACTGTTCGTTCATTCAGGTTTTTGATCGAATGCGTTGGAAATTACAATACTAATGTATTCGGTTGTACTTGTGCTTCTCGTTCCAATAAAGCGGGTTAGATTTAGTTTGGACAAGCCTTTTGTCCTTGCCTCAATATATTTGTAAATACATAATGAATGTGAAGGAAGCCAGACAGGTTTGTCAGGATCGTGAAGTCTGGCACTAGATACTCTCTGCCTACCTGTAAGGGACTTAGCGTGAAGATATGTATGTATGTATTTATATAATAAAAATACGTAAATAATTTAATATTTATAACTACATATTTTAATCGTTAACAAGTTACCTTTGATCACTATCTCACCTAAAGGGATGTTTAATGTTTCGTTTGGGTATCATCTATCCTTAACTAACTGTACCGTCAAACTTAATCATACCTCCTGCCCGTGCTATGTGATTTTTCTTTCTTATGATGTTGAAAGGCAAACAAGACTTCCTGATGGTATGAAATACCTCCACACCACACCTCCTAGAGACACTAAAGGTATTAATGGTGCGTTGCCAACCTGAGGCCGAGATGTTAGGCCTCGAACAAATGTAAATTTACCGGCTACCTTATCCTCCGAACCAAAACAAGCACTGACGACAAGCACTGAAGTTATGGTTATATTATTTATTTCTTCAAATGTTTTAATAGTTAGGGGTAAGACAAATCCAAAAAACAACAGTATTACTGAGATCGGTTCTTGAGTAGTTGATGGCGAATACATCACAATTAGCGACTTTAAAATAAAAGAAAAGATTTGTGTTTGTTAATTTAAATTTAGTTATTCTCAAATTCTGCTGCTGCTTTTTTCTACCGCTCAGAGCTTTCTCTTTTAGTTTTTCGGTTTGGAGTAGTAGTAGATTATAAACCTAGATACTTGTGCAAAAATACCTCCCTCCCTCAGGTTAGCAGCAGGTTCCTATACCATCCATTTTTTGACTGTTCATAAACAGAGAGAATTTCTTATCATCAGGAAAGCCATCTGCTTGTTTAGTTTCTGATATCAATTTTTGAAGTTAAGGAAATTGATTAAATCATTTGATTTAAATAATGTAGTTAATTTAAAAAAGATATCTTTGCCTGAACCTTCTTACTTATGCCCAGTTCCTATATATAAGAAACGACTCGTTTTGCTTACGAACGGTAGCCTTTTGTACGAATAGTAAAAAAAAATTCATACAGTCGTTCGTTATTAATTGTTAACTTTAAACATTTTGTGTGAATATGTGGAACATTTTGTTACTTTTAGGCAAACTACCGATGGTTATATTAAGGGATGACGGTTCGTTAATTATAAGAAGCGGGCTTCAGTGTCCGAACCGGTGAAAAACCGTTTTAACATAGATTCAAAATAAGTATAAATCTTCGTCCATTGGAAAGTCAATGAAAATAATCGCTGTAAAAAGGTATTGTCAAATCATGTTACCTACTTTCACAATCCAAAATGGCGGTAATGAAGTTGTAATCCGAGATAATACTGTCTTGCGATATTGCTTTCTTATATCATTGGCGTTAAATATCAGGATTGCATATATGATTGAATAATAGGACTAGCAATCTTTTTGCTGAGGATTTACCCGTACTTGACAGTTTCCGTTTTTAATGTTGGGATATGACGACCCTATCGCCCGATATTTAATCTAGTAACGTCGGTTACTGGATAACCTATTCCTGATAGTGCAGTTCATTATAGCCTGGTGGGAGACTGCTATACGTCAAGTCGCCTGTAGTAGTACCACCACCTAAAACTACCGCCATAACGTAAGTTACCACCGTCATAATCAAAAATATTTTTACTTTATGTTCACCACAAGAGGTACTTGTGACGCGTCCTATATTTTACTAAATCTGCCACCTGATTGAAACGCCATGTACTTTTATCTTCCATTTTCACGTCAAAACGTCATTGTTACGTCCATTTTATCATTAACCGGCTTCATAATAGCGGTCCCGCTCAGATCAAAACATTGGTTTGCATTCATGTGAAACGTAGATGTATTCTAGATTTTAAAATATTTCAAACAAAGTTTCCACCATGGTCACTTTCGTGGAAAGCGTGATTGCAACCGTCTGGATGATGCTTAATAAACACGGAGTTAAGTACCTACTCCAAGGTTCGACTTAGTATTATAGTATTTGTTACAATATAATACGGACTATAATGTTAACTTAATTTTAGTTTAGTTTATTCCGTCTAATAAAAATAGCTCAAAATATGTGTAACGCACACCAATACTGCACCTGTTGGAATTTGGTTTGTCTAAATTACTCCCACCAATTTTAGTTCTACGTTAGTCCATGTTTATTAATAAAAAGGGTTTTAGACGGTTGTAAACATTGGTTTGCACCCATCCGAGCAAAATTGAAACACATTTTCTTCCTATGTTGTCTTTGTTGGAAGGAGTTTTCACAACTATCTAGAACGTCTTTAATTTAATTTAAGTTCCCGCGGCAGCGCTAAATAAATTCAGAATGTAAGCGAAGCCGCGGACAATATCTAGTAATTGTATCAGTATAGAGTCTAGTAGAAATATATTAAAAGTACAATGTAGAATAACAGTTTAGCAAAAAGGTAAAGTACTCGTAATAAATATTTATTGGTCCTACATTTACAATATGTTGTTGTCGTCGCCATCGGTTAAGGTTTATTTATTGCGATATTTGACTTATACAGGTTGATTAAAAATACAAGAAATGAAAAATATGTATTAAGTATGTTATGAGTTGATCTCAAAAATATTTGAGTTGCGGTCTCATTAAGATTTCAATCTCGGGTTAAGGCTGAATTATAAACCTTTTGCGTAAATCAGTTTAGAAGATAGAAGGTAAGGCACCTTTCACCTATGACGAGTTTTGATTTAAAAGCGACAGGAGTACGTAGATGAGGTGGTAACCAAACCAAACTTATTGCTGCACTCTTTTAAATAATAATTCGTTTATCTTTCAGTCAGAAGTCTTAGATTCTTCGATACAAATAAACATTAATTACTTACAATCGTATTTTGTTTGTAAGACTTAAGAGAATCCTGCCATCATTTTCTTTTTTAAATTTCTGCACGTCATTCTGATCACACTGACCGTTGCAAACTGTTAAAGGACTGATTATATCACAAAATACCACATCGTTTTGAAACCTACAATTAATAATATGTTGGATATTTGACAGCCCCCCCCC
>NJDD01000872.1:283026-300557 GCA_002245505.1 Calephelis nemesis
TACATGGGTATATGACAATATCATATGTCATTGAGGCTAAACTGCCAAAAATAGGCACTGTGGTTGTACTAATACCTCACAGGGTAAGTAATTTACTACACAACATTGACAAACTAGTGTTTTTAGAGAGGAGGGCTAGCGGTACTCGAAACCGAAATGTGGCAACCCTATTTAAGATAGCTTTCTACGATAAAACATGCCAGGGACAGGACAGCCACTGGCACCACTGTTACGGTGTATGATGGGGCGTTACGTGGTAGCGACATTGTTAATCACAGACAATTAGACACGCCTTTCCTAGTATACTTCATCATTCACATTTTTTACGATATCGGAAGTCTAACAAGACCATATATCTTGTTAGTATTTCTTGTAATTAGTGTAGACACTTTTACTATACTAACGATGTTATTTGTGCATTGCCAACATGAGACGAAGTTGTTCAACTCCGGGTTGAAGCTGATTGGTAGTGGCACGCGTTTTACTATAATATTCACTAGCTGTTCCGGCGAACTTCGTTCCAGTCGTTAAAATTGCATAGGAAAAATTAGAATGTTTATCATCGTTTCCTCGCATTTGCACGAGATAAAAAAATTAAAAGACCTATGTCCTTCTCACGGTTCAAGCTATATCCCCGTAAATTTTTAGCCAAATCAGTTAAGCCGTTCATAATTTATAAATAGTGTACAATAAGTCAGTTTATATGGGAAAAATTAAAATGTTATTCCTAGTTTACTCTCTGTTTAACTTGATAAAATGTACCATGTATCCTTCTCCTGATTCTATGCTTCATTTTCATCAATTTTCAGCCAAATCAGATTAGCCGTTTGTGAGTTACAAATACTGTAATAGAATAAATATCTTTTTTAAAGCGAGGCCGAAAATTTCCATCATTTTTGTTTATTTCTTGCGTTTAGAAGAGAGGTTTAAAAAAACTGATAGACAGTAGGTAAAGAGGAAATTGTGTATCGCTATAAAAAACAAGATTTAAAAAAGGTAAGTACTATCTATCTATATGTCCATTGTCCAAACTGCTCTGCGAGTACTTATTAAAACAATATTTTTTTATAACACAATCTGGCTTATTCTAAAAATATTATCAAGGAATTTTTATTATTTTTTTGTTATCAATATGATAAAACATAAAAGAGTCCAGAATTTCTTAACTGAGGTATAAGGTAGGGGAGTTAAGTTATGAAGTTTAGGTAATCATAGCTTAGGCAAGTAACAAAGGCAACATTTAGCGAAGTTACGTAATAAAATACCAACTAATTTTCATTACTTTTATTTCATAAAATATAAATTACGTAACGAATTGCCAGACACCTTCAAATAAATTATAACTGTACTTTCGTCACAGTGTAAAAGTGAATTTACACATTATACTTCGATAGTATTATGTGTAAATATAGTATAGTATAGTAGTAGTACTACGTTTCTTTATCAGCTTGCCACTTGACACTTCCAATACCTTATAGTTATATTCTCAGAACAATAACTAAAGCAGTTATTGTTCTAACTAAACTAACTAACTAACTAACTAAACTAAACTAACTAAAGCAGTTATTGTTCTAAGGTTATATTACACCACTACTTCTCAAATCCACGAAGGTCCACATGTTTGGCTAATGACAGGATCTTATCGCATTAAACTTCTTTGGTTAACTTTCGAGATAAATCAGTAATTAAAGACCGCGAAAGTGAAGCTAAAACGATATTAACCACTCTCTAACATTACCTTTTCTGTAAGGACTACGCAATTACTAGAGTCGGTTTAGTTTAGTTTCCATAACGGTATTTGTTGGAAAAACATTATCTTATTCACTCCTTATAGTCTGAGATCCGACTGCGAGATTATTTAAAAAAAAAATGAGACAGTATTTTTTTAATAAATAAATATATTTTTGGACAAGATACACAAATTGAATCTAACCTTAAACTAAGCAATCCATATTATTGTGTTATGGGTGTTTGTCAACGATTCTAATGCTTAAAAAGATACCAGAATAAATTTAATAAACACCCAGACCCGGAAATGCAGACATATAATTGTTCATCACACAAATGCCCACCCCCGAAAAGAATCGAACCCGATTAGATTAGTTAGACGTGAACGCTTGCCACTCGACCAACGAATCGGTCATTAGGTAGTAGCTTTCAAATTTTCAAAAGATACTGAAGTGAGGGAATTTATTTTTAGAAGGTATCAATGAAAAATTGCCAGCAAGTAGGTACATACTGTTGATTTATATAAGCGAAACCTACATAATAATATCTTCATTGACCTAAGTAACTAAATTTTTATTTTGGTTAAGTATGCTATTTTAGATTTCAAATTTATGATATTTAACAAAAAAATAAATATTAATAGGTCTTGCATTATTTTATTATAATTATATTTAAAGTTATGTAATATTCTAATTCTGTCGTTTCAAGTTATTATTAAACTGACATGGTACTGGTTTCGCTTTCACGTAATATTTAGGGCTATAATAATATAATTTAAAGTCATTTAAAAACAATCAAATGCTAAAGTCATCACTTAGCCGTACTACTTAGTATTTTCTTTATACGCCAATGAAACTTCCAGATTTTTCAAAATAAATTCAAATTTGATCTAGTTGTCAGTAAACATTACACTATTTTGTATGTTTAATCTTACTTTGAGTAAGACTTTCCAGATGAAAATGAATAAGTTAATAAAATGTGAATAAATTTAACAATAAAGTGTGGCCGCGCTATTTTTAACCGAATTTAAAAATCTGAGGGGGTTCTCATTTCGGTCGATACATTTTTTCATGTATGTACACGATTATATGATGAATATTATATGTATGGATTTTTCCGAGGTTTCCGAACCGATTTACGTAACTCTTTTATTGTATGATGCGGAATATTTTCCAATTGGTCCCATACAAATTTGGTTCAGTTAGGCCCATCAGTTTTTATTTTATGAACATTTTTTATCTACTTTCACCAATCCCGATGTTTACTTTTATTAAATTAGAACATATCAGCAATAAACTAAAAAGTATTAAATAAAAATAACTACGTTAATAAAAACCGACTTCAAATTTAAAATCTAAAGAATAATAAATAATTTATTTTAATTATATACTACCCATTATTTGTGCTTATATTATAAATAAGTATTAAATTGGCTATTCGCCAACTTCAAACCTATTAGTAAATGGCACAATATAAATAATAGGTAGCATATAATTAATAATAATTAACTATTATTTTTTACTTTTTAGTTTTGAAGTCGGTTTTTAATAATGTTGTTATTTTAATATACTTATTTTATAGACTTATCGCAAGGGCCTTTGTATAACGGCCTAAAGTGAACGTGAAATAAAATATTTTCTATTCTATTCTAACGAATCCCGATTTGCGTGGTCACCGCATCACGCCTGAACGGATGGACCAGTTTACTAATTCTCTTTTTTCAGTTAGCTATTATCAAAAGAAGATTATTATGAAAAAAATGGTTGTCTCTAAAGTCGGTTTTACGGGCGAAGATTTTACGTGGCAACGTCTTTATCTCGGTAGAATATGTGGGAGAGAGACGCAAGGCATTCGCCCGTCCCGTGGGCCTGTCTCTCGTTCGGTGACTCGTCGTAACAGACGTGAGCGGGCGTTACACTTTTTCAAGAGTGACTCCAAACCACAACCTAATTTAAGACGTTGTCACGTCAAAAAAATCCCGTGATAATGGAGAAAACAAAACATTAATCCCCACAAACTGTCAGTATCTGTTAAAGTAAATGATACGACGTTCGCCAAGTCTAGTCAATATAAAATGAAAGTAACTTAAATTTGCAGGATTCAATTTATCACCTCTTTGATCTAGCGGTTCGTTTTTTGGTTGACTTAATAAATATTAATAAGCAAAAAGAAGAAAATGTGTTTTTTTATTTTATAATAAAAAAAACGCTGCTCGGGATTGCATTATGTGCATAGAGCTTGCAACCTAGGTATCACATTGTTGGACTTTTAGTGTCTTCGGCTAGTCGTGGGTACCCTGGTTATGACTGACTACCTCTTCGGGGATATGGGCGTAAAGACACTTAGTTTAAACTTTAAATTGCGCATTCATAAGTCACCGGAAGTATGTTAATCTGAAGTACGTGAACAAAGCCACGGGAACGGACAGTATCGTTACAATCAGATAAATTCCAAGAGGTAACGCCACCAATTTATTAAGAACAATAGGTTGGGCCATAGGCACGAGATACCGTCACAACACAATAAGTACCAAATATCATAACTTCCAATTTAACATGTTGTAAAAGTTGCATGAGTTTTCTATCGAATTACGCAATGTACGTTGTTCGGTGAAACCTCTGTAACTGAGATCACAATAGGTCTAGGATATTTTATAACTTATTATTTATTATTAGTGGTTTATTGGTTATTAAGGATTTTCCTTTTTTTGTAGTAGTAAACATGTAATGATACTTAATAACATTTAAGAGACTCTACATTTCTTCAGCTATTATTGGTTTGAATTATTTATTTTATTAATCCTTTATAAGTTAGCGAAAATAATAAAATCTAGAAACAATTTATTAGAAGACAAGCAACAGATACTTTTTTATGTTAAACACACAACTGACAGATATGTTAAGCGTTTCTAAAATGGAAATACTTTAGGGAGAATTGATGTTATGGCGGCAGAAATAGACAGGAATGCCTAAATATACTAGTTGTCATAGCACTATATCGTCGCGTATTATTATCCTATATATTCAGCTACAATACTCTTATTTGAAACAGGAAGTTAGTTTGTAAAGTTAAGTCTTTGGAGTAGTTGGCCCGTGTCGGTCCGGGTACGCTGAGTAGAAGAGATCATCTGCTTCTCTGTCAAGCAGCTCGTAAGAAGCAAGCGTTGGTTGAAATATAGGTCATTCCCAACAATACCACTTTGGTACGATACTCGGACTAGACATTTCTCGACACGGGACATATTTTGTGTGATAAACATAGACAATATCTGCATCTGTGTTTATGGGTCTGGGGTTTAATATTCTAATGTATGGTTACATAATTATTATTTGGTTCATTTGTTAAGAAATATTAATCAAACTCTTATAAGAATTATAATTATTTTATGTCTGAAAAACTCAACGAGTAATGAAAGAAACACAAACTCTAAAAGACTCAATTTTAAAAGATTTTTCTCCAAAGAGGTAGACAGAGGTACAACCCTGGGCACCTACGAAAAGCCGAAGACACTAAGTATCGCAAAGCGATAGGTGGGGTCTTTCGTCAACCGGGCACATGTAATGGAAAAAAACGCATTTTCTTTTTGTTGCCGGACCCGAGATCGAACCTGGGAACTCATGAAGCCAAGTCCTTTATATTATGAAATATGAAATAACAATATAATGGAATCATCAGAAAATATTAATAACTTGTTACTTCTTACAGTCTAACATAAGTTGTACACCGACGTAGTTGAAAATCGTCGTCGTATTATTTTACTGTATTGTAACAACTTTTATTTAGCCACGTTCTGGCAGTAAAAAGTGTTTCTTTTTCTCATAATATTTACTAGTACACTGTGTCTACATTTTATGCCGCGAATATATTGTTATATAGTTCTTTTTTCTACAAGTATAGCGCCATTTTGTTATACGTATCCCGTAACACGGAAATTAATTAAGGCTACATTATACGAAGCGTGTAATAATTCCAGTTAATTGGTCGATTCTTCATGCATCGACCGTTGGATGGCCGGCCAACGTAACGGGACTGGGCCGGACCACTACCACGGACAATGAAGGGTTCTCGAAAGGAACTCGGAAGGGATTCCACATGTACCATAAAATATAAAATAGAAATATTAAATGTGTACCTTCTATCAAACCTAAAAATTGTCAGCGACAACACAGTTTCTGTGACTTATGGCCGCACTCAGAGACGTCCAGTATATTTTAATGAGACAAGTCGATATTTTCCGTATTGTGACTTGATAATAAATTAAATTTTAATAGACGTATCTAAGCGTGGCTGTTAAAGATAATCTTATAACTACACATAGCGACAGACCAGGAAAACTTTTCATATAAAATTATGTAAACAGGGTAACTTTGAACGGACCGGCCAAATTTTAATGTAATAGGGATATTAGCCTTAATAAATAGTACTGCATTTTAAATGTTATTGCCAAATTGTAATATTTCCTTTTATAAACATTTATTTAGAACTGTCCTTTAAAAAAACCTTAACTTGTTGTCATGCTAGTACGACTCATGACGTCACCAGCCTGCAAATGCGACTGCGGTTAGTGGGAAACAGTTTTAGAAAGAAAATATATTTATTTGCGGAATATGCATTTTGTGTCTCGTAAATTGATTTTCTAAGTTTTTCATAGATCAATTTCGAACCGTTTCTCAAAAGTTGCTTTAGATGTAACCCTGTATAAAAATATGTAACGAGTTATGTTAGATCCATGTTTAGATATATTGCAAAAAATACGTAAATACCTGTAAGTAATATGACCTTTTAGAAATAATTGAATCGGACAACGCTTTAACGAATTTTAGCCTAATTTAAATATTGATTTTTATCCCTCTCCTTTGCGAACCCCTTTTAATAAGGGGGTGCAATAAATTACTTTATAACATAAAGTACCTACCAGCCAAATTTCGTTACGAGCGGTTCAGTACATTCGTCGAAAAAGGGGGTTAAGACATAGACAGTGACAAAAATTTTAAAATGTGAAAAATTTATAACAGAACACATTTTTAATCTCTTGCACCCATTATCTTTAATATTTAAATATACAAAACTTGCTCTTCTATACTATTATTAGAAGTGTAGATATTTAGCTCACACATTCTAGTATATAAACTTCTTTTCTTAATTAAAAAAATAGAATAAATTACACTTATTATAATTCGAAAACTCGAAGTAATGACTTTCTACGCACATAAATTGCAATTACACAATGTATTGTCGTAAATAATTTATCGCCATGGTACCGGGTCCAGCATTCGAGTCGATTTCTAAGTGAAATGGTAGAAAAGGCTTGCTTCATTGCATTCAAATGATAGGCCCGTGTCCCTAACTACTGTTGTATGTGATCATGTAACAGTCGTGCACTTTTTCTATTACGAAAACAAAAAGAGCCAAGGTAAATAAAAAAGCGGTCAAATTCGAGGCAGGTTCGCCAATTAAGGGTTCCGTAGCAGTAAGTACAGTACTTCTATTTAAATTATGCGCTTCGGCTTTACACTTTTTATACCTTTATTTTTAAATTTCCTAACCTAATCAAAATTTAAGCGAAATTATTAATTATGTAATAACAACTCTATATACCTATTATATATAGATATCTTTAAAATACATTCGGGATTTCCGAAGCTTGACGAATATATCCGAAGCGCATAATTTTAATAGTACTACTAAAACTTAGTATGAAAGTTCTTGTTGCAGTGGTTGCAGTTTACGATTTATGACGAAGTAAAAAACTACTTACTAGATTTCGATCAAACCACCTTTCGAGGGAAGTTTACATGGTAATGTTTATCATACAAGTTTTTTTAGTTTAAAAACCATAATACAATTTTTGTAGACCTATCTATAGACACCCAACAGGTATAGGTTTGATATAAAAATAAGTTTCATCTTCAAGTCCCCTTAACTTTAACTTTACCTGTACCCTAAAAATTAATTTTTTTTTTGTTTGAAAATAAGATTTTCACGGTTTGCAGATTCACAGAGCAGCGGTTCACAGAACAGGTACATATACTTGCCAAGTTTCAATAGTTATTATTTTCAATAGTTCTTATACTTTTGGAAAAAAGAGGCTGTGACACAAATGGACAGACAGATATTAAGAATCTGTAAGGGTTCCGTTTTTGCCATTTGGCTACGAAAAATGGTTTGGCCCTAAAAGTGGTCAAGCGCGTGTTTAACTAGCAAAGGGTTTCTTGCATTCTTAACATTCTAAAATACAACATAGTACAAGAGACAACAAGATGCCCTTTCGTGATAAAGGAGCAGACAGTTAGTTTTCTGTACCTATGCAATAAAACTTAATTTGTGTACTACTTACCTACCTACTTACTTCTTGTAGTTTCTACTGTAAATGCTAATGAAAGAATGAAAATGAAAAAAAAATCCTTTTTGTTTTCGTAAATGCTTTAAAAACAAGTGTATATTTATTGTTTAACTTATCCATATATATTATATAACTTAATTTAATTAAACTTTCTAGTTATATAGTGAAATCATTTTTAAAACATTTTTTAAATTGTTAAATTGTTTGAGTCTACGAGTGACTTTTTTTGTTGTCTCTTTCATGTTAGGTGACAGAAAAACAAATAAACTGAAACTAAAAATTAATATTCGTATAGTTTTCAAATTAAATTATTTTTACTTCAAAATAATATTTACATCGAACATCACAACTGTAGTATTGCGGAGCTTCGGATATCACACAAGAAGCATAATAGTCTAATTTTATGTTGGCAACGCACTTTTTTGTTTTTAAAGGTAACATGTATATCTTAATATCATCTTGTTTTCCTTCTAAACTCACAAAAATGGCACATGTAATAATTGTAGTATGCTGTTGAATGATCTATAGATCCGCCATATTGTACTGAACTCACGCTAGAATGCACTTGATATCGTGACGGATTAACTATAGCAATTGATTAGTGCGCCATCTTGGGTTTAATATGACATGGTTGTGGTTTTAGAGATCCTTGAGTGAAGAAAATAAAAGGTCATTTGTTTTTAATCTATATATTGAATTAATGTCAAAATTGTTTGTCCGTCCAAATTGATTACTTAATTATTCTACCAACGGAAGACTGCCTTTAGCAGAAAGAGCCGTGTTGGTCCGGGCTCCTTTGCAAAATAGACTATATTATAGATAAATAAATCTGCCTTCCTGCCAGGCTGCTCGTAAAAGGCGAGCATGTTCCAGATCGGAGGGTAAGCCGGTAAACTTACTTTTGCTCGAAGTCTTACATCTCGGCCTTAGGTTGGCAACACACCATTACCACCTATAGTGTCTCTAAGCGGCGTGAATTTTTTACCATCAGGAAATCCCTCTGTTTGTTTGCCTCTCGATATCATTAAAAAAAAACCCGGGGAGGAATTCATCGTCTTACATATTCCTGCCACCATATGGTGTAGTGTTCAGATCCGAAGGATAGGGTAGCCTGTACACGGTAAGCGACAAACAATCCCAACACCCCGACCACAAAAAAACGACGTATAATATGTCTTATCACGAGGAGAGCTGGTTTGTTGTCTTCACTAAATGGTATAAAACAATGTCGCTTCTTCTGTCCCTATGTCCCTTTGTATGCTTAAATATTTAAAACTACGGAACGTATTTTGATGCCGTTTTTTAATAGATAAAGTGATTGGAGAGGAAGGTTTTGAAGTAAATTTCATAACCGTGCGAAGCCGGTACGGGCCGCTAGTATAATATACAAAAATGCAGCCTTTCAATTAAGTACTGTTGTCAAAATTAGAGAGTACTTTTAAGTGTGTAAATAGTATTCGTTTGGTCTTTAAATGTAAACATTTGTACTGTTACACGGATCATGCAAAATTTGTTTTTAAACTGTGGTTGTGTGTATGTGTGTTTGTTGGTTTTTCTACTTACATGAAATGTAGTGACCAATTTTTTTTTATATTTGGTGTTGTTTGGTCACTTTATTATTTCTATATTTAGTGTCATAGAATTTAGAATAAATTCACTCTAACTGATGCTATTTATATCACTGCTCCCATAATTAATGATGACAAAGATTGGCTTGTCGTTATAGACCCCAAAGATGTTATTCTTGTGTTGCTGGCTGGAATGCTAACTGCAAGCGGATAGTTCGATAACATAGGGAGTGTAGCTAAATAGAAACGATCTTTGTATTTACAAAGATTTTTATTATACTAGCCGACCCGGCAAACTTCGTATTGCTTGAGATTAACAGAGTACGTACTAACAGTTCGTATGGAAAACATTAAGTATCTATTGATTTTTTCATTTTCCATACAAGTTTCCTAGTTTTGCTCTATATGCAACCTTCTCCTGACACTAACTTACTAACAACAAAATACAATTAGCAAAATTGGTGCATCCGTTCAGGCGTGATGCGATTACTATTGAAAATGGGGATTTCATTTTAATATATCGATTGTCTTTGTTATTAATTATAAATCTGGGGGCACGGTAGGCACGGCCTAGTCGAGAAAAAAAGCGGCACGGCATACCCATTTTATTTTATTATTTTTTTTTTATATGATTCCATGACGCGAAGGTATATACAATAATTGTACGGCACCCACAGTTACATTTCACCATCGAGTTAACCGAGTTATGCAATCGAGTTAATCATAAAGAATTCCGAGGCGACGGTAATAGTTGCAATTTCCACTAACTTCTTTGCACGCCTCGCCTCATACCAACTTTGCAATTTAAAAACATTAACTTGAAATATGTTCACTATTTTAATTGTGATTTTGTTAGATCTCAGGACTTGTCAGGACTAAAATCATGATTCCTTTTTATATAAAAACAAACAAGAATATAGAAATGACAACGTTTTTTGGAGTTTACACTTGTACTTATCCACTGTATACTTTATTTAACACTTTCATTTACAGCAGCATGATGCTGTAAAAAGTGAAACCGGTTGGCTAAAAAGTAACAGAAAGTGTTTAATAAAGTATACAGTGGATAAGTATAAGTGTAAACTCCAAAAAACGTGTATATACAATGGAATTCCACCAAGTGCCGACGATAGCAAGTATAGATTCTAGAAATGACAACATCCACATCATATAGACTAAAGATGGAAATAGTGCTTAAAGCCGAAACCTGGATGTGAAGACTATTGCTAGTTCTACTCTACCCTCAAAATAAGGAAACCGGAGTAGCGAGTGCTGAAGATATAACGGCAAGAGCAGGCGAGGTGTGTGGCAAACCTTTGCTTTACTTTAAGCAGGACTTGAACCGTTCTTTGACGAACGATTTGAACTATTGGAAAATGAAATTAGACATTTTTTATTTCTTTCTTATTATATTCGAAACGTTTTAAAAATTCATAAAATTGTTTCGCAAGACCATTACAAATTCAAATGTAAGTTGTGAATTAATTTAATTACCAATTTAAATTGATACTCGACACTCTGTGCCTACGCGGTAAGGGACTTGGCGTGAAGATATTAATGTATGTATGTAATTGATGAAATTTTGCTAACGGAATGCTGCAATGAACCTTTATAAGTCTTATATAATATTTCTATGTGGTACCTATGCTTCCACTATGAATTACTTTCATAGAGAGTTATTGTTGGTAGAAGCAGATACTACTCCCTTGGAAAACTGTTCACGTCTTACTTTATTATGCTAAACACGTGAAAGGCTTTTTAAAACCCTTTTAAGTTTAATATAAAGGTACCCACAGCCTGCATAATAATATTATTGTCTTTGATTGACAATGTAATTGGATGTGACATTACTTAAGACTATTTTGATTATGAAATAATAATGTAAGAATGCACTTCCACGAGTTTCTTTTTTATTGCCTCTGTGGTCTAGCGGTCCTGTGTTAGCGTTGAAAATGAGGACTTGAGTTCGATTCCCGCATTTAAGTTTAAATGAGTTAAAGTTAAGCGCGTTGTTTTTTTAATTTGTTTAATAAAACTGAACTTTCTTAGAATTGGAAAAGTGGTCGGTAGGTGGTAAATTTGCTACCTTTCATAATGTCAGACCTATATTACATTAAGGTAATCTTCAGTTCTCTCGTCCCACCTATGCCCGCCACTTCTGAGATACCGGCATGTAGGTACATAGTTACTTTTCAAGGACATGCTATTACAATAAACAACTTGTTTTTAATAATTTGGTATCAGACTAAGATTTATCTTAATAGTCTAACTTTTTACCATCTGCGCAAGTAAAAAAAAATGCGTGGAATTCGAAGGATAGGAGTTTTTATTCTGTTTTTAAAATTCGCATTTTTGACCACTTAGTAAATAATTATGATCAATATGGAGACAAGGACAAAGCCTTATTTATATTTTTAACCGATTCCAAAAAAAGGAGGAGGTTCTCAATTCGACGTATGTATTTTTTGTATGTTTGTTGCGCTATTACTTCATCAATAGCCAACCGATTTTGAAAGTCCTTTTTTGAATGATAGGTCATGATTCCGAGGTGGTTCCGTATTAGTTTTATCTTGATCGGAGTAGATTTTTCCCCTTATCTTGACGACATTAGTAAGTATAAACGGAGGCTACATTTTATCTCTTAAGAGGACAATTTTGCCTATGACGGTGGGATATATCTGATAATCTTACCTGCTGCTGTTATTGTAATATTTTTTAATTCGAAGCGAGTTACATCATTAGCTTTGATGTCCAAGCTCACGTACACATGCACAATATGGCCGACTATTATATATCAAAGAATGTACGGGTGCAAGCTGTTACAAAATACTAGTGCATACTACACACGTAGTATTATGATAGGTTATGGTATTGCGTACTTACCGAGGCCAGTTTATGAAATACTTACAATATAGTGAGTTGCACTGTTAGTTTTAATTTTCAGGTTCTGGAATTCCTTATTCAAATTTAAAAATTCGATTTTTTTTTTACAAATTTATTCACATATTAAAGGTACATCCTGTGACTGTGTTGCCTCTTTTTTCGTTATAAATATTTCTTTCTTCTTAATCGTTTATGTGTTTAATATATTATAAAACAAGCAAAAGTCGTCATAGCAAGACGTCATGTCATGTCTTATCTAAGCTAATCGAGTGAGATTTGGCGTTAACGATACACTAATTTATTATATTTATTAAATATTCACGAAGAAGCTTTGTATATAAACAAAACTGAATAAATTTCGAAGAAAAATTTACTAATTTCTGCAAAATTCAGTAATTATAAAAAAAAACTGCGTACACGCGGTCATACCTATACCTAGTCTTGCCATAAATATTGTAATAAAGAAAAAAAATATTTTCCTGCCCTTTGGCACGAACAACAATAAAGAGGATTTTCCGGGAGCGATGGCAAAAGGAAACAATACTGTAGGCTAGGAGTGGTTGATCAACATTCGCAGTTTCAGGCGCAAAGATAAAAAAAAGAACTTTAGGGACGTCTTGCTGGTGTAATATATTTTTCAATGCTTTTTTTTCTTCAATGAAAAAGTTTTGCTGTTGGTATATTGTCAATCAAAATGTACTTGTTTCAGTAATAAATAAAAAAGAAATTACCAAAAACAGCATCCCAAAAAAATTACAACGAGGGGTTGTCTTCCATAACAATTTTTAAAGCGTATTTTGCAAGAATAACTCCGAATCGACTTGATTTTCCTTTTCTTTATTTACTTACCTGTTTTGAAAAAAAATATAATAATCGGGTTTGAAAAGAAATCATACCCGTTACCCGGGCATACAAAAAAGGCGTATATCCGAAAACCCTAGCAGGTGTATCCAGTGCCAAGTGAAAGAAGTTTGCTAGGTGTATGATATGACATCACCAGATACGCTTTTAGAAAAATAATTATCAAACTCGGACTCTGTAGAAACTTGAGCTTTCTCTAATATAAAAAATCTACCAACCTACGTGTCGAATTGACAACATTTTTTCCATGGTTGTTAAAAAATCGCAGAGAAAGATCGCATTCTGAAATTTATGGACAGTTAAAGTAAATATAATAAATAAAAGAAACTAAAAATAAATACCAATTCTTGAATTATTTATAGTAATAAACATTTATTTAAACATAACATGGTTGGTTTAAGGTCATACAAGTACTGTCGGAAGCGAAAGCTTGTATGTCTATACTAGGATAAGTACTTATTTTCAAGCCGTTTACTGGAAATGGTATGCAGAGCGAAAGTCAATCATCCTCGGATTCTTCAAGAAAGTGACGCGCCACAGATTAAATACAGTCAGGCTCGGAAATCTCACTCACCGCATATAATTTTTTAATTATATTTTATTGTATATACATGTCGTTACTTAGTAATACTTAGTTTAACTAGCTAATCCATTCTACAACACCAGAGCATAGAAACACTAAATAGATAACCAGCATTCAAGACATTTCAAGCAGTCTGCATGTAAGACATTTAAATGTCCATGACACAAATATCTGCCTCCGTTGCGAATCGAACCCCCGAGCCTTGCGTTTTTTTATTGGAGTTAAACGTATGCGCTAACCCCTTGATCAACGCAGCGTTCAAACTCCATAATACGACAATGAAGAAAACATTCGAATTACTTCAGTCTCCGTAATTCTCTTTGTTTTGAAAAATCTTGTATATATAAATCAAGTGATACTTAACCGAAATAAATTAATTACTGTAAGATTGTAAAATACCCCCTAACGGGGTAATATTACGAAAGAGGCTTATAATATTCCAGACTTTCTACTTAGGTCTGAGGAGATTTTTTAGTCGGGTCCTATTATTACTCTTTCTGTGTCGAACTTTAAATCAGACTACATATGTTTATGATTCCTAATGTTTACCTTATATTAACATATTTATGTGTTTGAGTGTACATAATAATATATCGTGTTCACTATTCGATCACGAAGCGTTTATGGATCGGTTTCATCTTAAATTTCATAACAAAGTAAACTATTTAAATATAAGTGTCAATAAAATTCCTCTGTATAATAAATACTACCATATAATATCATGATAACATCTATGGTACCTCCAGGTGACGATTGTCTCTTACGCCAGCCGCCGAATATATCTGTTAACAAAAAAAAGGAAAAAAAAAGTGTACTCACGTATGCACGTAAGAAGTTATACTTCTTTGGCGTAAAAATTAAAAATTACCAAATAATAACACAACGCATACATACATAAATATACATAAATAGCATGCAACAATAATTAAAAATCATAAAATATAATTAAAAATAAAAAGATTCGCAACTAACTTCAGGGAAAGGTTCGCAACTAACTTCAGGATGTTGCTTTTGTCTGTCACATTTATCTGTCGGTGTGCGCGCGCATCGTAAAAATTCACTCTCATCATTTTCCCCAATCCCCCAAAAGAAGTATAACTTCAAAATCTAATATAATATATTGATATATTTAGTATAGCACAGCAACCACGGTTTAGTAGGAGGGGCGCTGGAAACTGGGAGTTTGGTTGTAATTATTGACGAGCAAAAGTCCCCGTGAGTCTCCCAATGAGCTGTTGGACGATCGCGCTAGCAACATTACGGGACACTGTTTACATTTTTACATCTTCTTCATGTATGCTTAAATCATGTAATCCACTAATAGGCCTGTTTTACAATATTGAATAACACCTATAACAGTGCTAAGTAGGTATTGCCTGCGACTTCGTCCGCATGTTGTAAATATTTTCCAAGGAAACCTTTTATGTATTTGATATAAAAATATTTTGATCTAGTAATTTCTAAACCTGAACCCAAACACAAAATAAAGAGATTTTAGTTTCTAAAATAACGAACTTAAATTAAACTTTTGCACTCTTTTATATCATTTTTTTATCCCCAATGACATCTGCCTTATAATAACTATGTGAAAGTCAAATTGCTTTGAAATCCGTGCAAATGTTATATTATAGGTACTGCGTTTTGTTCATTATAATTAGATGAATTGATCAATCATCTTTTTCTTTTACATATTCCGTTCACCTGACGTTTTCGATTACACATTTCTTCTTCAATTTAGACTATTCCAACGATCTAGTTGTTTTAGTGTTTTGCTTAATTATTTACCAATAGAAGTGTATTGAAAATTAGGCTTTTAAATAATATGTGACCATTTTGTTACAGGGCTCAGACCCTCGAGTGGCAACCTGCCGCGGCAGACTCCAGAACAGAAGGTGCCAGCTTAACCAGGAGATCAACAAGGAGTTGCGGCTGCGGGCGGGAGCTGAAAATCTTTTTAAGGTGAGCCATGTTACCTACTCACAGGCAATGGTTATGTTTCCGTATGTGTGTATGTGGGTATGCTTACCTCTATCTCATAACTTTTAACTCTACGTGACTTATTGGATAGACATATTTCTACTATCAATAGGCTCGTCTTAGTAGTCCAAGTGTATTAAGATATTATACTGTCTGGGTCTGGATGTTCATTAAATTTATTAAGGTATCTGATTAAGTATTTCCATTAATTTATATCGTTGACTGTTGATCGTTAAGTTATGAACCATAACCCAGGCGTATAAGTTGCTTTTTATGATATTAGACAGCGAACAAACACAAGGGTCTCCTGATGGTAAGAGACAATGGCCTATAAACGCCATAGATGTTACAGGTGCGTCGTTGTTCAGATGCCGGAAGCTACATCTATAAAGCCAGCAAGATCAAATCAGCACAATAGTTCGCTTTAGAGACTAAAATTTGGTGCAAATTTAGTGCTGAAAACAGAAATTTAGTTTTACAATAGGCGGACCAAAAATGAGAACGATCCACCGTCTCTAGGGGGGCAAGCTGCTACACAGTACTCTATCTTTAGTGGTCTTGTTTGTATTGACAAATGCTGCCTGGCAATACGGTGCTTAATACGTGTAAGGGTTAGATCAAATGATGTAAAACAATAAATACTTATTTGTTATTTATATTGCTGCAGCTGCAAATTGTCAAATTTACTACGTAAAGGAAATTGAAGTCAGGTTTGTAGTTTTTCTGCGTCTCAATATTTTTCATTTTTAATACGGGTTTTAATCTATATGACTCATCATACGTTAGCGCAGTCAAGATTTTAAATTTAAATTTGCTTTTATTACCTACTTATGTAAAACTTCGTTTAATCTCGTTCTCCCTCAAGGCATTGTTCCATTTGAAGTCGCGACCGTTCACCTTCAAGGTCAGGGGTCAAGCCATGGGGTGATACGCTTCGCTGGCCGCCTACACAATACTTAACTGTGAGAAACGGATGTGTAATCCTTTTTAGGGTTCCGCTTTAATTAAAAAAAAAACTAAACAATGAATTACTGTTTAAGGTTCTACTTCTCACAAGGAAACACGTAGATTGATCAGAATATATCGCAAACTGTCTTCTTTCAGACACAAAAACATATACATGTTTTTACAATACGTTACAATAAATTACAATAAGTATACAATGTGATATTACAATAAGTTAAGATGTGTTATTACAATAAGTATACAATGTGATTTTTTGACCATTGATCAACCGAAATTTGCGAATACTAGACTAACAGTTATAAAAAAATTACAACACGTTCCTAAAAATACAGCAGGCATTATAAGTTTTTATTTTGTTTTTATTGTACCTTTGTATTTTAATAGTGCATTTCTTTTAAATCAGACCTACAGCTAGAAAGTATGCCGACGTGTTCGCTTAAAATAAAATAAAAGTTTAAAACAGGAAAATCTAACAAAAAGTTTAAATAACAAACATTTGTGGTGTTTTTCTTTTGTAATTGATAGTTCTGCATATTTAAAACTTGGTCTTTGAGATAGATTCATTAATTTGCATATTTTATTAAAGCTCTTTTTTTATCGATAACTATTTTTTATTATCCGC
>NJDD01000872.1:301349-326179 GCA_002245505.1 Calephelis nemesis
ACAAACATTTGTGGTGTTTTTCTTTTGTAATTGATAGTTCTGCATATTTAAAACTTGGTCTTTGAGATAGATTCATTAATTTGCATATTTTATTAAAGCTCTTTTTTTTATCGATAACTATTTTTTATTATCCGCAAATTTCGTTGGATTAAGTTTCAAAAATCACATTGCATAGGAATAGTACAAACCTGTCCGAAATAGGTATTATACGCGCGTACCATACACGCATTTTAATTTATATTGCCTCAAGGTACCGTGTATTACATGCGTTTTTACTGGGTAAAATTAATCAATTTTGTTTACTGCAAGTGACAAGTGAAGCATTCACGAAGCATTGCCTAGTTTCTCGAAACATCCAAATTTCACTTAACATAAAACCCAACATGTTTTTATTCCTGCTTAAAAAATATGATCAAACAAAAATATTAATTATTTTTAGATATATGTCCGGGCGGATATTCGAACAAATTGCTGTACTTCTTTGTGACAATTTCCCCAGTTAAAACCATTTCTAAAATTTCCCAGTAAATTATACCAAATGTCATGCCTAACACAGTTTTAAAATTATTCAAAAAATAATAGTTCTTACTATACTGTTAAGCAAAATAATTTGCTAGAACTGAATACTGAAGAACTGAACAGAACTAGAATAATCATTTATATTTTTTATACGGAACCATTACGTTTGTTTTGTTTTTGTACTTGAACTTCTCGATTAGATTTGGGATGCTTTTGTGATCTGGTTGTTTTACTTTGAATAATAAGACTTAGGTTTATTCACACTTAAGTACGTACCTTAAGTAATTGTCAAGTATCTATTGCAAAAAAGAAAAGTATTTGAAAAATATTTAATCCTTTATTATGAACAAAACAAACATAAAGTTAAACTTGATTGATTTGTACAAAATGTCCAGAGTTAGTTATCTATCTGGGAGAGTTAGTGCTCTTCCCTGTTCCATTGGCACGACAAAGACGACTTAAAATATTAAATATATATATATATATATTGATTTCAGGCGACGACCAACCGAAAACTCCGTGAAACTGTGGCTTTGGAGCTGAGCTTCGTGAACTCCAACCTCCAACTCCTCAAGGAACAACTGGCTGAGCTGAATTCTTCAGTGGAACTCTACCAGAATGATAGGTAGGTAACCCTTTATGAAAGTAGAATTAGCATATAGCACGAAGTACCAATCGGAATATTTGAAAACACTAATATAATATCTTTAAGGGTTTTGCCGAAAGTATCGAGATCAGAGTGTCCTAAATCCCGCGGACTTTTTTTCTATGAGGAAACACTAATTTTTGTGGGAAGGTAGCGGATTATATCGGACTCTCCCCTTCGCCAAGTACCGCGGCTGTGTGTGTGGCGGCGCCAAGTGGCACATATCCACTGCCCCACCGTTAGATCTTAGTATTCCCCTCCATATAGCCCTACTCAATAGGGTACTGCAGATCGTCTGAAATGGTACGAGGAGATCACGCACCACTTCGGGGCCTCGGTGGCGACAGGCACCCATCGCGGCGACCGTATTGTCGCAACCCCAAGTCTGGGTGGGTAAGATGACACGAACACACCCACCTCCACCGCCAATTCTTGCAGACCTGCCTAGCTTCTTCCACATTCATTACTCTGTTCATTCAAACACGTCGGTTCCGGAGACTCTTGACACCACCCTCGGATAAAATGCGATACTTGACCATCATTAGAATTGATGATATGGTCTAAGACTATTAAAATTTCAATTTTGGCAAAACGTCATCACCTTTGGTCTCCATGTTAAAGTGTATATCGTGCTGTCGCAACATCCTTGTCTTTGTTTGCCTTGGTATATATGCTACCTCCAAATTAGATATCATACTTATTCTCTCGAAATTGAACCAGTTGCATCTATTTGTGAGATATATTAACATCATAAACCGGTACTTCTGTGTCAACAGCTAATCGTTTCTTATTATTTTTAGTGTTTCACTCTTAAATGGTAGCATTAGCATCTTATTAGCTAACAACGCAACGTCTTTGCCTTGAAAAGGTGATGCATAAGCTTAAACTTAATCAAGCCTAAATCTTAGTACTTACGACTACGACTCAGACAAAAACTTTGACTACGACTTTGTCTACAACTTCGACTACGAGCGCTATCGTTGCTTAACCCCCGCAGAAAAAGTAGCCTATGCCACTGTCCTGCCTCCGGTCTACAAAGAAAAACATCTCAACAAGCTCAATCGTGACGTGGAAGAAGTATTATTTCCTTTCACACCACACTTTCACATTTGAAACCGAAAAAATATTTACATGATAAAACATTTGTATACGCAACTTTGAATACGCTGATACGATCCAATATGCTCTAAATATGTAGGTATGTATCGGCGCTAATTTTATTAATCTTAAGTCAGATTCGTAATTTTTAAATTTGGTTGATAAGAGAAACGGAGTCGGAGTCGAAAATGTAGTCAAATCGGAAACAGTGTCAGAAGTATTAGCAAAAGATATATTAATGTTTTGTTTAACATAACTAACACAGGACAGAAAATGAAAATAAAAATTAACATGTTTCCAAATACAGTTGGAAAATTAAATCAAGTTTCAAAAGTAGATTTCAAAATTAATTTGAATTAATTAAATTTCAAAATACATTTCAAAAGTAGTCTTTACGAGTCTTTGAGGAACGAAGTTTACCTATGAGACTTGGTAACGGTGGATGAAGGCTGCTGATGTTAATTACTATGCTTTTGATTTCTGAATAAAAGTATCGGAGCCGGAGTCGGAACCCAAAGTAATAACAATCGAAAGTTCCGACTTATCAAAATTGCAGTCGAACCAGGAATCTATCCAGGTTCCTTATTCGTAGCAGTCGAAGCTCTGTCACATCCCTGGTTGTATCGCATTTAAAATTATTTAAAGTCTTTCTGAATCTCATATACAGTAATGGTTATATTAAGAAACACATAATACTTTAGGGTTCAAACTGGTATTAAAGTCGTTATAAAATTGAGATACAGACTTTAACATTGCTTTAACTGTACTCTTTCTTTAGTCTTTGTTTATCAACAAAAGAAGGTAAAAGTGACAAATACGTATATAGAAAACCGTTTTACCAACTAAGGAATTCCAAAGACGAACTTCCTTAACTCTACTTTCAGTTTTCTTTCTAGCAAAGAATGTGTAATGCCGATGATACCGCTGGGTCTCAAGGAAACGAAGGAGATCGACTTCAGAGAACCCTTCAAGGACTTCATCATGGAGCACTACAGCGAGGACGGAGTTACTTATGAGGACCCCATCTCGGATTTCATGGACATGAGACAGGTGAATTTTTATAAAGGAATTATTTTATGTGCGTTTGTTCCTCTAATATATACAGGTTTACTTATGAAGATAAAATGGTAGTTGCATTTAAAATATTATTGCCAATTTGAAATCTTTTGTTTTGTGTGTTGTGCGTTTATAAAGATTCATTTCTAATTCATTATTTGCAAAAAATAATTCACTTCTTGTCACACTATGCAGTACCTATGCACTATACAGTATGGGTTATGAAGTCACCAGCCTGCCCATATGATTAATGTCATCGGAAATTTGTATCCTAGTATCAGTAACACCGTGTATAGGTAAGATATCTGTTTGCAGGCTATGAGAACCCCGGTGAGGTCGACGGCCGGAGTCGCGTTATTATTCAAGTATTACAATCAGCTGTACTACATCGAGAGGCGGTTCTTCCCCCCCGACAGATCGCTGGGGGTATACTTCGAGTGGTTCGATTCTCTCACAGGTTTTGTATATTTTTATTTAGTATAGTTAAATTTAGATTTATGACCTAGTTACTTATCTGGATCCTATAAATACAGAGCAGTCCTGTTCTAATCTCGCCTGCTTTCATTGTATGAAGTTTTATTTCTACTATTTTTTAGCTTTCGATAACTACTGTGGTCTATTGGTCCAGGTGCTGGACTTGACTGCATGAGGTCCCAAACAAAGATAAGGTTTGGTTTTTTCAATTATCTAGGTAATAAAAAAAACATTTTTCGGGATTGAATACGTGCCCGGTTAGCGATAGGCTTGCCACCTATCACATTGGGGGACTTAGTGTATTTGGCTAGTCGTGGGTACCCTGATTGCTCCTCTGCCTACCTATTCGGGGATATGGGCGTCAAGACACTTTTTTTATTGTTAATGTTACGGGAGCGCGCGAGTTATTTCGCAATCTAAAGAGTATTTACTTAGAATGAAATGAAAGAAGAGCGAACTCTGTACATTGAAAATGTTTAAAAAATATTTGCTTCTAAAAAAGGAAAGCAGAACACATTCATATCATTTTTAGAATAGTCGTCTGTCTGTTTTATCCTCGTCCACGCCTTATCTTCTAACGCGATCGTTAAGAAATTTAACACGTAGGTAGGTAGGTATTCTAAATTCGGAGAAAGGTTAAATATAGGCTTGTACAGCTAATTTTTCCCTTTTACTTTCATAAAAGAGAGCTAAACGACAACATGTAACTTGAGATTTAATTCAATTCCCAAAATAAAGATTTAAAAAAGAAGTTTAATTCTTTACAGAGGGTAGTCCGATTTAATCATTCTTTTTTTGTTTGTAAACTAATCTAGAAACATATATATAAATCGCAAATTAACTTGAAATGAGGAACGTAGAGAAACATTGATTGCACAGATCCACTTAACCTCGTGTTCAGATTTGGTAATAAAATCTACCCATACTAATATTTTGATTGCGTAAGTTTGTCATTGTAAGAGTATTACGATTGATGTCGATATTAATTTAAATCGGATTAGCTTTTACATCAGACACTCGCGAATGAAGTCGCAGGTACATCTAGTATTTACTACTTTAATATAATATGACATCGGGGCGTCGCTGGTTGCAAGCGGCTGGTGATCGTGGCTTGTGGCGTTCTTTGGGGGAGGCCTATGGCCAGCAGTGGACGTCTTCCGGCTGATGATGATGATATGACATCACGTATGTTGGCATACCAGGACACATCTAGTACCTATCTATCTATAGTGTGACTAGTCCAGGGATTTATTTATTATTATTCTATAATATGACGTCACGTATGTTGGAATGATACCTCGAAACGATAACGATACCTCTTACTTAAGATGTTGTAAGCCACAAAAATGCCTTTCTGTGTTTTAACCGAAAGCTGTTATAATTTAAAGTAGGTGGTCGAGTGTTGTGCAGCAACTTTCCTGGGTAGGGAACAAACTACCTTACCTATTGCTGCCGCTATAATGATTCTGTCATGCTCCGATTTGGAGCGTATGGTAGCAGGTAGACTTGCGCCATAGGACTTTAAAATAAGAAACATCGTAATAGGTTCTTTCAACCATTTTCCATGCGCAGATAATAAATCACAACATTGTGTAGGTCTTTAATATGCTATTTTCTAATATATCAATTTCAGGGCTACAACAACTTACCTAGGAGGTATTGATTTATATTATTTGAGAAATACTTGTCAAAATAATTATTTAACTCTGTGGTCTAGCGGTTCAGTTGTTGGACTAGACTGCCTGAGGTCCCGGGTTCGAATCCCGGGTCGGCCAACAAAAAGAAAATTAGGTTTTTCCAATTTTCTATTTAAAAAAAAAACGTTGCTCGGGATTGGATATGTGCCCGGTTTGCGATAGGCTTGCCACCTATCACATTGTGGGACTAAGTGTCTTCGGCTAGTCGAGGGTGGCCTGGTTGTGCCTCTGCCTACCTCTTCGGAGATATGGGCGTGAAGATACTTCTTTTTTTAACTTAGTAGAGAGCTTACCTTTTATAAGTAAATTACGATTTATTCAAGTGTGATAGATTAACCCCGAATTTACTGAATGTATGTTTGTTTCAGGAGTTCCATCTTGTCAACGTACCGTAGCATTTGAAAAGGCATGCGTGCTGTTCAACATCGCCGGGATATACACACAAATTGGTGCGAAGCAGGTAACTGTGTCTTCAAGTTGGTCAATAATTTTTGTACTTATTCAAGCAATCAGACGGATGGTACGAAATATTCGTCGCCTATAGATTTCAATCTGGTAAGAGTGCGTTTTTAAGTGCTTTATAGTAAATAGGTATTTGGGTTTCACCTTAATGGAGCCCGAAACTAAAACGCAGAAAGAACCACAATACAATTAATTAGTGCTGTTATTGACATATTAAATATTATTTACACACATCCGTTAAAACATTTTGGTATCTGAATATATAAAAGAAAGTGGTGTTAGTTACACTACTTATATCTCAAGAATGGCTGAACCGATTAGGCTGGAAATATGTGGAGAGGTAGCTTAGAACCGGGAGAAGGACATATGACACTTTTTATCCTGTTCGATTGTGAGGAAACTGGGAAAACAACATTTTAATTTACTCATACAAATTGAACGGGCGGAACGAAGTTCGCGCAGGTCGGCTAGTATTAGGCATTATAATATTACATACTTACATAATTTTACAGACTATTGAATTTATATTAAATGTGCTCGTTATATAAAATTCGAAGTAGATCCACGATATAAGTTTTTAACTTGGTAACAGCTTTTAACACTAAGTCACTTATATCGGGGACAAAAATAATTAAAAAATTACATAAAAATCGGCTCGAAAAATCTTTGCCTCTGTATCCCTCTTGTCCTAGAATTAACAATGTTTTTAACTTTTTTTCAGGAACGCAATACGTGCGCGGGCCTTGATGGCGCCGTGGACGCCCTGCTGCGGGCGGCGGGCACGCTGCGCTACATCCACGAGAACTTCACCAACGCGCCCTCCGTCGACCTGGCGGCAGACACGCTCCTGGTGCTGGGGGCCTTGATGACGGTATGATAACCATAAACCTGTGTTTTACTTTTATTTATACTACAACACGTATGGTGTTCTAGGATCCTATTTACTCGTAATATAGGGACAAAAAAGATTCGTTATTTTAAGTTGAACATCGGTTCAGTAGTTTCGGAGCTTGTCCTGCAAATACGTCGTTTTTACGTTACCAGGCCTGATGGCTGATTTGCCTTCCTGAGTTCCTGGGTTTGATTTCTGGTATGGCAACAAAAATAAAATGTATTGGTTCAATTTCCTAATAAAAATAAAGTTGCTCGTTACTAGATATAATGTGCCCGGTTGGCGGCAGGCACGCCACCAATCACATTGTAAAAATTTGTGTCTTCGGCTGGTCGTTGGTGACCTGGTTTACTCCTGCCTCCCGCTTTAGAAACATGGGCGTTTAGATGCTTTTTTTCTTAACTTCATAATTAGTAATAATAATGAACAGCTTGAGTTTCAAATTCTGACTGACATCGTTTATCTTTATACATTTCCAGTTTTACTAAATACAATGTTACTTTCCAGGCACAAGCTCGTGAATGTTTGTTCGAGAAACTCCAACTTCAAGCCCGCGAGGCGTGTAGCGGTAGGGAGAGGGAACTGCGAGACGATCTCGACATGTGCTTGGACTTGGCACAGGAAAGTGCACAACTGGCGCACACCTATAACCAGTTATACGAAAAGGTGAGTTATGTTATCAACATTTTGAATTTAATTTTTTTCATGTATTTTAAAACCGATATACAATGCGAATGTATATAGACGTTGGAACCCTGGGAGAAGTAGGTTGATATTCCACGATCAAACCGCTAAGGAATTAAGAGGATGGTATTAAGAGTCTTCAAAACCGGCGTGTTTGTTTGAATATGGTAATGAATGTAAAGGAAACTCAGTAGCTCTGTAAGGATCGTGACATATGGTACTCGATATTCTCTGCCTACCCCTATGGTCTTGGTGTGAATTAAGTAGAGTTTTTAATATTTATTTAACAATTCGACAGTTAAATAAAGGAAAAGAAAACTGTAATGCGCGAAATGACTTCTAAGTACCTGGTAGAGCTTTGTCTGCAAGATACGAACCATTAATGCTCGAAATAAAATAACCGTCAGATAGGCACGCATAATCTTCGGTGTATGACTGATATTGTACCATTGTACTCCCACTCCAGATGCAGACGGAAGGTGTATTCAACTACGTGCCATACTCCTGGGTGTCCTTGGTGCATGTTAAGACTGAATTTTATAAAGGTATTTATTTAGCAACTATTCTTGTCGCGGGTATACGATGACCCCATTGTCCTCTAGTGTAATAATATAGTTATATATACAGGTATAGAACTACATATTGAAATGCTGTTAAAAACTCACCAAGACTAGAAGAAGAAATACCTATAACTGAAAGTTATAGGTAGAAGACGCCTAGGATCCGCTAGGCAGAATAGATCATCTGCCTCTTGGTCAGCTAGATCGTAAGAGGCTAGCGTTGATTAAATGGTCATCACCAACAAGACCACTGGTGGCAAAGTGCTGTGTGCTACTTGCCCTGCTAGAAACCCACCGCCTTATCTACACCTGCCGCCATAATGACTCCAACACGTTCCGATCCGGATCGTAGTAACTTGCATAAGTTGCATATCAGGTCCAACATCCCGGTCATAGGACAGTAACGCACCTGTAACACTTACGGTGTGTATAAGACACGGTTGTCTCGTACCGTGAGTACTTGTTCGTTGATTTTTCATATAAAAAAGTAGCGTTTTATTTCTTTTACCTTTACTTTAAGATACTTTTTTCATAACATTCAGGAGGATACTCATGCCAACCAAATCGGTCCAGTTGCTTTCAGTTTTGTAATTATAGGCAACATGAAAACATATACCTACACACTTTTTTGTAATGAACATTGTGTATCGTTTCATATGTAGTGTTTACCAATATGATACTTGTCCCCCAGCACTAGCCCACCAGTACTGCGCGACGGGGCTGCTGCACGCGGGCGGGGCGCGGGCACACGACCGACTCGCCGCGCTCTACTCGCCGCCCGACATCGACGGTAAATACATAATATATACACATACAAATACAGTCCCATGCAGTTCCTCAAAGTCCAAGTGGTAACTTCTGCTACTCACAAGACAACATCCTATTGTTATTTTCATAAATTCATAGCTCTCTATTGTCGTGCTAAGCTTTGGAGGGCATGGTAGCTGTCTTTCTTTGTCTTTACATCTTAGAAACCTTAGCTAGTTGACGTGTAATTACCATTACAACCACATACAAATGTTTGCTAACCCTTACTGTATTAAAAATTTCGTATCTTCACCTTTGAAAGTGGCTCAAACAACGAAACGCCAGTAATGTTAAAGACCCAAAAATCACTTATTTAATTAAAACACGTAGTTGTACATATCTAAATGCTTCACAGTTCTTTGTATTGTATTATTGAAGTTTATTCATGTGAGTACTAAAAAAAATATTTTCCTTTGTCAAGAGCCTTTTTTGAATCGACTTTGCAAATACCTTTTACAACAGGCGGGAATCTTAACGCCCGCCAGGAGATCAGTCTCGCAAGTTACGTCACTGGGTTATTTCAATGATGCACTAAGTTAGACCAAAGCTTAACAGGCTTATTCATAAACGTTGCTTAACTTTTAATCACCAATTTAAGTAATATTTAAAAAAATTCTTTTTCATAAACGCTATTTAGAGTAAAACATTTGTTTAAATATACTCTTAAATAGCTGTCACTTTAAGCAACCTCGGACCCTTGTTTAAAATTTTAATCAACAAAATGGCTGACTAACTGCCTTATTCATAAAAAATAGTTAAGTAACCTCCTAAGCATTGCTTAACTAATCATTTGATTAAGCCTTAAGCATTGCTTAAAAATTTGTTATTCATAAAGTTCATTTTGACATTGCTTAGTTAAATACTGTTTAACTTGGTAGGTTTTGGTAGAAATGTGGCTGTATGCGTATTTCTTTTGCTAAAAGTAGATTAAACAATTGTCATCCGTTGTCAACATCGTTGTTTCTGAATACGGTGTCGGACATCTATAACCTCTTGCTAAAGAGTATTTATATTTCTACGATAAAATACTCGTATTGTACTACAATAAAATTAAATTTATTAGAGTAAATAAAGTTGATGCAACATAGACACAAAACGTTTGAACTGATACACTGCTTTTCAAAAATAATGTTTTTAATGTATCTACATTACGTTACTAAGCTAAATATAAAATGATGTAATTTCTGTAATATTTTCCCCCGTGTTGGTTCGAGTTCCTTTGTAGAATAGACCATCTACCTTCCTGTTAGACAGCGCGATACAAATATCGTGTACTTACTAAGTATTGAAAAGAAAACATAATCACTTAAATACTGACTAAGACTAAAATGCCAACATATTTATTAATCAATTACATACTAAAACGTTCCTTAACTGCCTTTTGAATACTCTAAATTTTATTGTTTAGTTTCAGCGAATATCAAAGATATACAGAATTAAAAGTAAAGAATTGTTTATACAATTTAGGCAAACTATGACAGAGAACCTCCCTGTTCCCAAAACTCCACGAAGTTGTGAGCAACACTCAATCAACCAATGTGTGAAAACTACTCGTATAAATAAAATTGTTACGTTGTATTGCGATTTAAATCTAATAAAGTTCTGTTCCTCACAAAAGATTACATGTTCTAATATTACATGTTTTAGGTTCGATGTTGTCATCTCTAAAGTACGATGATGAGGTAGACCAAATGGCTCTGGGTCGTGCACACCTTTCCGAAGCACTGGCGTTGTATGAAGAAGCCTTAAGGTTGCAAAGGATGTGTCGGTAAGTAAACATTTTATTTATAGAAAATATATTATGCTAGTTATTTTATAACGGGCATTTTAATAAAATTAGCACTTGGTACCTACTTCAAATCACACATTTAAGGGCCATTGTTTACAAGAACACAACTTTTTTTTCCATTAAAGCGTGGAAAAGATTTAAGCTTTACTTATATTTGTTTTTTAACCGACAGCATGACAGTTTTGCCATGCCCCACATTTTTTCAAATCTACGATTATTTCTTAAATGTTCTATTAACAAAAGTGTTTAAAATCACCACACAATATTTCACTGTTTTACGAGAAACTGTTTGCGACATAATACCGGAATGAAATTGTATATCTTGGTAGTGTTTTTTACTGAGATGTAGGAAGAAGAGTGTGTACAGAGAATAGTGTGCATGGAGCGCTGAGTAAGCTATTTCAACGCAAGGTTTTGAGTGAGGCTGCTAGACTCGCATTGCGAAATTCTGTACTCATCCCAACGATGTCGAATAGAGACGAGAGTTGGGTATGTCAGAAAAATCATGAGAGTAGGGTATATGCGGTTGAAAAGAGAGCGCTACGGGAAATCTGTAATGTAACGTTCGCTGACCGCATTTACAACAGCGTGATCAGTGGAAAAGAAAAATTGGAAGACCTAATAAGAAATATTTGATGTTAAAATAAGAACGGGCATACTCTGTTGCTTACGTTCGGTTATAAAAAAAGAACGGCTGATGAAAGATTGACAAAACAGACATACACAGCGAGTGTAGCTGGATAAAGGTACCCAGGGCGATAGAGGTTAACATCAATCGGATTTGTGTGAGTGTGATTGAAGTAATTAATGTGTACGAAGCTAAGTAGGTGCGCAGGGATTAGACATTTTAGTACTCCACACCCCCTGCCTTCTCCGAAAGGGATTTAGCGTGAAAATATGTATGTATGAAGGTGTGTGTAGTTTATAGATATAATGGAAACGGAGTATTAAAAAAACTCAAAGAACTTGTGGTTTGGTCCGGCGTATTGAGTTGTTTTGGTCAGTATTTTTGGTCTCTGGCATAGTTTTTGCTCTAAACAAGCTCGACATTACTTCTCCATTTTTATTTGCAGAGAACTTCGCGGGAAGGAAGCTTTATCGAGGGCGGTGGCGAATGCTCGGTCACGAGCCGAACGCGAACGAATACCACCTCCGAACGAACTATCTGACTTGCTAGACGCACCAATCATTCGACGTGAGCTAATTCATAAGATATGATTTCGTCATTCGTTATTTGTGTATATATATATAAAAATCAATTGCTGTTCGTTAGTCTCGCTAAAACTCGAGAACGGCTGAACCGATTTCGCTAATTTTGGTTTTGTATTATTTGTTCAAGTCAAGGGAAGGTTTAAAAGATAAGAAAAAGGCAAAAACTTGCGAAAAAACTAAAACAACATTTTAATTTTTCCCATACAAACTGAACGGGTGGAACGAAGTTTGCCGGGACAGCTATTCATTACATAAAACAAAAATTGTAAAAATCACATTACCCAATCGTGCTATCATTGCTGTGTTCCGGTCGGGATAACAAGTTAGTCGACGAGTTTTATTTTTGCAAAAGGGCAATTCAACCATCAGGCAACTCAAAAATGTGTTTCTTTTTAATATTTATATTACCAGGTATTTTTTGGTTAAATTCCTGACGTATGTTAGAGTGTAGGACTAAGTACCTTTGGCTGATTTTATGTACAGAGTTACTGCCATCGTTTTGAATACGCTCATTAAGAATTTTTTTAAGGAGTATTTTTTTGCAATTAGCTTTCTGTTATGTGAGAGGTCAGCGAATAAGCACCCGACTCTCCTGGTGTCTTAAGACCTTCTTAACACAAACTTAACACCAGGAGAGTCAGGTGCTTGTTCGCTGTTCAACTGTGATTTGGGATAGTAGATCTATAATGGTGCACCGCTACTCTACCCTTTAAACTGGAATATAACATTGTCGTTATGGTGGCAGGAATAAATAAGGCGGTGGATCCCTATCCGGGCACGCTGCAGCACAGCATTCTATCACCAATTTTACAATTACTGTCTTAAACATTTACTGTCTTATAAATAAAACATGCTTAACTAAACACTAACTAGAATTTATATCCGACCAATAAAATGCTACATGTGGGTGACGTGGTTGCATGTTATTTGGTGAGAATTCAATTTAAAACAGTCTTTACTAACATTTATGTTCAACCACAGTTTAATTTATTACAATTTATATGTGTTTTCTTATCATACACATGTTCAGTTCTTTTTGATACACATATTTTTACAGCGTCCTCGAAATTCCAACTGGCACTGACCCCTCCAGACTTTGCACAGTATCGAGTAGAAGATCTCTTCAAATCACTGGGACCAATTGCAGTATTCTCCGCAAAACGCCATTGGAGTGCACCTAGATTAATACAACTCCAAAAACAAAGTAACAGACAAACAAGGAGAGATAGAAAAGACGAAATCAAAGTCAAAAGGAGACCAAGTGACAAGAGAGATAGATCAGAAGATAACAGCACATACTATAATCACATATGCAATGATAAATTCGAAGATCTCCGAGTGACGAAACAAAATGGCGTATACATAAACGGGTTTGACAATAAATACCCGAAAATTCACGATGAATATGAGTATAGGTATAAGGAAAACGGGTTTAAAGAAGGGAGAAAGGGTGGAAGGGACCTCAGAAGGGTTGCTAGTGAATATAGTGTTAAAGAAGACGAAGGGTTTGGATTTTCTGTTAGGGGAGACGCACCAGTGATAGTGGCTGCTGTGGAACCAAACTCTTTAGCTGATGTAAGTAATAAACAATAACATATTATATTCAGAAGGATGGTTATACTTTTCAGTTGTACGTATGTTTTTGAACTCCTTCTTCCCCGCTACAGTCTGACCAGCTTGAAGCGCTTTAACATGAAAAATATTACGTTTGTCATGATGACGTGAGTTTATTAAAAAACATAAAAAAATGTGAACTCGGGTCGCTTTATTGTAAGTTTTTTTTTTTTATTAGTCTTCACGAGTGGGATTTGAAAGAGTTTCAAATAATGGTTCTATCGTTATCTATAAATAATTACAGTGAATATTATTCTGTAATTACATTATTGATATTCATTTATGATTTAGAATATTTTTACTTTAAGCATTATTCAAAAAGCGCCGTATTACACATTGCGTCTTTTCACATATTATTAAACTGGTTTTAGAAAATGTAAGGTATCTTCACGCCCATATCACCGAAGAGGTAGGCAGAGGCACAACCAAGGTACCCACGACTAGCCGAAGATACCAAGTCCCACAATGTGATAGGTGGCAAGCCTATTGCCAACCGGGCACATATTCTATCCCGTGCAACATTTTTTTTATTAGAAAATTGGAAAAACCCAATTTTCTTTTGTTGCCTGACCCGGGATTCGCACCCAGGACCTCATGCAGTCAAATCCAACAACTGAACCGCTAGACTACATAGGCGAAAATGTAAGGCATTGATGTGATGGCAAAGTCTTCATTTTATGATTGAAGTGGCGAAAAAAGTTTTAATGATCATTATTAGATGTGCTAGAAAAACGAAAACTGTACTTTAAATATCGTTACTCACAAATCTGTAGTGTATTTTTTTACAAATTTTAAAGAATGAATAATTTCACCCCCAAATACGATTAGAACATGTACTTTTTTTAAATATTATTGGAAGGCAAACAAGCAGACGGATTTCCTGTTAAGAAATTCACGCCGCCTAGAGACACCAAAGGTGGTAATGGTGCGTTGCCAACCTGAGGCCGGGATGTTAGGCCTCAAGCAAAAGTATGTTATGTACCCTTTTTTATTGATAATAATAAATTGATCACTATCGTCTCATGTTTTTGGACTAGATCGGTGGTATGCGAGAGGGAGACTTCATCATATCTGTGGGTAACCAAGACGTGAAGTGGAGCACCAGGGAAGAAGTGGTCAAGCTAGTCACACGCTCCGGAGATTCCCTGTCTTTAAGGTTGGCAACGCCGATGGATAAAGGCAGTCATAAGGTTAGTAACGCTTAACTAAGACCAAACGTACCTAACTAAATTAAGATTAATTGAAATTGGGTATCCTTTAGATATTGTGTACATCTATTTATTATCTTCTTTGAAATTAAAATTAAAGTAAACTTTCGAGACACTGAACCGATTTGTATAATTTTTTTTTGTTGTGTTAGTTATTGCGAGCAGAAGGCACTTATCAAAAGAAAAAATGGGAAAATTCAAGGGAAAAACAATACTTTATTTTTCCCACACAATTTGAACGGATAGAACGAAGTTCGCCGGGACTGCTAGTATAATATAAAAATCAATTCCCATTTCGCGTGGTCTTCGCATCATGCCTGAACGGATTTACCAATTTTGCTAATTCTTTTTTGTTGTACTGTGGTCATTGTCAGGGGAAGGTTCTTATGACTGGGAAAGTTGCAGAGAAAATGGAAAAAACAATACTTTATCTTTTTGCATACAAACTGTTAGTACCTAGCTGTTACGTTAAGCGACACAAAGTTCGCCGGGTCGGATAGTACATAATAAAAAAGCCATACAAGTATATTATATACCTATCCTGGTGGTAGTAAATACACACCGTGTACACTACTCATAATGTTAATGATATGCTATAAATCTAAGATCAAATATAAAGCCTAATCAGTTAGTAACTTTACCGATTATATTCTTCCTACAGATAATATTATTTAAAATGTATGAAACAGTAAAAGTTAAAGCTTAGTATATTATGCTGCCCAAAAAACTCTCCCATGTAGTACATATGTTTACAATTAAATTGTCCTATCACCCCACAGTGGACCCCAGAATCAAATAGACAACCTAGCTCTGGCCAAGGTTCAGTGTCCGCGGCCTCCACAGCATCAAGTGGCTCGACAGCAGCTACAGCCAGGTCCTCGGCCCGCAGACTACCATCATGGAACCCATTCAAGCGGCATTCCTCAAGAGACAACTCTCAGCGATCACACACCAATGTCATATTCAGATAAGGATTAAAGTTTGAGACAAGCGTATTCGGTCTTAGTAATAGGTTTGCAATTTTAATACTAAGACCAAGACTATTTTGGTAATTGATAACACACTTTACCATTCAATTGTAAAGTATAAATGTAGACTTCCGAAACAAGCGTCAACAGCCCGAATGGTAGCTTAGCTAGCGCTGATTAGACATACCGGTTCGGATCGAACAATCGAAAACGAGCGAATGTCCCGGTGACGAACATTGTGTCACTGATGCTATTACTGTTATTTAAAGACTAGTATTTGTAGCCTTACGTCCAATCATTAATAAGGAATCTCGGAAATAGTGTCAATATTAAATGACACTCTTTTGGATATTCTACTATCGGATTAAAGGAGGCTTGGAGACAGTGTCGCATAAAAAATTATGTTGTACTGCACATAATGCTGCACTTTAATATTTTGTGTTGTGTTTTAATGTTTTGTGTAATATCTGCCTCTCCTACCCAGAACTAAATAAAGGCATTGATCTCGCTATCGTTAGATTAGAAAGTCTACCTTTAGACCACAATCATTCTATACTTTTTGGAACGAAACTGAAACTTTTTTACGGCGACATTGTTTGTTTTGAGTTATAATACCTTTACTAAAGAGACTAACGTACCTACGTGTCTCTCATCAAGTATTAATGATTAAAACTAGAAATTTAACTAAAATAAGAAATGTTGAAGAATCTGTTTAATCTGTCATTAACCTGACAGAAAAGATATATACCCATAGGTATATTTCTAAATATTTAACAATTTCACTTAGGATAAATTAACAAGTTCTGTCAGAATAATAGACAATGAAATGTTAGTGTTAATAAGAGACCTTTTAATATTCACATTGCTGAATAAGATTCCCTCTATTTTCTACCATTCGCTATTAGCGTAGCATTCTCATCCAAAAGCGATTAATCTTAAAATACTTCATCACTTGTGAATCATTAATTAGTACTGGTGATAATCAATAATGATAATGGATGATTAAACAAAACAAATGGTGATAGATTTTATTGAAATATTCTTTAGAAATATCTCAATATCGAATTTGCGACCACTGGCAAACATTTGTTTTTTTAGTGAAATGTGTTGATAATTTTTATTTGAAATTTAAATTATTGAATTGTAAATATGTTAACATTTTTTTAATATCAAAAAAGCTAGGTATGTTTTTTATTGGATGGATACAGATAGTAGGCATATATTTGGTATGTGCAATGATTTTTAATATACTCGTGTGTTCACACTTGCGATTTTGTCACGTGTCCTTTTCAAGGACCACGGATACAAAAAGAGTATGTGGGAAATATGAAGCTCTCCTGCCCGTCTGTCTATATTTGTATCTACCTCAAGTCTAATACGCTTTTTAATTGGTTACTTAATTAATTTTCACTTTGGTATACTCATCGTGATAGAGACAATATAAAAATAGCTGTATAAGAATCGCATGTGTGAAAGAGTATTAAAATTTTTTTTAAATTTTGTTAAAATGTTGATATTTATAGAATGTAACGGATAAGGCTATGAAATCCAAAGTTATCATAAACAATTTTATTCATGTTATTTCTAAAGGTTGCATTTATAAAAATATTTATGATTGTTTTTTTGGTTTCTATTTTTAATTTATTTTATTATTAGAATTGTAACCGCTACAATTGTAAGCGTAAATTACATCTAATAAATCTTTGAAACAACAACATCTACGGCATGTGTATGCTAATAAGTTGGTAGATAATACTTAATTGCGCTAACATGTTCTTCCACGTGTACAAATATTAATATTATTCCAACCAAGAGTATTTTCTGTAACCCCGAGTTACACCCGGTCATTTGCCCTTTTGACATAAGTGTAAAAAAAGAATTTTATTTTTTTTAAAATATCGGGTCGGGCAACAAAAAAGGGAAATTTAATACATGAATTTTTCAATGAAAATATTGTTTTCTGGAATTGGATATATGCTTGGTTGGCGATAGGCTTACCACCTATCACATTGTGGGACTTAGTGTCTTAGGCTAGTCGTGGGTGGACTGGTCGTACCTCTGCCTATCTCTTGGGGGACATGGGCGTAAAGATAATAACTTTTTTTAATTATCGAATTATTAAATTTTCGATTTGATGTGGCAAAAAGTAAAATTTTTATCAAAATTTGCGATTTTATTTTAAACAAAAAAAAATATTTTTTTGGAAAATACGTCTTGTCCATGTTGTCTTTTAGTCGTTATAATTTTTTTTATTTAATCGCGTCTGATTATTGTTGAAATCAAAGTTTAAAAATGAATTACCGTGGCTCATTATTGTCCCAAATATTTTTGTTCAGCTTAAGGTTTGACATCATGAAACTCATATTGCAAGAAATTGTCAACATTTAATTATTTAAGTTCCTACGACTTGAGTTTCTAGTCCTTTTTTAGACATGAGTTGGTTTAACATGTACCAACTAATTTAATAATTATAAATACAATTTTGTTAAAATTAACGTAGAAACGAGAATCACATTAACATATTATTTAAAATCAAATTAGTTCCACTCAACTTAGACACTCAACAGGAAACACGTGTAAAGCGTCATGTTATTATTATTGAACACGATTCTCTGTTTCAAATTTAGAATCTATTTCAAATAATATGTTCTTGGAACGAATTTTAAACTTTATCTCTTTAGATACTCATTTTTATTATTTTCATATTTTTTGGTAAAACAAAATCTTAAGTTCGAGGGCTATCTTGTGTCGGGGTAAACAATGGCACATATTACACAATTTTTAAAAATAATGATATTAAACTTCATAAGATTTTAAAATATTTGCATTTGTATTTCTGAAAAACAGTGCGCTATGGATGAATTGGACTTACCGGAAGCCAAAACTCCCAAATATATCCAGCTCCACACAACACACACCACTTAACTGTTTTTTTAGCACCAACAATACACAAATTACTAAAATCTCAACTTTCAAACATCACTTTTGCCTCCTTCAAAAATCGTTTATTTTAAAGTTCAAAAACACTTTGTAAATTAATTTAAAAATATAGTATCGTTTCCTTCTAACATGCGATCTCATATCCAGGATCCAGGCGCTTACGATTTTCATGTTTTCCTATGTTTATATTATAATACTAAACAAGATTTCGCTTATCACATTACCCTCCTGAGATTTTACTTCGATCAAAAGTATCGGAACGATCCTGCTTAACACATCTTAATGGTAACGCTTGGTTTTCAAATGGGACAATACCCTTTAACAAAATTTATTTAAACACCATTCATGAGAATGAAATTTTTGGACTTTTAAAAGCGTCTGGGTAACCTATCCCAAATTGTTTTTTTATTTGGAATTATTTTATATCAGGTACTTATACATAAAATATGAATTAAAATATGCATTTGTCACAGTAATGTTAAATATATAAATGGAAACTAACATTGCAAGGGTTACATGTGTAATTTTTGAACGTGTATTATTATGTATTTATAACATGTCTAAATGATCAACAAAAATGAAATATTAGTGAATATTAAATTAATGGTACAAGTAATAAGTCCGTCATGTGTAAAAACTGGTCGTACTTACTGTCTACTATTTTTTGAAACGAATTTGGAATTCGATATAATACTGGAAATATAAACCGTGTAAAATACATAAATATTTTTAAGAAGTTAACCTAAATCTTATAATCTAGTTGAATAAACACAATCATATGAAATTTAATACGTAGTTAAAATCTGGTTAATATAATATTATAAACTTTTGGTTGTGATCGATTCAAAGAATTTACTTTGATCGCACCCAAAAATGTATAGAATAAATATCATACAACTTTGATATATTTGTCTCTCTTTTTTTAATCATAAAATGAGAGGCATAATATGAAGCTGTTATGCATGTAGTATAAGTAAATGTATATTGTGAATTTATGAAGTGTATATTTCGAATTTTTATGTGTATATTCTGAATTATGAAGTATACTTATACGATTATGTTATGGCGATTAATAAAATATATTGTGGAAATTTATTTTTTATTTTTCGTCGTCTATTATTACAAAAGTGTTCATTGATAGCTTAGCTCGGAGAGTTAGTAAGAAAGAGACTACAGCGAACTAAACTAGGATTCAAAACAAATAATTCAATACGACGCGGTACGATTTTTTTTCATCACAGTATGAAAGGTGTTTTTTTATTTTAATGATTTTGGAAGGCAAACAAGCAGACGAATTTCCCGGTGGCAAGAGATTCACGTCGCCTAGAGCTTACAAAGGTGCTAATGGTGGATGGTTGCCCACCTGAAGCCGGATTGTTAGACCTTGAGCAATGGTAAGCTTACCGGCTACCTTACCCTCCGAACCGTCAACGGCAACGTCAAAGTCAACGGCAAGCACTGACTTACGTTGGTAAATATATAATAGTGCGTTGCCAACCTGAGGTCAGGATGTTAGGCCTCGAGCAAAAGTAAGTTTACCAGCTACCTTACCCTCCGAACTGGAACAAGTCGCTGAGAAACTCTACCACCTAGTAGGATGTCACGGTGTTAGTGACATTAAGCCTATGCTCGGCTTTTACGAGCTGCGTGGCAGAAAAGCAGATAAGTCTTTCCTGCAAAAGATCCCTGACCAACCTATTTCACCTGTGATCGCATTTTGATATCTGCCTAGCAGAGAGGTCTATTGTAATAAGTCGACCCCGACCAACACGAACAATTCCTGAACTTTATTCGTAGAACGCAAGATTTGTTTCAAATATTTTTTTTAACTGTCAACATACCTTTCTCAGAGGTTTAGAGAGTTAAAGAGTAGTGATTCTAAAAGTTCTTAAGGAACTTCAAATGATCAAAGACAATATATTTAATTATATTTACTAATCTCTGAAATGATATACAAACAATGGTTCTGAAACGATAAACTTCTGATTATTATTGTTTTATTTATTTTCTTTTCGTTGATCATTGTTTTATTGCTGCTGAAAGTGCATTTTGGGTTGGTTATAAAAAACGACATTATATCAGCCAATTTTATGCCTTTATATGGGTGGTATCCACTTAGTGGCAGCGGATCTACGTTTTTTAAAACGGGGGCTGCACCCTCCGCCTTCTCCCTTTTGAAAATTAATTACCTGCCCTCTGGAAAACATAAAATAAAGAACTGAGGTTTTTACAAAATTATTTATTTCGAGATGCTACATAATTTAATCCGAATTCATGCTATTTTTAAATGCTAACGAAGAGAATGTTTCGTTAAGTATAGTAAAAAAGATAATTGCTAACATAAGAGATTTAATATTTTACCTTAGACCTAATTTTTTTTCTAGGTCCATGAACTCAGCATTAGAAAGCCTGCCTGAACCTATTATGTAAACTGGACTGAGAAATTTGCAATCAATAAAAACATAATGATATAAAAATCCAAGTACCTAGTTTTGATCTCTTTCTTATAGGGCCTTATCACACTGACAAATTTCGAGAGTTTTCAAGACGAGAAGGAAGTGTACCTAAAGAACGCTAAGACGTCGGTGCCGCGTGATAAATATTTCGCAATCACGCAACATTTTTGCCGTAAATATCACCGTGGCTGCAATGTTTAATTCATTCAAAAATGCAAGCCCGTTACTTTCCAAAAACACTTCAGTTGTAGCACAATGAAAAGTATGATCTGACGTAACGTCATGGCATCATCATGACAACAAAACACAGAGCCATTCATTGCAAAAATTAATCGAAGAAATCAAAAAGTGAATATGATATAATAATATCATACCGATGCTAGATAAAAATTAATTCAAATTGCAATTAAATAAAGTATAAAAGACACATATGAAAATGAAGACAAGAAAATTAAAGCGCAGTAAAGGATAGCGCTCATTTGGACAGGCCAGGACGGGGCAAATCGCAGCGCAATAATCCGCCTAGATCGCTTTCCAAACATTTTGTATGGAGCAACGCCCGTTGTGCCGTTGCGCATCGGCGTGGATTTTCACTCTCCACCCGATTCCCCAATACGGCCTACACTGACCAAAGATCAAGATAACATTATTGTGAGAAGAGCAATAATGACGTTTTAATGCTAAAGTTTCGTATGACAACTACTAGAAGCGCCTCTTTCCATACATGGTGATTTAATATCGAGTTACCTCTCTATTTGATTGCTACATTCTTTGGCACTGAGTATCAGAAATCCGCCGATGCGATGCGACCCAGTCCGCATCATTGTGCTTTGCAATGCGATGAACCCCGGCCCAACCGACTGTCAACAGTCTTTAAAACTGCAAATAACGACCATAGTTTAATTATCACATCTTATTTAATATAATGTACATGAAAGATTATTTATTGTTAAATATTACTCAAAAAACCGCTTCAAGATTTTGACTTGTCCTTCATTGAAGAACCTTTACAATCTGTTCAGTTTTATTAGAAATCACGTAATAAACATAAAAAAATAAAATCGTATCCATGAACTTCGTTTTTTGCGCATGATAAGAATGATAATCATTATCTTTAAAAATGATAAATTTCTGATTAAAAAAATGGACGCTTAATTGCAGATTAAGGGGAAGGGGGCCCAAAGCATAGTACATTAAAAAAACCTTGACTTAAAATAACTGTTTCCCATAGTTTGGTATGAAATATAGTAGATCTAGTGTAGTTTCATTGAACTACAAGATATTTACCATCAGTGAAGGTATAATAACAATTTAGCAAAAACTGAAGAGTACCCTTTGCCCTAGATAAGCCTAAAGCGATTTTAGGTTTTGGGCTAAAAATACCTGATACTCAAATCTCAAATTAAAAAGGTAACTGAAAAGGGTCAACTTACATTTTTAGGGTTTTTAGATATTTGTCTGTCCGTCATATTGACTTTCACACCATGTGCGAGCGGACCACGGAAACTCTTTTAGTAAATGGGAATAAAAGTATAACCTTCCTCAACACATGGGGTATCCACCTGCCAACTTTCGATACAATCGTTTCAGTAGATCTGAGCCCTTACTATTACCATGAATTTAAGGCTTGTCAACTTTACTATTGGACTAAGATCCGAAGTTAGTTCGACCTACACCGAGCTGATAATAGGATGTAATCGGTTATATAGCAAATTTAGTATATCAGAAAATATATTAAAAATGGGTTGCCTAAAAAATCCTGGACCGAATATTTTTTATTATTTAAAAAAAAAAGTTATTAACCAATTTTTTACAAGCAACCCTCTGTATCAACTTAAATTGTTAATTGTTATAAAAATTGTAATGAAACTGCACATATGTATTTTTTTCCTATTATCCGATCCCGTGAAAGTAACTAGCATTGACAATTATCTGTCTAGACCTGGCAATCCAGATAAATAACAGGCAACCCAACTTTTGCAACTTCGTCTTATTCCTACTTTATTAAGTCGGGATAAAATCTTAATGTTGCACCAATAAATAAATAAAAAACAAATATACAGGATATTTTCTGATATACTAAATTTGCTATAAAACCGGTTTCATTCTATTATCAGCTCGGTGTAGGTCGACTTAAATATGTTTGACTATAGGTATATCTACTCGCTACCGTCTCTGAATGAAAAAAAAATGACAGACCCAAATTCTAATAATTCTGCCGCCCAATTGTATTTGCCAGTACCTATTTTTTTTAAATATCTTCCATGTACAGAATTCACTCGTGTACAGTTTTCTTACAAGTATAGATATAGTTCACCTACCTACTTACCTACCTTTTTTGCTGTAATTAGTCTAGCGCGCAAATTGTGATTTAAAGGAGTAAAATGTTTTAATTGTTAATTTCTTTACAACTTATACCATGAATTAATTATAATTACTTGTTAAACTTAAGCAATGATTTACGATGGTAATATGTTAATATCTCACGCGTACCTACTGTCGACGTAAATTGTAGAAAGTGAAATACGCTTAATGTTATTTGAAGGTTTTTTTTATACACAAATACGGTTTCTGAGTTAGGTACTAACTCGTTATAATCGACTCAAAAATAAGTCGAATATTTTTATCTAGCCGTACCTACCTATCTATCTACGTATTGTGAAAACCTAATATAATGTGGGTTAAGGAATTCAACAAGATTTTGTTTTGAATTTTTGAATTTTTTTTAAGAATAGGTAAATTTAGGCTTTAATAGCCAACAAATAGAGTGAGTGCATAGAATAGTGTGGATGGAGCGTTGGGTAAGCTATTCCAAAGCGAGGTTTTGAGTCAAAAAACTAGACTTGCTTTGCATAATTCTGTGCTTGGATATCCCAACGTTATTGTATGGAAGCGAGAGTTGGGTATGTTAGAAAGATCATGAAAGTAGGATAAATGCGGTCGAAATGAGAGCACTACGGAAAATATGTGGTGTAACGCTCGCTGACCGCATTCATAACAGTGAGATCCGAGAAAAGGTGGGATTGAAAGAAAATGTTGGTGTTAAAATGCGAAAGGGCATGCTCCGCTGGTTCGGTCATGTGGAAACAATGACAGATGAAAGATTGACAAAGCAGATATACAATGCAAATGTAGATAGATGTAGGTACCCGGGGAGACCAAGGCTGACATTTCACGATCAGATCAATCGGATATTATCCGAGGGTGGTGTCAAGATTCTCCGAAACCGGCGTGTTTGTATGAAAAGGGTAATGAATGTAAAGGAAGCAAGACAGGTTTGTCAGGATCGTAAGGTCTGGCACTCGATACTCTCTGCCTAACTCGTAAGGGACTTGGCGTGATGATATGTATGTATGTATGTAATAGCCAAAAATATACCTATTCTTAAAAAAACCTACATATTATACTCCGTGCTGATACCAGAGGGGTGATATAGGTGGTCGCCGGTCGGTTCGTTTGTCACCTACATCGTACTTAAGTAATCGTAAGCCCGAAAACTAAACTCATTGAAGTATTTTGCGATGACTCTTACAACGGCTTACCTGCCGCAACAATGTCAGTACTCGCCACTGTAGTCAATAAGACATGGTTAAACCATTTCCACAAATCTCACAAATGGAGTTATTAAACGGGTTTTAAATATATTATGTAGTAATTAAATTTTTAATTTAAAATTTCTAAATTTTTCATATTTAACATTTATTTTTGCATAGTTGAAGGGATAGTGAACTCTAAACTTTAATAAAAG
>NJDD01000872.1:339604-350070 GCA_002245505.1 Calephelis nemesis
CTACGCTGTACACCAGTGGTCTTGTTAGTATCCACCCATTTAACATACATATACCTCTTACGAGCTGCCTGGCAGTTAAGCTACTTCTACATCGATACGGGTCGAATTTCCCAAGTAAAAAATTCACGGCAATCCTGAGAACGCTAATGCAACTTGCTTGTTTGTGATTTTTATTTTCTGTCTCTCTGTTACAAAAACTATTAACTTTGTTAATCTTTGTTATTAACCATTTAACAAGCATTTAATTTTTGTAAAAAAAATATCGTTTCAGAGGATATTATGTTTATTCTTGGCGTTATTGCACTTCCGTTGCTCTCTTTGGATAAGTCCGTCCGAACTGTTGGATTTTAACGTACCATCTATAAAATAATGGTGGAGTGTAGAATTTCATTAAGAAATTAGTTTATCATTAATTTAATGATATCGGGACCAAAAATGTTGGTTTTTTTTATTTTAATTTCCTTTTTTTAAATGTGTTTTGAGTTTATCGTATTGTAGTGTAAAGATGTTATCAGAATAAATTTGTATGTGGTTGTGTTCACTACAAATTATTGATGTTTTAAATCTAAATAAAATTATTCAATTTGCAATTTTCCGCCAAAAAATGTAAACGTATTGTGGCGTAACAAAACAAGCAAAATAGTGCGCTATGAATGAATTGGACTTACCGAAAGCTAAAACTCCCAAACATATCCAGCTCCACACAAAACACACCACTAAACTGTTTTATTAGGACCAACAATACACACACTACTAAAAACTCAACGTACATTTCGCTTCGTAACCGAAGCATCATCAGGATAATTCGACTGAACTCTACGAAGGTTGAGTAGATTCTGTTTTGTTTAAGTAGTGTGTACACTTTGAAAATGATTTTAGTTCTGTCTTTTCTTAACATTTTTTTTTTCATTTTCTAAATACCCTCGAAAGCGAACAAAGTGCACTTTTCTTTGAAATAGCTAACATGTTGCTAACTGCGAGGTTTTTACAACTTCACTGGACTATATAATAGAGCACTTTTAAAAGTAGCATTAAATAAATACATTAGATATATTGCTAAAAGCCTACTCTGATACATGATGAGCGTTACTTAAGGTAGCAATATAGCACGTTCATGAAAGTCAGCAAAAATCCGATAAATGTGAATCTAAGCTTAAGCAAAAAGTTTTTAGGTTCTCTAAATCAACATCGAAAACTAACTTAGCCTAGCGCTTTAGTGACGACATTTTTCCTCATATTTAAATCAGACTAATCAGATTACTCAGACAATCCAAAAAATTATTATGAAAAGAACTCCAAACAATGTCCTTCGAACACACTGAAAATCTGATTAAAATCAATCAATAAAGTACGTAGTTTTTTTAAGTAATCCAAAAATACAATAGTATTTACAGTGACTAGCCGTACACTTTTTTTTGTCAAACGGTACTTCTCCAGCACAGGACAGGCTCAGTCTTGTGTGGAGGCCAGAAAATTCTTTTAGTTTGTTACGCGGTTATTGCTAAATAAATATTTTTTTTAATCTAAATTATTAAATCTCTACAAAATACAATGTTCATTTTTTTTACAAAAAGGGAATATCTACTACACTTCGAACTGTCTACATAATTTTAAAATGTACCACTGAATCTGAACGTTGGACTCATACAGAAACATTGGCGAAAGAAACTAATTTTCAGATAAGTCTTTTAACTGACTTGAAAAAGGTTTCAAATTTCTCTGTTTATTTTTTTTATTTATATTATTACGAATTATTTATTCAGAGATAGCCTCCTATAAGAAATAGGTGTTAAAAATAATATTTCTTAAATAATGTATCCAAATAAAAACATTTCGTGTAAAGTGTTGCCAAGACGGATCGATATGTTCAAAAATCAAGACGTTATTAAATGTCATGTAGAGCCGACCTCATCTACAAACCTTAACCAATTAAACGTGATACCTCAATAAAAGGCTTGGCCGTTAAGCTAATGTCACATGGATGTAAGGTTAAAAATGTGTTAACTGTTAATACTTTTTTGTCATTACTCTACCAGTTGTAGTAACAAAAGGATCGTTTTGACTAAGATGTGAAATTGATGATGTTAAGGTTTGTAGAGTTAGCGTAGTTCTACGTGACATTTAATACCTTTCTCGTCTTGGCGACATTTTACACGAAATGTTTTATTAGGATTTCATTTTTTTTTTGTGAATTGAAATTTTTATATATGCTAAATTAATATATTCGAGTTATTGAAAAAGCTAAAACTAAAAACATGACGTACATATGTATAAGATAATTACATTAACCATTCGATAAAAATGTTTTCGTAATCAAACTAAAATTTTCAAGAACACTTGTCAAGGGACGTATATATAAACTTGCGGATAAAAGTTCCAATTTTTTTTGTTATTTTTTTATTTTCATCTTTTTATTTAAAAATGTGGTCAACACGGGTCTCATCTGAATTAATGTGAATTAATTAAAAAATGTTGTACGTTCAAAGTTTTATAAATGACAAATCAACATATGCTAAGAAATATTTTTTTTAACAATTAGTACATTTTGAATTAGTTAGGCGAAATAATATACACCTAAATATATGATAACCACACTATATTAGCCATCCCGTAGCACTAATTTTTGTAGGTATTTAAGCTAATAATATCCTCATGAACTAGTGTCCAATGTATCATGGTAATTGCGGATAAAAGTTTTATTTTTATTACCTATTTTATTGTTTATGTACTAGTATTATTATTACCTATTTTTTAGTTTATCGCCTCTGTGGTCTAGCGGTATAGGTGTTGGACTTGACTGCATAAGGTCCCGAGATCGATTCCCAGGTCATTTTTCATTAAGAAATTCAAGAACGTGAAGTAGATAAAATATTTTTTTGTTTCAACTACTAGAGTACCACTATTTTTACACATTTAATTGAGCTATTTTTAAATAAAGAATCTACCGCCGAAACCACGAACCATTTACAGAATATTTGAGGAGCAATCATTTACTCTCAATTATGTCAATGAAGGTAAATATATAATTAAAAAGACCTACGCATTAAAAACAAAAAAGTTTGTGTCAAAATATACAGCAAGATTTTTTGTATCACCATCCAAATTTTTTTTAGGCATAAAGTATCTATAAATAAGTCCATTTATAAAAAAAAAATATTAGGTATCTAGCAGGTAGCTATCTAGCATGTCAGAGCACTCAGCGCGTAGGTACGGAGCGCGCCCTGACCATAAATATCAATATTTTGTAGACGACTTTGCGATGTCATATCTTAATATTTTAGTATTGAGGGATACTAAAAGAAAAAAACACGTATTTAATTATTTTCACTTAAGATCAACATATTAAAATTTGGATGGTGATTAAAAAGTCAGGGTGTATGTATAAGTAAGCCGCTGTCGGTGGGTCCATTGTTTTAATTATGAGAACTGGAATGCCAAATAGACTATTGGCAAATGATACACTAGGTACTAACGAATATCTTATTTGCCTTCGCGGGGCAACACTGATACTATGTTAGGTTGATCCAAATTAAATTAACTAGGCTAGCTTGGAAAAACGACAGTAGTAAACACTGACATTATATCTTAAACTCACGCGTAACATAGCTACCTACTAGTAATCAAATTCTTAAATGGTCTTAACGCATATTTGGACTTGTACACATTTACTTGTAAATATTTTTAAGATCCAGCAGTAAAATAATGATTACTTAGATAAGGAAGTTATGTTAATCCTAGCGAAGTGTATTGACTTATTATTTTAATTAAAGACTTACTTTTATGTCATATGATAACGAGCAAGCACACGGCTCTCTCTTCCAATGGTGGGAGATTACTGCAGCCTATAGATACCATAGTAGTAGTTGTAGGTGAGTCGCTATACTATAGTTGTTCTGTGTTCGCTATCCGGTAGCCGAGGAATTACGTCTACCGGCTTCCCTCCGGGCTGAGACATGACACTCATTACGGCGGCAGGAATATGTATGTCGATCCATTTAACCTATGCTCACCTCTTACCACTCCTGATAAGGAGAAAAGCAGGTGGTTTGTTTTTTCTGCTCAAGAGAGCAGGACCAACATAGAGGACATTGTGCTTACGATTACGGCCCGATCGCATTGGCATTCCGGAAAGTAGATATTTCCCATCTTATTTTTCCAATCAGCCAGTAATAAATTATTAATCAACTAATAGTCTTAAAAATTAAAAAAAAATCAATGAATTGAAAAGCACTCGGCCTAACACAGATTTATTCAAATCTAAAAATTAAATCTACCCACATTATTTAATTAAATTCGGAGTAGTTAAAAATCACGTCAGGTTTCAAACAATTCAATCCGCATCGCACGCAAACATACACACACACACACTTGCTTACACACACACTCGCACACACACACACACACAAACACACACACACACACACAAGCGCACGTGCACGCGGTTTGGCTTATCTAGAAACGCAAAAATTAAACTTTGACAATCACGTAAGTAACAAAAATGTGTCTAGATCTGCAAAACAGATTGATGACATGCATCACAAAAATATTCCAAAATATTTTGTGCTACATTTTATTTACAATGGGTTTTACTGGCTCCTAGTTGTAATATTGGTTTGTTTTATTATTATAAGCGATTGAAAGATATTTGATATTTGGAGTTTGGTTGGTACCTGCTACTTGTGGAATAAACAAGTAGCTATGAAGGGTTCAATTAAAATACCTAGTTAGTTCTAGATATGAATTTAAGTAGGCTGTGCCGATTTAAGTCTTTGGTCAGACAATTTTACTGGTCGAAATAGAAATAGGACTAAGTTTTTGATGTTCCTTTATACAGCTAAGTACTTACTTGAATATAAATATTAAATATACTTTCCTGCTTCATTCATACTTTATGCTACAATTGAGAAAGCTTCAAGACAAAAATATTTATACACCATTTGAGTGACTTTCGGAATTATTTTAGGAATTCCTTTTAATGTTGTTAAATTTTTAAAAACATGATTTTTGACTTTAATAAGATGCAAACAATACCTAAGTATTGTTTTAACTGGATCAAAAATTCAGTGGGATAAAAAGTGCTTGGTCTAAAATCAAACAAGTTGGTATCAGTAAATACGAACCATACTTTTTTTTACAAATTAGGCCCACCTGAAGATGCTTTCGAATACCACATTAACATTAACAATCTTTCCGTTAGAACAAGAAAGAAATTAGCTGACAGATCTACAGGTTTATCTTTAAAACTACGTTATAATCAGTAGTTGCCAATTGATCCATCCAAAAAAAATAATTTAATTGAATTATGTCACAAAAACCCTATACTACCAGTATAACAAAAATTTGGTATTATCTAATGATAATTCAATGATTATAATAAGGAATAATGGTAGCAATGAGAGGTTTGTTTTGTTTTGATAATTTTTATTTTTGCTAGGAATTTTGGAATACGCGGAAATTTGTAAACCATTATTTTTGCTGTACACGATTTATGTCGGTCAAAAAGTCGGCGAACAAGTGCCGTGATTGTGACGTCGTTCCCAACTGGGAAGGATCAGACCACCCCATAATGGGGAGAAGGTCAAAGAGACAATAGGTTGAGATAAAAAAGAACTTGTGGGGAGTCAAGAATTGCACGGGAAAGAGAGCCTTAGAGCAGATCCCGTGCACCTCCCGCGTTTCGGCCCGTATAACCATGATGGTTGGTAGGGCCATGGGAGGTTGAGGGTATTGTACACGATTCATGTGTAATATGTTTGGGAAATAAAAACTTATACAAACTTTTGAGGAAAGGAGGACTCCGCTTAGGAGTTCAATTTTGAAAAATGCTTTCCTGGTAGTAGTGTATGTGATAAGAGAAGTACATGTGCGAAATTTTGGAATTCTAAACTAAAGGACTTTGCCTGTGCAATTATAAAAACTTTCATCCCCTTTTTACCCTGTTAGAAGTTGAATTTTCGAATAAGCATCTTAATATTTTTAACGTAGTCAATTGATACAAAATGTCATGCAAACATATCCAAGAATTGAAAAGTTATTAAAAGTAAATTTTGGTGGATGAATTCTGGAAAACTTCTGTGTATTTCAACACACTTAACTCTATTTTTTTTTACAAAATACACACGAGTTTTTATGCAAATATGTCCAAGAAATAAAAAAAATCATTTTTGTATGTAAGAGGTTGAACAGGACGTAGCTCTCCTGGTGGTATAAGACAACCGTGACCTATAGACACCAAAGATGGTACAGGTACGTCGTTTCCTGAGGCCGGGATGGGAGGCCTATTGTGCGGGTCTACCGGCTATCCTACTCGCTAGATCGGTGGCCCTTACCTTACCTTATATTACCTTCTGTACGCAATCACTCGACTACCAGTAAAATCAGACAAAGTTTTATATTTTCATGTTTCTAGCCAATATCCTTTGCTACATTTACTCGGTTTTTTTTAAATTATCCTGTGTTCATTTGAACAGGTGCCTCCATACCTCCAAGAAGAGAGTATAAATTTTAATAATGATTGGTTTAGTAGTTGAGTAGTAGTAGTAGTAGTGAATGTGCTACAAACAAACTTACATTCGCGTTTATGATAATCGTAGTGATTACATACTTTTTTTCACATAAATTCCAGTGGTTGTATGATTTGATTTTGCCTTTTTATATTTTACTTTACACGTGCCTGCTAGTGTAGCACCATCTCAACATTCATTTTGGGAATGTTTATCCTGTAATTTTAGTCTTACACAGCATTAACATTGTTTATTTTTAATAAAGATATCGTTGTTTCCTTTCGGCCTAGATTAAGTTTGCTTAAACATCGGTTTACGCAGTTGTTATAAAACTTTTTTATATTATAACTATCTGTTGCCTGCAGTGGTTCATGCATTTTAAATATGTTTTGCTCTCTTAAAAGATATTAAGATATCAGAATATAAGAAAGCCCGCGTCGTTTCCCTAGCCCCAGACTCCCTCCCTCTCCGCCGAATTTCGCGACATCCGGCTGAGTTCAAAAATTGACTAACTTTTATACGAACCCCAATTCACCGCTTCCGCGAAATATACAATAATCTGTTCTTAATTGTCATTTCATATATGTAAACTACATTTCGAACGAGTTTCATGTCCATATGTTAAGTAGTTTATGTACTTATATTAACTAATTACTTGATACCTGTGTTTGTCCATTTGTCGAATTTTGACCATTAAATTTTAACGTTTGTCAACGTTGTACGTTATTTTCCAAAGTTTTTGCTTAATGTATTAATATTATGATCATAATAGGCTAAATAGCTAAGTGGAAGCATTTGCCACCCGGGACACACTACCGTAGTGAATGTATGGTGACTTGCACACGTAAATAGACCGTGGTTAGGCCGTGTGTGGCCGCGTTCCGATCCGGTGTAGTTTAAAAAAATGTCGACGCGCACAAATACCACATGTATGGTTAAAGTGAATAAAGTTTTTTCAGATTCTGATTCTGAAAGGAATAGAGCGTCAGCAAGGCGGACCGCACGTTTTGTAGACGTGTGTGGAAATATTACTAATATCGCGTCATATTTAAATTTAATGAGAATTTCAAAGCTCTGGAGATAAATATACTTAACAAAAATACGGAATAAACAATTATGATGTTAAATTAACTACCTTCTTGTTCAAAAGAAATATGGGCAAACCTAGCTTCACTGATGATCCTGAGGCTCGAGTTTGAATGCCAACACGAACATACACTTTTGTGACGAAAACAGAAGTGTTTTGTTCTTGTAAAATTTATTACAGTAAATAGTTTTATAAAAAGGTGTTTCTATGTATTAGTTTTTATGATATTGAAAGGCAAACTAGAGTGGTAATGGTGCGTTGCTAACCTGAGACCGGCCTCGAGCAAAAGTAAGTTTGCCGGCTATCTTATTCTCTGAACCGGAACACGTTAACGACAAGCACTGACGTTATGGCGGCAAGAATAGTTAAGGCGGTGGTATCAATCGAGGCAAGTCACTGCAAAACTCTGCCACCTAGTTAGATGTCACGGTGCAGGTTAAGGTAAGCCTGTGCTCGCCTTTAACAATAACATATACTATGATAACTTTATGGTTAAATCAGTTCCTTTCGTTTGTCCAGAAACATTTTTATTCATTTATAAACTATGTATGTTAGGTTTATAAAAAAGAAAAAAAAGGAATATAGAAGAATATAAAAAAGTAGTTCGCGGTTTGTGCCGTATTCACTCAGTGTACCTGAGTATCGCGTTTTAGACGCTTAACGTCCCGCGCCCCGCTCGATTGACGTCCCGCGCCCTGCTCGTTTCACGTCCCGCGCCCCGCTCGCTTGACGTCCCGCGCCCCGCTCGTTTGACGTCCCGCGCCTTTAGCTTTATAAATTAAAGCGTCACATCATAGATATACTAGTCTTTTTATCCTGTTCTATCCGTTGAAACAAAAAGAAGAAAAGTCTTTATTGTAGACTGTATCTATAATAATAGAACTGGTCTATAAAATCCAAAATACTTTTGTCAAAATAAGTTACTATATTTATCCTTGCCAATAAAATAAACATAAATATCTAGCTACTAAGATGCTGCAATTATTGGACTTCTATTAGAAGCTTTCTTTTTCTGAATCAAAGCCTGAATATAAAATTGAAATTACCTTAATGCAGTTTGGTGCTGGTGGCTGGACACATTAACCTCAAGTTCCCGACCGGGTTCAAGTTCGGAGCGGCCACCTCCTCCTACCAGATCGAGGGAGCTTGGAATGTCAGCGGTGAGAAGTTTTATGTACGGCCGCTTGTTGTGGCTTCAAGCGGGATTTTTACATAACATTTGTGCCGGTGCTTTCTTTCAATCCCACTCTTTCTCGGATCTCATTGTTACGAATGCGGTCAGCGAGCGTTACATCACAGATTTTCCGTAGTGCTCTCATTTCGACCGCATTTATCCTACTTTCATGATCTTTTTGACATACCCAACTCTCGCTTCCATACAATAACGTTGGGATAAGCACAGAATTATGCAAAGCGAGTCTAGCCCTCGCTTTGGAAAGCTTACCTAACGCTCCATTCACACTATTCCCTGCACTCACTCTCCCTGCTAAATCCCTGCTAAAATCACAACCAAGATATACAATTTAATTCACTTGTTCCAGCACTACATCATCAACCAAAACTCTTACATCCGTTCTGGCTACATCTCTTTCAAATACAATTATTTTGGTTTTCATCGCATTCAAATGTAAGCCCCTTTCCTTATAATCTTCTTCCATAACTGTGACAGATGGTGTAGAGCCCAAAAGTACAGCATCATCTGTTGAAGGCAGACTTGAAGGCAGTTCACAACTTGGTCACCTATACGCATTCCTACATTCAATTATCTTAACCTTTGCAGACATTTGTCCAAATACAAGATAAACCCGTACACATGCTTTACAGTCTAAATACATTGACTGCACCGCACGCAGCAGGGACCCATCTATCCCATAATCTGGCAAAATATCCCAAAGTTCCTTACGTATAACCCTATCAAACGCTTTTTCGAGATCCACAAAACCGCAGAAAACCCTCTGACTCACAGCCAGATGCTTCTCTACAATGTTGCGGAGCGAAAACACTTGATCCGTACATCCTCTTCCAGACCTGAAACCACCTTGAGCCTCCCACAATGTTTCTCGGACATCCCTTGCATCCACCTTTCAACTATTTTTCCATACACTTTTGATGCTAAACTGATCAAACTAATGGCCCTGTAACTTGTACAGTCCATGCGTGAACCCTTGCCTTTATACAAGGGCACGATGACCGCACGTCGCCTGTGACCATGACCTTGCAGCAGATTTAGCTCACAGCACCAAACAGGAACCAAGTGCCAGTTGGTACCATGTGCCAATTTGGTTGTTAAGTGTTGTTTTCACATTATGCTGATATTATCACAATCAATCGTTCAAACGCCACCTTTGGGTCCATCATTAAATTCACTTATTCCTCTGTAAAGCAAAGACGTAAGCTTTCAGTACAATGATCTTTGCGTATATTTCCGACTAATCTTAAATTACTAATTACTGTAATATTACTCAGGGAACATAGTATGTAACGTTAACGAGATAAACATTTTCAGGGAGAGGGGAAAGTGACTGGGACAGAATAATCCATTCAGACCCAAATTTTGTCAAAGATGGTACCACCGCGGACGTGGCATGTGACTCCTACCACAGATGGAGGGAGGATGTCAAAATAGCTCATAACCTGGGGCTGCACTTTTACAGGTGGGTAAGGCATTGCAATATAAACTCACAGATCTCCAGAGCACATATACAGAAACCTGGTAATGAGTTTCCAGTCTGAGGCTGAGACTTGTGTGTATCTTACCGACTGAACTGTTTCCAAACCAAAATAACATTACGAACACGATATTGCGGTAGGAAAAGGCGGTGACACCAACACAGGAAGCCATTCCAAAACTGTCATCTAGTAGGATTGACTGCACT
>NJDD01000872.1:350111-367634 GCA_002245505.1 Calephelis nemesis
CCATCTGCCTTCTTGCCAGGCAGCTCGCAAAAGGCGAGCATAGGCTTACCGTCACAAACACCAAGACATCTGACTAGGTGGCAGAGGCGCTGCGACTCGGCCAGATGAGTACCGCCGCCTTACCTATTTCTGATTGATGCGGTCCAGTTCGGGGGATAAGTTAGCCGATAAACATAATTAATTGTATAGCATTATTTTGTAAGATTGATAGACAGGAGGACGAAGGAAACACAGAAAGTTTGTGGTCTCAACCAATTTTATTTATATTTTTATTGCGCGGAGCTCAGGCAGGTACCTTTCTACAGTTCTTATATGCATTTATGTAAATTTTTCAGGTTCTCCATATCCTGGTCTAGGATATTACCCACGGGTTTGACGAATGATATAAACCAAGATGGCGTCAGATATTACAATGACCTTATCGACGCTCTGATAGAGAAAGGAATCGAACCCGTGATCACCATATATCACAACGAGATGCCTCAAAAACTGGCCGACCTGGGTAACAATTTAATTGTATTTCTTTGTTACATATATGTAATAAATAATTTACTATACAATTTAATTATACATGTTATGTTTAAAAAACAATTTAAAGTATTAATATTTTTAATGTTATGTCGTGTAAATGAAATATTTTTTATGTTAATGGAAGGCAAACAAGCAGACGGACTTTCTGACGGTAACAAAATTCAAGTCACCTAGAGACACTAACAGTGGTAATGGTGCGTTGCCAACCTGAAGCCTGGCCTATAATTTCCGGCTATCTTAACCTCCTAACCGGAACACTAAATGACCTATCTTTTAAAAAACGAACCATCAAATACAGTCGGCTATTGACTTTATAATCGTATGACAAATATACAAAAACAAAAAACGTGAACTCGAATATGGATCCTCACTCATCCCATTTTTTAGTCGGTTAAAAATACACCGATAGAAGTCTTGACGTCTTTTTAATAAATACGGAGTAACGTAGGCGCCAAATTAAGTTAATATTATACTCTGTTACAAAAATGATGACTGTAATACCAGTTTGAATCTAGGAGTTTACTTCATGTTTGTTAATAAAACAGTTGGAGTCTGTTAAAAATTAGTACTCGTATCTACGATGTAGCCATGCTCGTACTACTGCTTAACTGTTTATAAAGACATTACATTTATTTTCCCTATGTCGCTCCGGGTCTTCTTTGTATGATAGATCAACTGCCTTTCTGCCAGGCAGCTCGTAAAAGGCGAGCATAAACTTTCTATCACTAACACCGTGACATCCTACTACGTAGTAGTAGAGTTTCGCAGCGACTTTTCCAGATTAGTACCACCGCCTTACCTATTCCTGTTAGTAGGTTCCGGTTAGTAGGGTAAGGTAGCCGTAGCATCTCGGCCTCAAATTGGCAACGCACGATTACAACCTATGGTGTATCTAGGCGGCGTAAATTCCTTAGTCCTTACCGGGAAACCCGCCTTGGGTTTCCTGATGTTTGCCTTGTTTGCCTTCCATTAGAAAAAAAATATTAGAAATTTGCGCCATCTATACTAATAGTCTTGTCATTAGTAAAAATAAAGATGAAACGTCTTTAGTTTCTAAATACATCTTCATGTGAGGAATATAGTCATTGCAAACAAGATCACCGATGGCAAAGTGCTATGCAGAAACTTGCCTGGGTACGGATCTGACCAAATTAAATACTTGCACAATGTACAAATAAATAAATTAAATATTTGCACAATGTGCAAATATTTAATTAAACTTATAAAACGAGATTATTTGAAATACAACATCCTGATATCCGAATACCAACACCATGTTACTGTGGGACGCTCATTTTCTTACATAATCTTTCAATTCCTATCATTGAAGGTCCGAAAATATTTCTTATACCATTTAAAACTATATTGATCATTTTTCATAAAAAAAGTACACATATAAAAACATAATCACTGAAATCAAATGAAACTTACAATACACTTCGTTTTTACTTATCGAAACTCATAATAATCAATTGAATAAATAACAATGATATGTATTCATCAATATGTTTTATTTTAATATTTGATTTAATAAAAAGTAATAAGGAAATAGGTACGACGACGAGAGGAGCGAGAAGCGCCAGAACCGAAATTTTTAAGGAATACTTTAAGAAAATAAACGGTATTGCCTTTCTTAATACAAAAAATATGATTATTTTCTGTTATAAAGCAAGTTGTTCTGAACAACGACATTATGAATTGAAGTATGTTCTTAGTAACAACATAGTAAATTAAACCAATATGATAATTGAATGTTATAAAGAAAAAAGATCTGAAAAATAAATATAAGTATTTTAAATGATCCTTGGTAGTAAAAATGTTGATAAAAAAATAACTTACTCTGATTTACAGGAGGCTGGCTTAACCCTGTCATTACCGAAATATTCAAAGAATACGCGGGACTCCTATTCTCTCTATATGCTGACAGGGTCAAGAACTGGAACACCATAAATGAGGGTGTCCTGGTGTGTGACTATCGGTACAACACAGGAGCGTTCCCACCCAGGATTATTGAACCGATACTAGCACCGTTTGTCTGCAATAAGAACATATTGCTGGCCCACGCGAAGGCTTGGAGACTGTATGATGAAGTATATAGACCTAAGTATCACGGTTAGTTATAATATTATTTTGATGTAAATATGTGACAAACCCATCTCCCGGTGGAATAATCTAGTATTTTTTATTATTATACTAGCCAAACTGGTGAACTTCGTACTTCTTGACATTGATAGCTACTGACAGTCTTGAGAAAAAATAAAGTATTGTTTTTCCTATTTTTCACACAATCTAGATTCTAATTATCTTTGAAGTCCGGTGTTGGACTTAACTTCTTAAATGTCCCGGGTGCGATATGTTCCGGCAATAAAAAAATAGAAAAATGTGTATTTTCAATTTTTTCATAAAAACATCTTGGCCTGGGATTAGATAGTTCGGCTGAAGATAGGCTTGCCACCTGTCGCAGTGTGGGACTTAGTAGTTAGTTGGACTTTTTCTTCGGCTAGTCGTAGGTGCCCTGGTTGTGCCTCTGCCTAGGATTTTAGGTAATGGGCCTGTAGGTAATTCTTTTTTACCGCTATCTATTCATAGTTTTGCCCTTCTTATGATTTTTTTCCTTTCTATGACTAAAACAACAAAAATATAATTAACACAATTAATCAATCCGTTCAAGTGTGTTGCGATAACCATGCGAATAAGGGACTATTTTTAATATGTATTGAATAATAGAGTCATTCAGAAATTATGGTAAGGTCCTGCAATGATTTACTCCGATTTGTACCATCATCTTATTTCCTGAACGTCCTTGCTAATATCGTATACTAGTTTAAATGCACGAGCAGTAGTTAAACTTATACACCTAAGAAGCTTACTGTCCCTGTCTAAGGTGACATTTATTTATTACTATCAGAACATCCTTGTGTTTGTTTCGTGAAACTCGATAATATAATACCGACTCACAGAAAAAAGAATATTTGGCACTTGCGCGGTCTTAAACAAGTATTATCTGTATACAATCAAGGTAATTTAACATACAGTATTTTATCTTCATGCATCTCGAGTCTGGTATGCATTTGGTACTTACGTGGTACACATAATTCGCGGTTGCACCGCTCGCGTTTTGTCAAACGGTCGATGTAATATCGTTTTGATGTGGCAACGTCTTACATATAATTCGATGAAGGCAAGTGCAAGGAAAACGCGGAACGAGCGACAAAAAGGCACGCACAATCGGCCTAAATTCTCATGACCGACTTTAAAAACAACCGCTCTTTTTCATTTAATTTTGTATCCAATATGTCCTACCTAAGCGTGCGATTTGTGAATGTTATTAAAATAAGTCAAAGTGTTTACTTAATATGGCAAAAAAACGATTATAGACTATAACATACCGTATTTGAGCTTCACTTGAAATATAAGGATGGATTTTAATGCAATTTGATATTCAAAAACAACACATGTATTTTATTGAGCATGTATCTCGCGTTATACGAATTTCATTTGTTTAAAAAACAATATTTGCGATCACAAAATTCAAGTAGGCAGTTGTTGTTACAACACTGAAGGCGCGCAGCCCTATCGTGTGTTGACGCACAGGTCGGTTGTAGGTAAAAAATAGAACCGAGTTCGACTACTGTATAATACATTTCCGTAATACAGTGTTTATTTATGAATTATACAGACAGTATTAACCTATATATATTATGTATAGTAATTATACAGTCACGGGGTATCTTTTAAGCAATACAATTCTATTTGCAGGTCAGCTGGCTATGTCCAGCAGTCCCATGTGGATAGAACCAGCTACAGCTAACGATACAGAATTGGCAGAACTAGTTAGACAGTTTGGTGTAAGTCTATTTTTAACTGACATTTAAAAAGGAGGAGGTCAAGTGTTCAACTCCTATATTTTTTTAAGTATGGTGTTCGATTTCTTTGCCATTTGTGAAACGATTTTAAAAATTATTTTTATTTGAGAAAGCATACTTCCGAGGTAGTAATTATATTAATTATATTTTTTTTATGTAATTATATTAATAAGTAATTGCCAACAAGTCGGAATCTGATAATGGAATCCCAGGAAATCATTGAATTTTTGTGTGTGTAGATGATACACCTAAATGATTCTTGAAATCGTAGTGCTGGAATAAGTGAATGAAATTGTGTATCTTGATTGTACTTTTAACAGGGATGGAAGGTATACCACGGATGATGAAAGGAGAGTGTGAGCAGGGAATAGTGTAAATGGAGCTCTGGGTACGTTATTTTAAAGCGAGGTTTTGAGTCAAGGTGCATAATTCTATGCTTATTCCAACGTTGTTGTATGAAAGCGAGAGTTGGATATGCCATAAAAAGTATGACAGTAGGATAAATGCTGTCGAAATGAGAACGCTTTGGAAATGCTCGTTGACTGAGTTTGAAACAGTGAGATCCGAGAAAGATTGGGATTAAAAGAAAGCGTATGGGTTACAATGAGAACGCACACGCTAGACTGGTTCGGTCATGTGGAAAGAATGATAGTTGAAAAATTGACAAAGCAGATATACAACGCGAATGTAAATGAATGAAGATATCCGTTGAGACCAAGGTTAAATTTCCACGATCTAATCGCTCGGATTGTCTGCCAGGATTAGGAGATTTGCCTCTCAATACTCTCTGTCAACCCCGTGAGGGACTTGTTGTGATCATATAGTATATGTGTATTTGTATGTATTTATTGAAAATCGAATTCGGTTTATTCGTAGCGTTACTGAGCTTAAAACTATTTAGTTGTACGTTACTTAAACTTTGTTTCTTTAATAACGAGCGGATAAATGAACATACATACATACATACGTACATACATACATATCTTCACGCCAAGTCTCTTACGGGCTAGGGATGTCCGAATATATAAATAAATAATTCAGGGTAAATCAAACGAAATCAATATGTTTTTGATCATAGGGCAAAATTTAAGTACCATTCAGTTTTTTTTAAAAGTTAGAGGTTAATTACAAGTTACATTATAACAAATTAAACACTAGATTGAAAATGTTTAATGTTTTTTTTAGATAGGAAGGTACTCCCACCCAATATACTCTAAGGAAGGTGGATGGCCGCCAGCTCTCGAGAAACACTTGGCAGAGTACAGCAAACGAAAAGGCTATCCATTTTCCGTACTACCCGCATTCACACCAGCAGAAATTAAATTTATCAAAGGTTAGTTCACAATGTTGAATTATAACAATGATCTATGCCTGGTTCCTATAATCAACAAACCGTAATCCATTAGTAAAACCATAGGTGATTTACCTAAACACAACGAAGCGTTGCTCGTTACAAATTTTGAGAGTTAACAGTAGACGGCAAACGACCGTAGTAGGTTTTTTACTGTTCGTACAAAAAACTGCCGTTCGTAAGCAAAACAACTCATTTTATGAAAAAAGGAACCGGGGTTTGTGCTTGATCTCCTACTGACGTTTAGCTTTGATGTTAAATGTTGTAAGAGAGCTGGAAACCTTCAAACCGTTGCTTTATCCGCGAGTAGTAAAAAGAGACGCGATGAAGCACCCACCGTAGTGATACTGCTAACCCGGCAGCTTTTTCATACAAACGCTCGTACATGATTATGGCTTGTAACAGATCGACCTTTGAAAATTTTAAACTAATAATTGATATCTTTTGCACTATACCTGTGTTTCTATGGTAACAAAAAATGTAAATTTGGAAAAACCAATTTACTATAAACCTCGGAAAATCTGTCTTTTTTTACAATTTTTACCTGAACTTTGGCTTTTTATAATGAACTCATAAATAGTAGAACAAAAGAAAACATTTTTATAAAAACCTCGCAAATGTAATGGAGATTCTAAATGACAAATTAAATATTTTATTTCATGAACTTGTAAGGAACATGTTTCATGAAATTTACTCCCACTATTTTTCTTTCAATATTATCGCGTTCTCACTTGCTGGAAAGTTACCGAATGCAAACCGAGCTCTCAGGAGCTATGCTTCTTCTATCGCTGTGCTTCTTTTTCTTGAATTGCGCTGGATGAAACAAAGCCGGGTCGGGAAGGGCCCTCTTAACTAGCTCTGACGACATACATAACCAACGCCAAAATTCGACTGTTTTTTACGTTTGTTATACGATTACCCGGCCAATAGCCTACCGATTTTAATGGTTAGGGTATTAATTTTATCACTATCTGACTAGTGGGTTTCGAGTTACACTTAATAGTGCCTACATTTTTCGCTTTTGTTGACGGTATTCCTGATGTGTTATGTTGCGAATTTTTTTTGTATTGTTAAGTATAACCCAAAAATTATTAGTAGGATGTTGATAAAATGTATGCGGAACCGTTCATTTGCTAACTTTCGAAAAAATAAAAGTCAAACCGTGACATGGTTTATCACTCTATCAAATAGTTAGAGTCAGTTTTTGCAGATTCACTGCGCTTTATTTTTTCTAAGTTGTGTTTTGGTTTGATAGATGAACCAGTATAGTTGCTTATGCAAGAAGTATCTCAGCTTCAGGTTGGCAACGCAACGGTAGCATTGTATCTAGATGCTACATAAATTTACTGCCGTCAAGAAAACCGTCCGGTAATAATTGCTAATGTTAGTCTCAGTCTCAGTAAAATATTTTTTGTCTGATGTCTATGAAACAGCCTTGAAAAAAGTGAGAGTTGGGTTTTCTCATTAATTAAATAAGAATTGATTTCACGACTACTCGCCCGGTTTTATATCGTCTCCCCTTGAAATATACACTGTAACTTCAATGCTCGCCGCTGTTATCATTCGGATTTAGAGGGTAGGATATTTAATAGAATCACTTAAGCAAGAAGTTTAAAATCCCATCCTCAGTATAATATTCATCATCACCATCTTTTGTGTCTATAGGCAAAATCATTTCTTACCAATAGAAAATCCGTCTGGTTCTGTTTCTACATTCCCCTTAAAAAACAAAAAGATATTTGTTTGAAATTCTGATTTGATAGCGAACACCACAAGCAAAGTGGAACGTAAAGTGATAATATTTACCCGCACAGGTACATATGATTACTTCAGTTTGCACTACTACGCGACATATTTGACGAGACCTGAACATGAAGGGGAAAAGCCTGGAGTGTGGTTTATTACTGGCTGTCCACAACTCAACGCCGTCTTCTTTTGTGATCCGAAATGGCCTCAGACTTCATATTATGGCTTTCCGGTAAGTTTTACTTATTTTTTGCAAGAATTTGTTCAACTTGCAATGTAGGTATGAATGTAGGTCAGGGTGGAACTTTGCATGTTTAAATACCTCCTCTTCCCGGTTACACATATATTTTCTTTAGATATTTTATTTTCAATTTTTTGATGAGATCAGGATAAATGTCCACACTTTTTTTAATGAGGAAATTACCCTCCTGTGCTAAAGTGCAATGCAGCAGTTCGCCTAGATTAGGACTCTTTCATTTACATCGGTACTCCCCATTGTCATGTTCGGTACAGGAATCGTGTTACTATATTATGCCATAAAAACATTTATTTCGAAATGAGACTACTAAATTAGAAATCCCTCTTCTTCAACCGAAGCTCTTGCAAGTCTCAGTTGTACCTATATTATTATGTGATGCAAAAAGACAACCGTAAATGTTTTCAATAGTATGATAGAAATTTGTAACATCTAATGATCACGTACTCATATCCAAAAACAGAACAGAATAACTCTTTAAATTGTCAACTAAATATAATATAAAAATTCACATAAAAAACAAAACTTAAAACTTAATTATACACAAAAGGAAAGGATATGGAGTTTAAAGGGATAATCACAAAAAAATACAAATAAAATTATTTAATTTGCGGATAATTGCAAATTGATTTCCGCAAAGTAACGCCTTCTTCTATCAATTTTCACAAAAAAAGTACCGATCCTATAAAAATACTATGCAAGTACATAATATATCCCCATAATTTTCAGCTCGTGCCAGAAGGATTAAGACAGGAGATTCAATGGCTCCGAAAACAATATGGCGACATTCCAATTATGATAAGCGAGAACGGATACAACGATCTGAATGGAGATTTGTATGATAAGGGACGAATAGATTATCTCTATTTGCATATGGAACAAGTAAGTTATTATTCATTTAATAATATAAAAATTACGAAATTTTATTTTGTTTGAGAAGTATGAGAATAGGCGTCCAATAATATTGTTGCCGGTCATCATCTAGAATTCTATGAATCAGAAATCTATTGTTTCCCTTGATCACGTTATAACTTTTTTTATGAAAGAAAAGGCAAACCATCCAGCGGTTCATTTGATGATAAGCGGTCTCCGCCATTCACGACCACTTTTGACATTTTGTTAAATTTTTATGAATGAGTTAAAAAAAAACGACGGGTTGCACTCCGGAAGTGCCAGCAGAAGTGAATACTTGAATATTAACGTTGTGCATTTTTGATATTTAGGAATGGTTAAGCAATAATTTAGCACGAATTGCTTTAATTATTATCAGTATGAAAGTACTATCATTTATGTGGTAGAAAACAATATTCATTTATTGCGCTATCGTACATGTAACATGTAAGATATATGACAACACGAACATTCGCGCAAGCGCCCTGCGCCATCTAAACGAAATAGCATTCGCAAGCATACATTTTCGACGCGCCGTAGAAAGAGAGCGGGATACTTCCTCTCCTACGCCGTGCTGGCTGTTGACCATCCATCCGTCTTACGAATTTTCAATTTGGTCATGTGTCCTGACGCGAGTTTAGAAGTTTTTACCCATTTCAAAAAAGGGCTCAACGCCGCTAAAGAAGTTTTCACTCCAAACCCCAAGTTCTAAAATATCTTTTGTTGAAAGTCCAAATCATAATGTTTTAGACACACCAAAACCAGGAACTTTATTTACAAAGTTCTCAAGTAATAAAGAGTTTTAAATTTTGCGCTAAAATTGGAAAAAAATCACTTAAAAAACGATTACATACCTAATCTTAGTTCGTTAGTATCATTTTAAACTAATTAATAAATTCCATATTTTTTTAGTTATATTCGGTGATAATTTTCGACTTAATGCCATAGCGATCTCATCGCATGACGAACATCATCTAGGTACCTATTCAGAAATTTGAATTTCAGGATTAGTCGGCTAATGCAGTCTGATAATATTTCCCACAACAGCGGTGTGTTGGCAGTGTCCGTCAATGTTCACAATAGGTCTTCGTGGCAATTATTCTTGGTGAAGATTGACTTGATTTCTAAAACGCAAATAATTATAAATTTCACCCATTTGGCACAGTATTACAACTACCAATCCGGGAAAATCGTCGCAGAACTCTATAACTATCAACTTACGCACACTTCTTACAAGCATCTTGGCTTGTAAGCAGCCGGTTCACTTTCAAAGAAAGTAGAACCCAAGAAATCTTATTGTACCGTACCGTAGAACATAGAACTTACCGTGGAATCCGCCAGAAAAAAATATGTTGCTTAATGCTTTCAACGAAACAAGTAGAATTTATGGTGTTTCAAAAACATTTTTCAAAAGCAATTTAAAAACGCAGACTACATATGTAATCACATCACCCGGATCCTTCATCCTTGAAGGTACAACCAGGGCACCTACATTTAGCCATAGACACAAAAGTCTCACAATGTGATCGCCAACCGAGCACATATTCAATTCCAGGCAGTCGTTTTTATGAAAAAGTTGAAAAACAAGTCTTGTTTTTTTTTGTTTTCAACGCAAGAGATGTTTAATAGTTAATATACAAGAAAAGAAATAAACACATTTGTCCTTACTAATAAGTTTACGCGCCTTTTGATCTGGCGTGTAAAATTGTTTGTTATTTGCTAGTTGAAGTTACAGACCAGATCAGCGGGCGTGTAAGTTTTATTATCAAGGCGGTTAGAATGTAATTGAAAATTAGTCATTGTGAAAACGAATCTTTAGTAAAATATTTATTCTTTCAGGTGTTGCTGTCCATTCATGAGGATGGTGCTAATGTGACTGCGTATACAATTTGGTCGCTGATGGACAACTTTGAATGGATATCAGGAAACCAGTAAGATCTTGTTATATCTTTATATCGTATTTAAGCTTTTTAATCATTCCTTGGGGAACATAATAGTAACTCCTGACTTCTGCTCATTTATAAAATAACCTTCTTAATTTGTGGTTTATGCGAGTATTATTCTTGTGTATAAACTACGTTACTCTTAAGTTTCCTCTAAATACTTTAATTTTCTGGTGTTGCTAGTCGTCCACTAAGCGGATGAATAAATTTAATTATTCGTCCGATTATCGGACGACTAATTTATATTATTCATCCGAATTAGCGGACGACTAGACACTTCGTTAATTTTTTTATGAAACAATAACACAGATCCGTATCAATCATAGTTATCTGTGCTCTTTTGCCATGTCATACGTAGTTCATTGGTCTGTTTAATATAAAAACATTCGTTCGGGAACCAATATTTTTTTTTAAAAGCGCTTTGGACTTTTTCCCTTAGTCATCCAAATTTTGAAAGAGAAATGGTACATTGCTGGAGGAAGGTCTAGGGAGTATGATGGATGTGTGACATTCCAATTGAAGCACTTCTAACTTGGTAGCCGTCTTTTGTGCAGTGTGTTGTCTATCGTTGTCGTTAAGCTGCAGTGGCGTTGATCGATTGACCAGCATCGGTTATTTAGCAGCTAGTTTCTTCATTACCGTTTACAATTGCTTACCGGTACCCCAACACATAAAAGTAACTTTTTTGGGTAAATTCTCGCTTGAGGCAGGATTTATCTGTCTTGTTAAGGTCCGGCTATTGCGATGAGCTCTTCCATTTAGAGATATTCGTGGTAGAGATAAACTTCTTTATTATTGTGAAGGTCGAGTAATGTAACGTAGCAGTCGACCAGCATTTTGAGCAACCCACATTTCAAGCTTTTTAATCTTACCTTCAACTAATTAAAAATTTCTTTTTTCTGCTTCAAATGGATTAAATCAGTTTTATCACTAACACCGCACCCTGCAGTTAATTTGGACGTGGTTTGCCATAGATCTACTTCCACAATAGCCTTTAGGTCTTCATAGTCAGCTTGGATCTACGGCCGTCCACGAGGCTTGTTCTGCAGGTCAAAATTTCCAAAAAGAAAATGTTGGAAAAAATGCACTACGTTTTCTTTCGCCACACGACCGCCATACACAACATTAAGCCATCGAGCAGTTTCCGTAACAATTACTCGTACTCGTGAATAATGCGAGATTTAAAGTTTCCCAATTTGTAAACAGAAAAAATAAAACAACTAAATGACGGTTTACAAATCAAAGATACATATGTAAAAAAATATAACAATATATCTATACAGGACTGTAAAAAGCTGTATAAATTTTAATTTGAATTCCTTACCAAAGAGAAGAAATTTATAATTGCTATCACCAATATGTTACAATTAATATAATCGTAAAAGATGTCTATACTTCGATGATAAGAATTGCACGTATCAGTCCAATGAGTTCTACGTCATATATTCATATTATTAAATGAAGAAACACTTGTATTGTTTTGCGTATCACTTATAATTTATTATTAAAAAAGTTTAAAGTTTTAGCCCTGCTGATGCAGTCATAAGCGAATTAATAAAATAATACGTAAAACTGTAAAAGTGTTTCTTCATTTTAAAATGTGAATATTTGAACGTTTTACGAAGCGCCGCCGACTACGGAAAATATCAAATGTAGTGTATGTGATACCTTAATATACTAAGGTCATATCATTTATTTCTTACAGATTCAAATTTGGATTGTACCAGGTGGACTTTAAGGACCCGAAACGCACTCGCCGACCGCGAACCTCTGCGCACTTCTACCGACATGTCATCAAGAGACACGCTTTGGAAATAGCGCCCTCTGTTAATGAGATATTGCGGAATAAACCAAATGAAGGAGAACTGAACTTAGCTAATCAATTACTCTTATTATTATGTACTTTTAGCGTTTCATTATTAAATTTTTTAAATTAATGGCTACTGCCAGAATATGTTTGAAGTTATTTAGCTCTTTCCAAAACATCTCCTTAATTTTGATGACAAAGAAAATATCTACGTCATAATCGTATTAAAGACTTCTTGCGTGCCTATAAAGATCTATAAAGATTGGAACTGCTATTAAATAAGAAGACTAATAGTATTAGAGTTAGAAGGTAAACAAGCAGACAGATTCAGGAAGAAGTAACGTCCCGACAATAAACACTTTAATGGTATGTTTCTAACCTAATGTTGTGATGTCAAGCCTCTTGCGTAAGTTAACTGGCTCCCCTTCATTCCGGAACATACCAAATGACAAGCGCTGACGTAATGAGTACTAGAAGTAAGACTAATCCAAGTTGATCAGTTCAGGAATCTTTGATAATGACTTTCTATAATACAAAACCTACAGTTTGCTTTGCGGTTCCATAATTCCTGTGGTGAAGTGGGCAATGCGATAAAGTAACACCGAATGTGATACTTTATTTTTGATCAGAAATTAATCAAACTTAAATAATCCACATATTGAACAAATCTAATCCAAACAGTGTCTAGACAATCAGGTTTCTTTTGTTGCAACCAATTTACATTTTTCATGTGAATGGTTTTAGCCATAGTCACCATAGATGTTACAGGTACGTCGCTGTCCTGCGGCCAAATGTGCAAGTCTATTGGAGCACTTTTTTTAACGAGTGGAAATTCTCATGTATATACGCCGCTTTCGGAGGAAGTGGCAGGTTATGCGGGACTAAAGTATTTTCACGCACAGCCAAGGCACCCACGACTAGTCGAAGATACTAAGTCCCATAATGTGATAAGTGGCAAGCCTACCGATAACCGGGCACATAAGCAATATTTTTATTTTATTAGAAAATTGGAAGAACCACATTTTCTTTTTGTTGCCCGACCCAAGACTCGAACAACCGGAGTATGCCGGACTAATACCAGCTAAAACCACTCGGTAACCACGNNNGGGTGACTACGGGATCTCAGAAGAGCGCATTGCTGTTACCCTTACACCTGCCCGCAAGCTCATCCGCTCCAAAAACCCTTTGTGTCAACACTTTGACGTCAGCAGCAAGACGGCTCACCATGCTTTGCTGGCTCTTATCTCGAACTGCTTTTTAAGCCAACTTACTCTCTGATTAGTTGACTCACAGTGTATAGTCTCGTACCACTTTTAGTCGCCTTACGATAGGCAAAGGATACCGCAGCCCTATTCGTCTCTCACTACTGTAGGGTCCTCCAGAACATGATAATTACCTTTCCTTCCTTCCTTCCAGAATGGAACATGAAAGTGTTAACATGGCGGCAGGAGTAGGTGAGGCGGTGAATCTATACCCGAGAAACTTGCTTAACAGCAATTTATCACCAGTTTTCTTGCTCTTTATATTAAATACCTGTAATTTAGTCTAATGAGCTGCATGGCAGAATTTAAGATAGTTAATTCTAATGACCGGGATCGGGCCAACACAGGAAAAATTTCGGCACTACACCAAGTACGGCAGTGTGTAGTGTAATACACCAATAGGTGTGGTGTTGTAAATAGAGGGAGAGTAAAGGTTTACACACGCACAAGACTTTTGTGTTAAAATTTTAGTTTTTTAATTTACTCATTAACGACATATTATAAAGATCAAACCCGTACCTAAATACATAGGCATGCTTATCTCCCTAAAGCTGTCGAATATTGCACACAAGAATTTAACTCATTGAATTTAATATTTTAATTCATTTATTATCTGAAGAGTTAAAAGAAATAGGAAATTCCTAATACTTAAAATGTCTAGGGCTATTGTATTAGGACAAATACCTTGAAAGGTTAAGGTTTATAAATGTGGGATTGCGACCAATTGGTGAACTGCCTGCTTTTTTTTTATGTGTTATAGGAAGGCAAACAAGCAGACGGATTTCCTGTTGGTAAGAAATTCACGCCGCCTAGAGACACCAAAAGTGCTAATGGTGCGCTGCCAACCTGAGGTCGGGATGTTAGGCCTCGAGCAAAAGTAAGTTTACCAGATGATGATGTACTTTTAGGCTCTTCACCATCTGAGCTGCAAACACTGGTCACAGTTATGAAAGGTGATTGTAAAGAAAGAGGCTTATATTTCAATGCAAAGGCAAAAATAATGGTATTTGAAAGAAATGTAGCCAAAACGGATGTAAGAATTGTATATGATTATGTATGTTGTAACAATTTCATGTTTTAGTTGTACAATAAAGAGTTTATTATTATTATTATTATTAGTGCTGAAACACGTCATTGAAATTGTATGTTATTTTAGTTGTACTTTTAGCAGGGATGGAAAGTACACCGCGAATGTAGAAAAAAGAGTGTGCAGGAAATAATCTATTTCAAGGGGAGGTTTTTAAGTAAAGATGCTAGACTTCTTTTTCATAATTCTGTGCTTATTCCGACGTTGTTGTATCGAAGCTAGAGTTGGGTATGTCAGAAAAAGGATTGAAAGTACATTGCGGTTGAAATGAGAGCGCTACGGAAAATCTATGGTATAACTCTCAATAAACGCATTGGTAACAGTGAGACCCAAAAACCCACTTTGGGTTTGAAGGAAAGTGTTAGTGTTAAAATGAAAAAGACAAAAAGTGTGTAAGTGTGTGTTGTGTTAAAAATAAAATGACAGAAAAATTGACAAAGCAGATATACAATGCGAATGTAGATGGATGTAGGTACCCGGGGAGACTTAGGTTGACATTACAAAGTCAAATCGCTCGGGTGTTATCCGACGATGGTGTCAAGAGTCTTCGGAACCGAAGAGCGTAAAGTGAAGTGAAAATGAAATCCACCACCATAACAGGTCCACTGCTTTATGCCACATATTCCTGGCATTAAATTGAAATACCATGTTACGGTCTGAAAGGTAGGCAGTAACACAATAAGCACAACATCCCAGCTACAGAATAGAGACTTACCTACCTGTTGCATCTACGTTGTCTATAGGGCACGATTATCTATTACCATTAGCGGAGCCATGAGCTTGTCCGTTCTTATAGAAATAAGAAAACATAATAATGAGCATGTTTCACTTCTATTGCTAATTATTTTGTAACAAATACAAAAAGGTACATATTATTAATATTTGATTCACAAGGTACGATTCTCCGCTACTGTTGGGTTTATTTCGCAGCATCTCATTCACAGATGGCGGTATTTCCAATGAACCTGTTTTAATGACATGTCGGTAGAAGTGCGCGGAGGCACGTGGACGTCGAGTCCGCTTCGGGTCATTAAAATCCACCTGGTATAAGCCAAACTTGTATCTGTAATAAATAGAAAGTCATTGGTTAGTGCATACTTTAACCATACATTGTAATAAATAAATAAGTAAATAATAAATATTCCTGGACAAGTTACACAGATTGAATCTAACCTCAAAGTAAGCAAAATTATGTGCTTGTTTTTGCCAACAATTCTAACATTAAGAAATACTTAAATAGATACCAGAATAAATTTAATAAACTCATAGATCCGGAAATGCAGACACCTAAATGTTCATCACACAAATGCTTGCCCCCGTCTCGGGAATCGAAACCGAGCCTCGTAGTTAGTCAGTGTAGTTAGGCGTGTACGCTAGCCACTCGACCAACGAGGCGCTCTATGATAATGAGAGGTAACTATATGAAATTGTTGATTTATGACCGCCACAACTGTGATCGATTTTTTTTTGTTTGGCATTTAAAAGCAATTAAGCCGATAAGTTTCTTGAAATTTAGAAGTGTACCATAAAAACGTGCAACGGCCTACCAGCCGCTGTCAACCCAGATACTAAAGTCCCTACTTTAGTTAGTACTTGAGTTAATACTACTACTTTAGTTAGTAGTTTAGTAGTCCCTACTTTAGTTTAGTCCCTACTTTAGTTCCGATCCGGTGGTAGTTTAAAAAAATGTCGACGCGCACAAATACCACTTGTATGGTTCATGTGAATAAAGATTATTCTGATTCTAGTATTTGGGTTGACAGCGGCTGGTACTACTTGTACTTCTAAATTTCAAGAAACTTATCGACTTAATTGTTTTTAAATGCCATACAAAAAAAGTTTTGACGTCTTCTGTACGTCTTCCAGGGGGAGGAACAGCCTCTAGAACATAGCTACTTAGCAACACTCCTGTAATAATAATAAGTTGATGTGATACGATCTCTTGTTCTAGTCCATTTATGGTGTTAACGTATCAGATTGACATTTTATTGACATAAATGAGCGATGTGAGTAATTCTACGTTCAGTGACTGTTATTTTTTGTATGACATTTAAAATATAATATAGATAGGCAATAAGACCAATAACGAGTACACTACATTCACTGTTACGGGTACTGGCTACTTGAAATTAAAAGACAACATCTTACTGATATCCAGACAGCCACTCGAAGTTATCCATCAGAGACCAGACTGTGTACGCGGTCACGTTGGCACCATCTTCATGGATGGACAGCAAAACCTTAAAATTATTCAAATTCAGGAAAATGAATGGAGGGTTCTGATGCATAGGCACTATATGAAAATATATGTCTCATAATAAGTCATGTTTGCTAGCGCACTCCTCTATAAAAAAGAAGTCCGCAGATGCATAGGCACTATATTTTCAGTGCCACTAAATAAAAATATAGTGCCTATGCATCTGTGGACTTTTTTTTATTGAGGAGTGCGCTAGCAAACTTGAGTTAGCGCACTCCTCTAAAAAAAGAAGTCCGTATATATATAAAGAAGAAGTATATAGCAAACTTGAGTTAGGTATACGAGCCAAAGAAATAAATGAGGCATTTTGAGCCTCACGTGGGAATGTTAAATAAGTTTATATTCTCATTTTCTTTTAAAGCCAATGTGTTCAGTACTCACCGTGGTGGCCGTGAGGTCTTCGTCTTCTGGGCCCAGATTGGTGACAGAACCTCGATATGCGGGGGTAGCACGGCTCACGCTTCTCCGGGTACTCACAATTACACTCCGAGTTTATAAGTTTTATTTAATATCTAATGCTGGTCTA
>NJDD01000873.1:28578-44849 GCA_002245505.1 Calephelis nemesis
TAAGACCGCCTTTGTGCACCTAAGTCAAATATTATTATAAGTGAAAAAGTGTGTATTTTTTTTGTAAATCTTGGTGCATAATAAAGTGTATTTATTCATTCATTCATTCATTCTTTACTGTCTCAGAAAGTTATACAATACATTAGATTAGTCTCTGAATTCTACACTACTTAGTTAAAGCCAGTGCCCACCTTCCACTTTATATGTGTAATCAATTATTTTTAAATAATTATTAAAATATAACATAACATTTATATATGATTTGTAATTGAATATTCGTCTGTTATCGACCATTAATGATAATTCTGCTGTTAAAAAAATAATACTACTTTATGCATGCTATCTTTTTCAAATGAAACAAAAACAAACGAGATTGAACATTTTAGACGTGATACATGTCAAATCTTGCTGTTTTAATCAAGATTAAACTTCTGTAGAAATGTCGTATACAGACTAATCTGACAGCTCTAAAAGTGTTCTGTCTCTTTCTATAACTTTCGTTGAAAGAAGACAGCGATAATTTAAAATTAGTTTAGTGAGTGTGCAACAAAATTACTACCTAAAAGAGCCGTCAAAGTGTTATACGTCTGCATATTTTAATAGAAGCAAAGATGACATACGGCCGTGGCCCACATTTTTGGTCGGTTATGCCTTAAATACCTAAGTGCTTTTAGCAAAAAACTAGTTATTAAGAACTGGGTTATGTAGGAATGATTGAATTTTAAGTGCCCTTTTTAGAATACAGCAACATGTAAAGAAAAATATCATGATATTTAGACTTTTAAGGAGCTTTTATTAATTTTCTTGACATCTATATATCGTATATGGTATAAAAAACACATTTTTATAATCAGAATCTTCAGGATCAGAATCGTCAGATCCAAAATATTTTTTTTTCTAAAGCTTCCGATTCGTGTATGCTATGTAAATGGTTAAGTTTACCCCAAAATCATCCTATTAATATTATAAGTGCAAAAATTTGTATGCTTGTTTGTTACTTCTTCACGCAAAAACTGCTGAATCGATTTTCGTGCACTACTACTACTATTAACTACACAGGCAACGCTACGGGTAACAGCTAACCTATATAAAATTTGTTCAAAATTCAATTCCTCTTCAAAATTTATATAAAAAATAACTAATTATAATTTTTTAAAGAAAGAAAAAGAAAAAAAATATGTAAATTTATCCCACGCACAGGGCAAGTGCTAAAAAATAAAAATACGAACTAATTATAACACTTTTTGTGGTTATTAGGGCACTTTAAACTAGTTAATGCATTATTTGCAAAGTTTTTTTCACATACATAAAATTTATCCATGTAATTTCATTGAATTTTCTAGGAGATATAGTTTTACGAAAACCTTGCAACAAATGGTGTAGTAAAATGGAGGTGACTGTCTCCCGGCAGAAAGGTGTCACTTTAATTTTACCCTTCATACTGTATTTCTTAATAATGAAATTTAACTTCTTGATTGTGACCATAAGAAAATTATATAGTTTACGTATTACAATATCTGACCTAGTTTCTCGAGAAGTAAGCGTTCCCATCTAACTCCACCGACTAACCTCAAGGCGAGGGCTCGATACCCGACGGGGGTAAGCATTTGTGTGATAAACATCGATGTTTATTCAAGCGTGGGTATTAAATATATTTACTTCTGTATATGTTTAAGTATTTCGGTGTATCATTGATAATAGAGAATCTGTTTTTGTCTAGATATTTTTATATATAGTTTATTTAATATAATGTAGCTATTAAAAGCTGTATTTTCGTCGCAAAGTGAAAACTTCTTTACCGGCGTTGTGCACTTTTTTTGGAATGGGTACGAACTTCTAAACTCGCGTCAGGACTCGTGACTTGATCGAAAATTAGCAAGACGGATGGAGAGTAAACAGGCGGCGCGGCGTAGGAGAGGAAGTATCCCCCTCTCTTTCTACGGCGCGGCGAAAATGTATGTCTGTGCCAGCTGTTTCGTTTAGACGGCGCAGGATGGTTGCGCGAATGTTCTTGTTGTCAAGTTTGTGTATGATAGCTCAATAAATGAATATTGTATTCTAATTTCTACTAGATAAATAATAGTACATTCATACTCATAATTAAAGCAATTCGTGTAAAATTATTCCCTAACCATTGCAAAATATTAAAAATGCACAACCTTTATATTAAAGTATTCACTTCTGCCGGCACTCCCGGAGTGCAACCCGTCTTTTTTTCTAGAAAATCATATTTCATATAATTTTTCCTTCAGGTCGACCTCAGCCGTCTTTGTCATGGTTGATCAACAGCACGCCACTAGAAGACCACACAATTTTGAAGAACGATGGGAAGATCATAATAAGTAGAATAAACATCAGCGGCGTGGACAGAAGTTGGCTGAACACAAGCATCCGCTGCCAAGCGACGAACACAGCTCTTTTGAGTCCTCATGAACGGTCTGCGAGGGTAGAGATGCATTGTAAGTTATTTTTTTAATGATATTGGAAGGTAAACAAGCAGACGGATTTCCTGATAGTAAGATATTCACGCCGCCTAGAGACACTAACGGTAGAAATGGTGCGTTGTCAACCTGAGGCCAACGCTTTACCTATTCCTGCCACCATACCGTCAACTCTTGACTTTGACGTGTTCGGGTTCGGAAGATAAGGTAAACTTACTTATGCTCGAGGTCTAACATCCTGCGCTCAGGATGGCAAAGCACAATTAGGTACCACCTTTGGAACCTCTAGGCGGCGTAAATTTCTTTCCAACACCGTCTGCTTGTTTGCCTTCTAATATTATGAAAAAATAAGTAAAAAAACAACTAAAAAGTATTTTTAAGTTAGTTAAACAACTAAAAAGTATTTTTAAGATGTGCTTACTAATATAAAAAAATATAGTTTGTACCTAGAAAATTTAGTTTTTAGTGGCTACAACCATATCATTGGCTTTTAATATTTGTTGCAGTACGCCCTACTTCAGTGACTATATCTGAGAAACCTGGACAGCTGTCTGCTGATGTAGAGATCACGCTGGTGTGTGTGACACACGGGAGTCGACCGCCAGCGCTTATCACTTGGTACAGGGAAAATAGAAAATATGTACGGGGAAAGGTAAGTGACACTTAGTGTACATAACAAAAATGTTTTTTATTCACCCTGCTTTGCAAAACCTATGTCTTATTTATCTCTAGTTTTAGAAGTTGCTTTTCAAATATAATGGACAAATTTTTAAATTTCATATTCATGCAAATTAGTATTTCAATGTTTATTTTTTATAATGAAAACAGAAAATTGTCGTACTTTGTCCAAATAGGACGAGTGATGAAGTCACCAACCTGCGCTGCTGAATTCAACCTTCAACCTTCAGCTAAATCCTTTTTTTACAGTACCTACACCCTGATTTTTTAATCACCATCCAAATTTTAACATGTTGATCTTAAGTGAAAATAATTAAATACGTGTTTTTTCTTTTAGTATCCCTCAATACTAAAATATTAAGATATGAAATCGCAAAGTCGTCTACAAAGTACCGTACCTAAGCGCTGAGTGCTCTGACATGCTAGATAGCTACCTGATATATACCTATTTTTTTTTCATAAATGGACTTATTTATAGATACTTTATGCCTAGAAAAAATTTGGATGGTGATAAAAAAATCTTGTTGTATATTCTTGGGTCTAGTATTTTGCGTTAGCATAAAATATAGTTTTTAATTTCATATATTATCTATTCTGAGCCTTCTCGCAAAAAATGGCATATCCTATGTATATAACTCTGTATAACAAATAATTATTTGCAGCACAGCGAGTTTACCAACGAGACCTCAACCGTCAGCCGGCTGGTAATGCTGCCCCAGCCGGAGGATGACGGTGCGGTAATCAGGTGCAGGGCTGATAACCCAGTGTTGAGGGTGGCTTTGGAAGACTCCTTCAGAATGACTGTTGTCTGTAAGTTTATTTATTTTTAGCAAATAATAGGTAATAGCTGCACGTCTTCAAGCCGATATCTCCCAAGAGGTAGGCAGAGGCACACCCAATGCACCCACGACTAGCCGAAGACACTAAGTCCCACAATCTGATATGGCAAGCCTATCGCCGATTGGGCAAATGTCAAATCCCGGACAATGTATTTTTTTTATCAGAAAATGGAAAATATACATTTTCCATTTTTTTGGTGCCCGAGCTGGGGATCGGACCTGAGACCTCAAGAATTCAAGTCCGACGCCGGGCTGCTAGTCAAAAGTGGCTATGTATACATATTTTCTAAATATTATAAATTACGCCTCACGTGGTTTGTCCGAGATAGACTCCTAAAGTACTTAACCAATTTTAATTAAGTTTGCACGTAAAACTTGAAAGATTCAATCTTACATCTCAATTTACAGCGGTCATGACCGCGGGTAATTGCTAGTTTACTTCTAGTAAAGTAACCTGTAGAAATACCGATCAATCAATCCATCAATCAAAAAAAAACTTTATTTACGTAAACCACACAAGTGGTATATGTGCGCGTCGACATTTTTATATACCTACTACCACCGGATCGGAATCGCGGCCTCACACTGGGAAGATCCAGCGAAAGAAACTCAACGGGCTTGTCTTTTTTCAATATTAATAGTAATAGTAAGTTTCTCCGTGTTGGTCCGGGCTCCTTTGCAGAATAGACCGTCTGCCTTCCTGTGCCAGGCAGCTCGTAAAAATCGAGCATAGGCTTGCCGTCACTAACACCGTGACATCTGACTAGGTGGTAGAGTTTCGCAGCGACTCGCCCGGATTGGTACCACCGCCTTACCTATTCCTGCCGCCATAACGTCATGACGTGTTCCGGTCCGGAGGGTAAGGTAGCCGGTAAACTTACTTTTGCTCGAGGCCGAACATCCTAACTTCAGGTTGGCAACGCACCATTAACATCTTTGGTGTCTCTAGGCGGCGTGAATTTCTTACCATCAGGAAATCCGCCTGCTTGTTTGCCTTCCTATAACATAAAAAAAACAATATAAAGTAGATAAAAAATACACAAACACAATTTTGTATTGTAATTTAATTTTAAATTACATAAAAGGTAACAAAGTACAACAAAGCACATTGCAAATTGCAATGAGAGATTGAAACTTCTATCCTCAAGCATGTTCGTTCGTTCGCATGAGACCTTATAATAGCCTTTCTTACATAATTTTGCTTTTGTTTATTTCTTAAACTTATTTAAAGGTCGATCTCTAAAGCCAATAAGCAGGTTATTGTAGAAACGTCTATATTGACCCAAAAAGGATTGACTAATTTTATGGGAGTATTCCCATTTGAGCACCAATTTTTGGAGCACCTATGTTTTGAGCACCTATGATATTCCCGTTTGAGCACAAATCAATATAATAGCTTGGCGCTCAATGTGAAACATGGAGACAAGTATTGTATACGGCCAGATAGCAGACAGATATGAGACATGACCTATTTATTCGCCATAATGATAATATCTGGCACTGTCGTATACCCGTCCGGAAGGTAACGTTGCTGGAAGATATCCATTTTTTGCATTTGTACTAATATCCGGCCAAGGTAGAGTGACTCAGCTATAGCCTGTATACCTATAGGCCACTTGCATCATACCACTTGGAGAGTCGTTTGGTTATTCGTCCATATAAAACGTCAATTATTAACTTTATTTATCTTTCATTTATCATAAGGCAAACGAATAATAAATTCTAATTTCGTACTAAGTTGGTAGCAAATTTAAACCGTATTCACTTGTGACAGATTCCAATTTGCTCATCTCATAGACGACTAAACGATTACCCTTAAACTCGAATTAATTTGTGCACAAAGAGAAATTGTGTACAAAAGTAAACTTAATTTGTATACTGAATAAACTTAATATAGAGGTTAGTCTTCAAACGAAAACGTTTTTTTGTATCTTCAAGTTTTATACGTATAGGGCTGTCAAGTATTTTTATTAGCTACTTAAAAATAATCGTAGTCTTTTAATATTTTTACTGACTTAAATTACTCGTAATAATATTGAAATACTGATATAATCCCAAATATTATCCTCTGTGGTCTAGCGGTTCAGTTGTTGGACTTGATTGAATGATGTCCCGGGTTCGAATCCCGGGTCGGGCAACAAAAAGAAAAAAAATTGGATTTTCCAATTTTCTAATACAAAAATGTTGCTCAGGATTGGATATGTGTCCTGTTGGCGATAGACTTGCCACCTATTACATTGTGGGACTTAGTGTCTTCGGGTAGCCGTTTATGCCCTGGTTGTGCCTCTGCCTACCTCTCGGGGATATGGGCGTGAAGATACTTTTTTACTTTTTAACAATTCTTAAACTTTTTTACAATACAGGTTAGTAACTAACAACCAAATTTTGCACTTTTAATAAAATTTAGTAGTCTATCTTTAGTTCTTAAGCCCTGATGCTGTTATGAATAGTGAAACTGGTTGACTATATTGTAACTTAAAATTTTGATTCACCATTGTGGAAAAGTACAAGTGTTACTGCCAGACCCATCCTAGTAAATGTCGATCGATTTTATTTAAATGTACTTTACCTCCAACGAGTATAACCTTCCTATTCAGCACATTACTGTACCTGTGCTACAATATGAAATAATTTGCATTTAATGTAAAGTGGCCCTGCTGAGGAGCATACTCTGCAGCAGAACCACCTGAAACTTGTCCTCGGTAACTGTAAAAGTATTTATTTTTTGGAAAAGTCGATGTAGTATTCAAGCAGGAAAGTATTTTTTTTTAATGATATTGGAAGCAGACGGATTTCCTGATGATAAGAAATTCTCGCGGCCTAGAAACACAAAAGGTGGTAATGGTGCGTTCCTAACCTGAGGCCGGGATGTTAGACCTCGAGCAAAAGTAAGTTTAGCAGCTACCTTACCCTCCGAACCGGAATATTTCTTGACGTTACGGCGGCAGGAATAGGTAAAGGCGGTGGCACCAATCCGGATGAGTCGCTGCTAAACTCTACCACCTAGTCAGATGTCACGATCATAGTGACAACGAGCCTATGCTCGCCTTTTACGAGCTACCTGGCAAGGAGCCCGGACCAACACGGATTATTAATAGATTATTATTCATTAGATTTATGTGTTCTAATTATTTTATTGAATTTAAATTTACAAAGAAAAATCCTACGAACGCCTTGGTACAATTTTCGAATACGATCTGCTTTCCTGCCAGGCAGCTCGTAAAAGGTGACCATAGGCTTACCGTCACTAACACCGTGACATCTGACAAAGTGTTGAGTTTCGCAGCGACTTGCGTACTACCGCCTTTCCTATTCCTGCAGCCTTAACGTCAGCTTACCGCCGCTGTCTTGTTTCGGTTCGGACGGTATAGCCGGTGAAATTAACTTTCATCAAGGCCTAACATCCTTACTAAAAGTTGGCAATGCACCAAACAGAGTGAATTTGTTACCATCATGAAATCCGTTTGCTTGTTTGATTACCAATGTCAAAAAAGAGCAGAGTCTCTTTAAGTGCGAATTATTTTATACTCTAGCACAGGTTTTTCATCTTAATCCACATGGTTTTCCACTGGTAGTAGAGTAAGGATAGAGAACTCAGCAACTTGCTAGAGTAAGGATCCAGCGTCTCACATTTTCCTGTGGTTAAAGGGCTTATATGAGATAATAAATGACAAATGAAATAGGGTAGACCATGTTGGTCCGGGCTCCGTTGCAGAATAGACCATCTGCCTCCGTGTCAGGCAGCTCGTAAAAGGCGAGCATAAGCATACTGTCAGTAGCACCGTGTCATTTTATTAGGTGGTAGAGTTTCTCAGCGACTCGCCCGTTTTGGTACTTCCGCCTTACCATAACGTCAAATGCTTGCCGTGAACGTGTTCCGTTTCGGAGGGTAAGGTAGGTAAACTTACTTTTGGTCGAGGTCTAATATCCCGGATTTAGGTTGGCAACGCACCATTACCACATTTGGTGTCTATAGGCGGCGTGAGTTTCTTACGATCGGGAAATCAATCTTCTTGTTTGCCTTCCATTGTCATTAAAAAAATAGTCTAGCACAATTGGCCTTCCATCCCAGCCTCATGACAGCGACGCACTAGTAACATCTATGTTGTCTATAGGCCATGGTCGTTTCTTACGATCTGGAGGGCCGTGTGCTTTTTCGCCGATCTATAACATTCCGGTTGGCGATAGGCTTGCTACCTATCACATTGTGGGACTTAGTATCTTCGGCTAGTCGTGGGTGCCCTGGTTGTGCCTCTGCCTACCCCTTCGGGGATATGGGCGTGAATATACATACATTATAACATTAAAAGGTATAGCTTTACAGTTGTACGGAGCATAACACATTTATTATTATTAAGTTGAAAAGAATTTTATTTGGTTGCCTCTGTGGTCTAGCGGTTCAGTTGTTGGACTTGACTGTCTGAGGTCCCGGGTTCGAATCCCGGGCCGGGCAACAAAAAGAAAATTAGGTTTTACCAATTTTATAATAAAAATTGGTAATCGGGCTCGGGATTGGATACGTGCCCAGTTGGCGATAGGCTTGCCATCTATCACATTGTGGGATTTAGTATCTTCGGCTAGTCGCGGGTACACTGGTTCTGCCTCTGCCTACCTCTTCGGGAATATGGGCGTGAAGATACGTAAAAGAAAATCTATCATGGTAGGTAACACAAGTTGTATAAAGTTACTGAAGATATTAATAGTGGTTTAGTTTTGGTTAAGTTTCCCCCGAAGCAATAAGACTGCTTCTGTGAATTAATTACAAAAAGTAATTAGTGTGATGTAGTCTAACATTGTAATTGTTGGAACACAATAAAGTGTATTCATTCATTCGGTCCTTCGTAGTTATTTATGTACTTATCGTCACGCCAATTCCTTACAGATAGGCAGATATCGCTCCTTCATTCAATATTTTTCACGTTTATCTGTTTTAAAAGTCTCCTATCCGGGTTCGAGCCCCTAATCCGGGCAAAAAAAAATGTGTATTTTAAATTTTCTTATAAATATAGCGTTGCGTGGTATTGGATATTTACCGAGTTGGCTTGAGATCTTAGCTATTCCTGTACTTATGACCTGGTTGTGCCTCTGCCTACTTCTTCGGGGATATGGTATGGTTGATATTGCAGCTTTTATAACAATACAATACAGACTATAATATTAACTCAAACCTTGCCAGACTTTAGTCCCTATTTATTAATCAGGCTGTCAATGTTTATGGAAAATACACTTTATTATATTAATGTGTATTTTTCAATTTTCTGATTAGGAAATTCGTCCGCTTGTTTGCCTCATTACAAAAAAAGCAAACACCCTGTGTAGATTTTATATTCCTTCGAAGTAGACCAATACCTATTTATCAGAAAGCTGGTGAGAGATGAACATACGTTTACAAGTCACCAAAACTATCAATAGTAGTTCATGTCTAGGAGGTAGATTTCTGATGCATATGGTTTACCTATTCTGGTCTGATTGGCACCATGATTCGCCTGGAATTGTACCAACGACTTACAAATATATTCCTGCCACCAAATTGTCATTGCCACTATCGAGTATCCCTTTTTTAAGAAGGTAAGCAAACCATAACCACCTTTGTAGGACCTTTGTGTATTTTCGACCATCAAAAACCACCACAACCAGGGCACCCAGGACACTGAGTCCCACAATGTGATAGGTGACAAGCCTATCGCCAACCGGACACATATCCAATCCCGAGCAACATTTTTTTTTTTAGAAAATTGAAAAACCCAAATTTTCGTTTTGTTGCCCGACTCAGGATTCGAACCCGGGACCTCATACAGTCAAGTCCAACACCTGAACTTCTAGACCACAGAGGCGATTACTTAAAACTTACTATACTGTACTATACTTTTAAAAAAGATATTAATACTCGTCTGTGCTCTCATATATCTACATCATAACACCTGCCAGGGAAAACCGAAATAGGAAATGAGTTCATAGTTTGGTGCTGCGGGCCAAAAAGTTTAAACTACACCGAACTATGGATAGACACGAACCACCACAAACAATATTTAGATGCATGTTAAACCTGTTGAAACTTGACAATCAACCAATAACGCTACACGTGGGTGACATGACAGCATATTATTACACAGCATATTATAATATATAAAGCTATTATATTATTACAGCTCGACAGCATATTATATTATTACAGCTTGAAAGCATATTATATTATCACAGCTTGAGAAATCAATTGAAGAAAATGTTTAATTAAACGCTTGTTTAACGAGTGTTTAACTTTTTTTGTGGTAAGACAGCAAGTTACAAGTTGATGTTTATCCGTACTTTATAAATGCAAAGACTGTCTGCCTGTTCCACTTTCACGGCTAATAAGCAAAACCGATTTTGATAAAATTTAATACGCATTTAGTTAAAGATCCGAATTCAAGCCTAGGCTACTTTGTTTTCAAAAGTCAACCCCGAAAGGACTTTGATGAGGGATGAAATTTTGTATGAAAATCGTAATTATTTTACGCTGTCGAAGTCTTGGTCAATAGTAATATCATACATACAAATGATATAAATACGAAAGTCTGTCTGCTGCTCTTTCACACCTAAACCGCTGAACTTGTTTTGATAAAATTTTACAATAAATTTCAAATTTTTAACTATATGTTAAAGATTTGAGTTCAAACAAAAGCATTTTTTTTTCAAAAATCAACCCCCGCAGTACTGTGATAGGGAATGAAAGTTTGTATGAAATTCATAACTATACGCTTTCAAAGTCGAGATCAAACAGATAGTGAATTATAAATTATCAGCACTAGCGGTCGCCCATTGGTCGAAATTCGAACATGATAAGTTTTTATATCTTCTTGATAAGAACGCCATATTCATTTCTCATGACCAACTACTTTGTTTCCAAACTTTGTAGTGCGTCATCTGTGATCTTTTATCGTTATCGTCAATATATTTGTTTGTGTGTGTCAAACGCATGGTAGTGTGGGTAATGTTTTATTTATTGATTTAATGTACTTTATAAGCATTATTATTGAAAAATACTAGCGTTCTGCACTTCTCCTACACATAAACTAGAAGTGTGCCAAATTTCATGCTCCTCCGTTCTCGCAATTTTCGTAAAATGGGGTCCAAAGTTATGGCATCACGTATTAATATATAGATTAGTAATATTCTACAGATATACAAAAGATACGTGGTAGCTATATTAGTTACGAAATCCACCTGCCCCTTTGTCTTTTGCCTTGGCCTAAAATATGCGTTTCCAGTCGATGAATCTCTAGTGTTTAGAGATCCAAGATGCCCTCAATTTAGAATCTATCTAAACAAGCTATGGTGTAAAATATTTTGACTCGTATTCCATAGATTTAAGGTTATTTTTCTATAGACAGGCCGGTGTTGACTATGTCTTTGGGCAGCACTCTTAACCCGAATGACATAAAAGAAGGCGACGACGTGTACTTTGAGTGCAACATTCGATCCAACCCTAAAGAGCACCGCATTTCTTGGTATCACAACGTGAGTGAGTTTTATTTTTTACCTATCTAAATTTAAGAATATTACCTTGACCGCCTCGTTAGTCGAGTGGCTAGCGTACACGCCTACACTAACCAACCGCGAAGCTTGGGTTCGATTTCCGACGGGGACAGGCATTTGTGTGATGAACATTTAGATGTCTGTATTCCGGGTCTGGGTGTTTATTAAATTTATTCTGGTATACATTTAAGTATTTCTATGTATTAGAGTCGTTGGCTAACACCCTTAATACAAGCATGTATTTTGCTTACTTTGGGGTTAGATTCAATTTGTGTAACTTGTCCAGTAATATTTATTTATTCATTTTACTAGTGTTGTTCACAGACTTCCAAACTAGATTATTTGTTGCATGGTGTTTCTTGCAATGGCCGACCGATGGGAAAAATACACGATATTGATAACCTACTAAACTATTGTGGAATTCCCTTCTATCGTGATTCGTGACATCCCTTCTTTACCTACTTTTAAGAAAAGATTGAAGGAACATTACTTATCGTTGACACAATAAGATACTTTATTTTACTTTATACTTTAAGATATTTTATCATACTAACATATTTTAATAATTATAATTATACCTGTTTTATTTTTTACACAATTGATTATTATATTTTAATTGTTGTTAAATGTGTTAATTGTTTTTTTTGTACACGATGCCTTCCATTTTATTTTCACAGCTTCATTTTTTTTTGGGTTGGCTGGAAGAAATTTCTTTAGTTAGAGATAAGCTCGCCCTTTGTGCATTTTTAACTTCTCGTGTTTTTTGTGTATTTTTGTTTTTTGTGTGCAATAAAGTGTTAAATAAAAAAATAAACTATTCCAAGTGTATGCTATCTTTTTCCAATGAAATATGTGAGCTTAGTTGCGACATATCAGCTTGTGATGTTTTCAGTCAACGTTTTTCGACGAATTTAAGGGCTGATTTCACCGATCATGTTACAAACCGAGTTGAGTAAAACTAAGTTTAAACTAAGTGTAAACGAATGCAAGTAATGTTTAATATTTACAAAATTCTTATCACGTAAGAATCTACATAACACATAAAATAGTTTAATAATAAAATATTCACAATGACCAAAATTTCTTTAAAAATAAAATTGACAAGATTGACACTCTTGTTATCTGACTAAACGTTGATCGCGTTTAGGTTTGACGGGGACATCCAGTCTTAGCGAAAAAACTGACGGAGCGTTTTTTACCCGCGCCCGCGGCGGTCGCGGAAATGCGATTTTATTCCAAAACTCACGAGACGGGTAATTTTTGCGGTCCCGCAGCCGCCGCGGTTGAAATTATCGCCCGCAAAGTCGGCGGTTGATTATCGCGCGGTTGGCGGTTGCGGTTAAATAATCAGTACAAATAGTACAAAATGGTCGCCCGCCAATCGACCGCAGAGTGTGCGGTCGCAACCCACCGAGGTGGCGAGAGATCGCCGCCCGCACGATTCTGTGGACAGACGACCGCTGCCGCGGGAAACGCAAACAACCGCAGGCTCTGCGGTTGAAAATAGCGTCGTGAAATGTGATCTCACTTTTTGCATATAAATCTACATTCTACGGAATCTGCGGGCCCGCAACTGCCGCGGCAGCGGGAAAAAAACGCGCCGTTAATTTATATTTGTTTAACTATAAAATAAATTTTATAGTTAAACAAATAAAATAATAAAAAAAAGAAATATAAAAAAAATTTAAATCATGTTTTTCAGGTCATATTTTTGTCTCAGATTCTTAAGTATTGCGTAATCCCCTTCAAGAACCAAGCATTATTGAAAAAAAAAAAACATGTTTTTCAGGTCACATTTGTGCCTTAAATTCTTTTATATTGTGTAATAGTCCCCTTCAAGAACCAAGCATCAATGCATGAAAAAAACTTAAAACGTAATCTTGAAATGTCTGCAAAATCACCTTTGTCTACTTCACATAGTATTACGTCCCACTAAGGCTGAACATTTGTTCGTATTTTATCACAAAAGGGTGGCAATTATTCAAACTGCTCGCTTTGCCCGAATGCGGGCTGGCAAACTTCTTGTTTCTTTGTAGACGGAAACCCGAAGACATACTTCCCTCATATTTTCTTTTCAGGTTAGTGGTAATTATTTTAAAACCAAAAACACCTTCATAGTTTCTGAAAAATTTAAACTTTAATTACATATGATTTTGTTTTGCTATGTCTATGCAAAACCCTTAATTCATCATGTTCGTGATTATGTATAAATAATTATAAATATCCCTGGACAAGATACACAAATTGAATCTATCCCCAAAGTAAGCAAATCATTTGCTTGAGTTATGGGTGTTAGTCAACGATACTAAAACATAGAAATACTTAAATAGATACTAGTCGTTGTAGTTAGGCGTGTACGCTAGCCACTCGACCAACGAAGCTCCTAAACTATATTCTTAACATCTTTTTCCTTTATGCTTTGAATCCTAAAGGATTTAAGCAAAGGATATGTCTTTCTTGCGTAATTATGTACGCATGTATGTATACAAGATCCTTTACTTTTTTTTCTTCTGATGCTATTGTCTGATATGATCTGATATGATATGATCTGAGGTTGAGGTATTATTAGAAAATTCTCAATAACCTAAGTGATCTCAAATATTTGAAAAAATACGGCAACTGCGATATATACCTACCATTATAATTTTCGAGTTTTTTGAAATATTGTTTTTCAACTTAATATGGGTATTAAAGACCTTCTAAATAATTTAAGCGCAGTAAAAATGCAAAAAATAAATATACTATAAACTATAAACATACATATACTTATAAAAAACGAGCTTTATCGTGCAGTAATACTGGCACAATCTCTGTGCACACAAGATTGCATTTTCTGTACTAGTTCTTTATCTTTTTGCTTTTACTAGTAACTGCTTACTACCCGTTGTCCACACTGAACACGCAGTGACAAGAACCGGCTGGCGCGGGGTGCGAGCGTTTGAAAACTACGTCCTGGGGGGTTACCATAAGCTCTTAAAACAGTACTATTTCAACAATACTAACTGTCAGTTGAGAAAGACAACCTTATGACGTATACCATAAAGTTGCTTATAAAGGCAAACATTTAGCAAGATGGAAATAATATTGCTTTAAGCGTTCATGGTAGGGCCCCTGTATCGCTCGTCCGGTCGTACCAGGCTTCCGCCTTATACCCAGTTCCTATATTCACGAAACGAATCATTTTGATTATAGATGTTAGTTTTTTGTACATATATCTAACTACGGTGACTCGATTTCGGTAGTTAACTAGAAACATTTTTTGAAAATATGACTAACACTTCGTTACTTTTGAAGAAACTAATGCCCGGTTCCTATATTTAAAAAACGAGTCGTTTTGATTACGGATGGTAGTATTTTGTACGCTTAGTAAGATTACTATCAACGGTTGCTCGTTTCCGACTATTGATTCTAAACATTTTTTGAAAATATTGGTAACGCTCCGTTACTTTTGAACAAACTACGAATGGTTTAGCTGACGGATTACGATTCGTTGATTATAGGAACCGGGCATTAAAGTTGCTAAATTTATGGATTACGTTTCGTTGATAATAGGAACCAGGCATTAGTCACTCTAATGTTGACGGAAAGACGCGTTTCTTTCGTTTGATAAATCGCGCCCCTTGTCGCATCCGCGCTAGGCTCGCAGTGTGGACGCACCCTTAAGATCTTGATGTTAGACGGTGCGCAACTAACGCGTTCCTTTCATTGATGGCCAATTACCTGTAAACTCTATCTGCTGATAGGTTATTGAAATTATCCGTAACTAATTTAATCTATGTATATCCTTGTACTAGTATTGAGGGATAAGCAGCCGATGCCATTGTGCAAAAAGTATCTATCTGGGTGTATTAAATTTGTTCTAACTTTTAGGACCAGCAAGTCAACCAAAATATGTCATCAGGCGTATTCATCAGCACCAAATCTCTGGTACTCCAGCGGGTGACTAGAAGAGATGGTGGTTTGTACGTCTGCAGAGCTGCTAATCAAATAGGGGAGTCAAGTAGCCAAACTGTCTTTCTCAGGGTTCAATGTAAGTAAGACATGGGATGGCGATTGCGTAATGTTTGTTTACTAAGTAAATCTATAGTTACATTTTAATTTATAAATGTGAAAGTCTATCTGTCCGTCTGACTGTTGCTTAGCCGATTTTAATAAAATTTAATATGTATATAGTTTAGGGTCGAAATTCAAACAAAGGTTTTTTTTTTCAAAAATTAACCCTCAGAGGAGTAATCGTAACTATTCTACAATATAGAGAAATAAAAAAATACGCTAATTTTTGGATTTTAAAACATTCACATCGTATGCAAAGTAAAGGTGAAATGTATATAAACAATAAAGGAGGGTATAAGATAAAGGAGGTATCTTATGTAAGTTTACCGTCTACCTTCCTGGCTGGAATACGTAAGTGTCGAGCACTGACGCTATGGAAATAGGAGTTGAAAAGTCGTTGGTAATCATGAATCGTTTTTTTGAATAAACTAGTTAAATAATCCAGTTAACATTTTTTTTATACAATGGCAAACATGTACACGGGTTTCCTGATGTCAAGAGACCATAGCATATGCACACCATACATGTAACAGGTCTATTGCTTAGGGCCAGGACATACAATTTGCGTAAGTATTATGTACAAGTGTATGGCTTTACGTTGGCAGAAACAATCATTCAAGCGAGCTGCTGTACTCTACAATAGTTCGCGATACAAAAATGTGCGTTAAATATTGTTTGGGCGGTTCGTGTGCAGACGCGCCGGTGTGCGCGCAGCCGTCGCCGGTGGTGCTGGGGGCGCGGCTGG
>NJDD01000873.1:102212-115745 GCA_002245505.1 Calephelis nemesis
GATCGGTGTAGTTAGGCGTGTACGCTAGCCACTCGACCAACGATGCGACAATGATACTTCTATAATAAAATACAAAATCTGATTTTTAGTTCCTCCGAAATCCAGGAATTGAAGTCGCATTTAGCCAATCAAGAACCACTAGGAATCACTAGAGTACATAGGCGATACTGCTTACTACTTTGTAAAACTAATATTAACATTAGCTAAACTAATATAATATAAGGGCAAGTGCTATACCTATGGATGACTTTAACTGTAGACAATAGCATTATTTCAGAATTATATATTAAAGTCTAAATGTGAACGCACACATATCGTTTTAATTAATATAGCAACACTGATTGACAGCCATATTGTGATTTGCTAGGCAACAGGAGAAAACGATAGCTCAATGTTTTTAGAGCAAAAAGTAATTTTTATAATTAACTAGGTGCTCCGGCGAACTTCGTTCCACCCGTTCAGTATGGAAAATATTGAAGTAATATTTTTCCTATTTTCCCTGCAACTTTCCCGGTATTTCTTTTCATAAAAACCTTCTCTTGGTAATAACAAATACAATAAAAAAAGAATTAGCCAAATCGGTCCCGTCGTTCGGAAGTTATGCGCTTACCAACACATTTAGCGATTCATTTTTATATTATAGGTTTTATTATTTTATTTTAAAAATTACAAACTTGACTAATTTCTTCCAACTGTACTATTAAATGTATAGTGTTTTCGTAATTTTTCGAAGCATTTTTCTTGCTTTAAATTTAGAGACCGGTACCATCTTACTTTTTCTAGGTTAGATTTGTACTTGTTTACAAGCCATAAGGTACATCAATGCAATATTTTTATAGAATTACTTCTGTATATTTTTTTTTATTTTCATTTAATGCCACGAAGTAAAACTAGGAAGACAATAAAAATGTAAGGGGACTGATATTAAAAACGTACAGGAATATTAATGGAATGTAGGCGACAACGTAATATCCCGTTATTATTCGAGAAATACTTGAAAATATTATGTGGGCATTATAAAATATATTAATAGATCCCGACAGCTTTATACGATTTCTTATTACAGGACAATCAAACCTAAAGATAATCTCAAATTCACAGAAATAAAAAAATAAGACGCAAATGATGTACTCTGTAGCAAAAAAGTATTTTTGCTACAGGTAGAGGAAAATCCCGATGTATTTGTTTTAATAACGATGTAGATTCAGTTTACTGTGAGATTGTTGTTTCAAAATTATAGTTTAAAGGAAAATTGCCATATTAAGATTATTTTTTTAATGTTGCCAAGTTACTTAAATGTAAGTGTATGCTTTCATTTTATGGCATTCTTACCTATTTGTAAAGATTTTGCTTGGAGTTTTGGCACCTTCGAGTGAAAAGATGGTCGAAGTTTTTTCATAATTATTGAATTTCATGCTGACTTTGAGTGAAATTAGTCAATTTTGGTGGCATTTTGTACAATTTTATTCAGTGAAAGTGCACAAATGAAATAATCATGAAGAAATTAGCGTAACGTGTATTTCCTCGTTGCCTCCAAATCTCATTACAAGAGTTTGTGTAATGAGGCCACTGCGTTACCTAAGAGCCTGACATGACTTACTGACGACTTATGACTAATGACTAATTCTATTTAATGAAAATTGATTTAAAATTTAATGCAAATTTCTACTTGAAGTTTTGTTTATTTTAACTGTTATTTAATTAATAATACCTTATTCAGAGATCTCACGTCAATATTTGTAATGTTTAAGCATTAATTTGTTTAACACAAAATATTATAAACAAAGCTATCCATAGATACATTTACACCGTACCTGTGTACGAGTACATTCATAGGTCGTACCTACCTATGGACAGTATTCGTGTTTTTAAGAAATCTCGAATATCTTTATAAAAAAAGTAAATTATCAAAAAAATATTATTCACTATTATAGATTATTTTATTATGTAACAGATACAATAAACAGTTCAAAGATTACTGTTTTATTTTTCAATATAAAACCGATTTTTCATAGAAATCTGGTGAATGTACACAGGTACGGCACTTGCCCTTAGTATCTTCGGCTAGCCGTAGATGCCATGGTTGTGCCTCTGCCTAACTCTTTGAGATATGGGCGTGAAGTTTTTATCCTTTTTCCTATCATGGCAAGTCTAACATATAATATCAATGGCGCATCCCTCCGCACTATTGGAATTATTAGTGTTACATAAATCGAGAGACAGGCTATTACAATTTATGGTCACCATCGTCCCGGCGGTTACCTTAAGCGTTCCTTTATAGTTTTCCCTGAGGCTCGACTGGAGCACCGCATTCTGGATAATTTACTACGTGATCATCATTCTCCTTATTTCCCTTCATTTTATTGGCTCTTCCAATGTCACTACGTGTTGTACACAGAACTGCCTTCGCATTTCTGATCGTGGTTTATGTTAGGAAAGAATATTTTTAATGGACTAACTCAGCACACAAGTCCAAATAAAACGCAACATTGTCTTAAATTTATATTTATTAAACAAAAACACTTAAAAATACAATCAAACAGTATATCTATAATGTATCTTATTAACTTTTTGGTTGCGGACTTCATACAAAAAAGTCTTTTTATTTTATAACTTTAATGTTTTCGGGTAACAAGGGATTTTACCTTCTAGATGCCATATATATATAGATATATGTAAGATGTATATCTATACAAATATAACCTTATACTATAAAAACAATACAATACCTACAGTAAAAAAAGATACATTAAAGAAACAATTACTTCACCCGTAAATAAGCACTTCCAACTCCAACAAAAGTAAGGAGATGGCACCTATATTTTTGTGAAATACAAAACAAAACGACAAAAGAGCAAACTTGTGTCATAGTGAAGTAGGACATCACAAGAACATCCCCAAAATCCTGGTTTAACCACTTTCATTAATAATGTAAATTACAAAAGTTTCCAGTTGGTAAGCGACGGGCTAGTTCCACGCCAGAAAATAACTTAACCATATTTCTTACTAACAAAACAACACAAATATTAACATAGATTATTTCAATGTTAAATATAACAGTACAGAAACATTAACATTTTTTATGAAACAATACGAACAATTACACAATACAATTTACATAAATGATCTGCCTGATGCTATCAGTCATGATTCTATCTTATTTGCTGATGATATAACTCTTCTCATCAAGTGCGAAGACAGAAATGATCTAGTCACAGAAACAACTAAAACTTTAAACGAAGTAGCAGATTGGTTAAATGAGAATAATCTTAAATTAAATCTAACAAAAACAAAATTAGTCGAATTTCAAAGTCATTATAGAGAAACTAAGAAAATAGATGTTATTTTCAATAATACGATTATAGATAACGTAGAATTACTAACTTCCTAGGTATAAAAATCGATAAATTTTGCAATTGGAAATCACATATTGATTCACCTTGTAATAAAATTGATAGGTTTGTATATGTATTAAGAAGAATAAGAGAAGTGGCAGGTCTGAATGTATCTCTCTTAGCATATCACGGATATGTTTCTTCCATTTTGCAATATGGGATCCCAATTTGGGGAAATTCTGCAGACTTAATTAGAATATTTAGAGTACAAAAGAAGTGTATACGGGCGATATGTGGAGTTAATCAGTTACATTCATGCAAACCACTGTTTAAGTCGCTCAAAATTTTACATTTAGCATGCTTATATATCTTGGCTGTATGTGTATTTGTAAATAAACATCATCATATTTTGTTTCAAACAAATGCTGAAGTATTAAGAATTACACACTTCAGAAATAGTAAGAAACTACATGTGCCTAATCAAAAACTTAATATTTATAAAAATAATGTATATTGCATGTCCATTCGTATATATAACCAAATTCCTGATAGTCTGAAATCACTTCCAGTAAAAAGATTTCGAAAGAAGGTATTTGATTTGCTATTAGAGAAGACATATTATAGTGTAAAAGATTTTCTTGTTGACAAGCATAAATTTAAACCTAATTTAAGTAATAAAATCATGGTTACCGGGGAGTTTGTTTCGCCGTTTCTTCTCCCGACTGGCTAGATTTGGAAACGGCAGTAGTGTACGGTAGATAGGACTAAAAATTAATCTACCTTTAAATTCATGTATAATAAATTATGAAACTTATGTTCGTAAATAAATAAAATGTTCATTAAAAATGTAAATAAGTGCTGCGATTTAAATGTACATTTTTTATAGAAATATGTAACTTCATAAAATTTAACTAAATATTTGCACACCACACTGTGGTAGAATATGTTGTATTCTTAAATATCTTTATAACAACTTTTAACACATATATTCCGCAAATAAATAATTTTCATTTCATTACTAAAACATATAAAAACATTCAAACAAGCATGTCGTACGTATATGTACATCTAAGTTCATGTCCTAGTCAGCATAATATGGTGTAACTGGCAATCTAAAATATTAGACCAATTCACCGTTCAGCAATGAGTTTGTAACATTTTAACGTCGAAGAAGTTTTCATATTTTTCTAATTAACAAAACGGCGCGAATAATTAACAAAATGCTCTAACATCCGAAGTGGGGCAACGCAAGAACGCCCCCAAGATCCCAGTTCAACTGTCCGCGATTATATTCCTTTTTAAACTTATCGAGCTGAAAACTTCCCAGAATATTCAACTTGCTGTAATTTCAAAGGAGTGTTTGAATTTCACGCTGTAAAATACGCGCCACTTGAATGTTAAAATGAAAAATGAGAAATACATTTCTATACAAAGTTTATTTCCCTCGCCACTGGATCATATGCACTTGGCTTCAAATGGTACTAAATACACATATACATTGAAATAAAAATAATCAGGCTCGACGATGATTCGCTTACTTACTTTCACGATTATTTTGAATACAAATAAAATAATGTATGTTATAAATAAAATAAGAGAGCCTTAAGGCAGTTTTAAGCTAGGCCCAAGAGTTTACCTTAGAGATGAATTCAAAGAAATCAAAATTCTAACTGTAATAGTAAATCATTGAAAATCGTGGTTGTGAAATGATTTTTACAGAAATTTAAGTTAATTTAAAAGTATATTAATACTGTGTATATAACAAGGATTAAAATGGTCTTGCTGTGTATGGCTGTGCTCAAACGACACGCGCACGCTAAGCGCACGCCACGCTGCTCATCAGCCGCGTCGAACACGCGTTGATTTTTTTAGGCATAGTTTGAGCCCTATTGTCACACCAATATTCTCAAATTGCATTAGCCATTAGCTATGTCAATTCGCTAGCACCACGCGCACGCCACGCGCCCGCCTCGCGCCCGCCTTGCACCTGTCCCGCGCTAACTCCGCGCGCCACCCGCGCATGCGTTGCACATGCCTTGCGCCCGCGCTAGGTTGTATCGGTCATCAAGTGAATTTGTCCTTCCACTGTCTTTTGATACGTAGTATGCTATTAGAATTTTTTTCAACCTAGTCCAATCCATTTTGTTATATACGTTCTCACTCAGAGATTGCCTCGAAGCTGCTAAGTTGAGTGAACTAATTCCAATCACTAGTAGTACAAGCGGGTGCGAGGCGTGCGCGTTTCACAATGCGTACCTAGCGCGGGTCATCTGAACACGCCCTATGTGTATCGTCTCCACAGAGTAAGCCATCAGTTCATTGGTCAATGTACTTGTATGTTTTTACAATAAATTTCCGGATTACATGAAAGACTTTCCAATTATTAAATTTAAGAAATATGTGTGTGTTGTAAGCGCTCAGGATTAATTGCTCCTCATGCCAATCTCTTGTAAAATATTACGTACCATTATTTTAATTATTATATACATACAAATTTTAAAATAATAATAGGAGAGCTAGTGAACCCTCCGACTAATCTTATTTATTATAACTTATTTATTTGACATTTTAAAAAATAAAAATGGCATTTGTATGATGTACATTTGAATGTCTGCGATCTCGTGACCTCAACATCGCCATTTAATTATTATTTTTTAAATGTCATTGTTTTTATTTAACTTACACGATTTAAATATTAATTAAAATTATTTTTTTTAAATATCATAAACCAAACCAAACCAAAATATAGGTAACCAAAGTTAGCGTCGGGATCATAATTCAAAACCAGTTTGCACATCGCTTTGTTTTGAGGGTTTAATCTTGTGCAAGTTGGTTAAAAATATGTTTTTAGCATTTCAAACTTTTGTTGCCTCTGTGGTCTAACGGTCCGGGTGTTGGACTTGACTGCATGAGGTCCCGGGTTCGAATCCCGGGGCGGCCAACTAAAAGAAAATTGCATTTTTCCAATTTTCTAATAAAAAAAAATGTTGGTCGGGATTGGAAATGTGCCCATTTGCCGATAGGCTTGCCACCTATCACATTGTGGGACTTAGTGTCTTTGGCTACTCGTGGGTGCCCTGGTTCTGACTCTGCCTAACTCTTCGGGGATATAGGCGTGAAGATGCTTTTTTTTAAATATATGTAACAAAAGTTAGCGTCGGGATCATAATTCAAAATATTTATGTATAAAAACACATCAAAGTTCGCACATAGCTCTATTTTGAGGGTATATTCTTGTGCAAGTAGGCTAAAAACATGTTTTTGCAATTGTCAAAATTTTGAAATTTTGTAATCAAATTATAGTAAACTAATATTTAGAAACCTCATCTCCTAATGCGATGCAGAAAATTACTCAGAGGGTTCAGTTAGTAACAGTCTAATACAAGCTTTCTTGCTATGCTACAAAAATAATACCCATTATTTTATAAAAACATACACGAGCCAAGCAGTAATATTTTTCTCCAACTTGAAAGTCATTCGTAATATGAAAAGTAAAATAGTCTTATAGACAATAAAAAGAAGTCTTAGCTCTTTTTGAGAAAATAGCAGCTAGACAGACGCAGGTCGTCGGGAAACAATCAAATGACTTCTGCACGTCTCAGAACCAAGTTTACGCTTCAAGAAGCATTCTTACTTCATACCTTACTATGGAAACTCGATACAGGATTTGGATAGCTTTTTTAGAATTGTTTGGTTCTTATCAGGAATAGCAACGTGTTCAGTTTGTTCAGACCGCCTCGTTGGTCGGGTGGCTAGCGTACATGCCTATCTACGCCGACTAACCGCGAGACTCGGGTTCGATTCCCGACGGGGCAGGCATTTGTGTGATGAATATTTAGATGTCCGCATTTCCGAGTCTGGGTGTTTATTACATTTATTCTAGTATTTATTTAAGTATTTCTATATATTAACATCTATCGTTGACTAACACCCGTAACACAAGCATATAATTTGCTTATTTTGGTATTGGATTCAATTTGTGTTACTGGTCCAGGGATATTTATTTATTTGCTTCCCAATCTTGTAACAGAACACAGACACAACTCTTCTCCAATTTTCTACAAGCTCTTATTTACCTGTTTATTAGTGAGTTCAACTCTTTGAATTAAATTCAAAAGCAGTTAGGTATTCAACCAATTGAGCTAAAATTTAACCTTCAGTTTAGATGACAGTACAATAATTATGCATAATAAGTTAGTACTGTTGTAAATTTAAAATGAGTACGGCAACAAAATGGCGGAATAAATATTTTAGATAAAATCTAGTCAGTATGTGTAACAAACGAATGAACGAACTGTAAAATAAAATATAAATAAATAATTATATGCTTGTGTTATGGGTTGTACACAACGATACTAATACACATAATTGGTTCTGGTATCTATATAGATATCAGAAAAAAATTATAAACACCCAGACACGTAAAATTCATCACACAGATATCTGCCCCCATCGGCAATCGAACCCGAGCCTCGCGGTTGGTTAGTGTAGTTACGCGTGTACGCTAGCCACTCGACCAACGAGGCAGTCAAAATAAATACCAAAATAAAATTAATGAATGCAGTGCAAATAAAAAAAAAAACTAACCCAATCTAACAAACATTGTACGATAGTAAATCACATCTATCGATGTAGATGCGATAGTCTGTTTGTCTGTCTGCCAGTGAAGCTTACAAAATTCGTAACTATTCTACCATGACGAAGTCGCGGATAAATAGCTATTAAGGGGCCATATACGCTAAAATACGTCAGCAGTTTACTGTTTTTTTCATACAAAGCAATCATGGATCTTGCTGACAAAAATACACAAGATTAACATGAATATGCTTTACTAGACTAGTGTTTCCAAAACACGATTCATTTCACTTTGCTTGATAGAAAAAAATCAAAAAGTTAACCCTTTTTTGAGAGCAAAACGCAAATGTCTACTTCAAATATGAAAATATCGACACCAGATTTAACATAAACATAGATAAGTACTATACCTAAAAGATCAGTGTTTCAGTTTTTATACTTTTTTTCAAATTGCTTTTATAGTGTCAAAAATAGTGATTTGTCGCTTAAGACGTTTACTTTAGAGCGCCATTGTTCATAGTAATCATAGAACGGGGGAGCGCGGTGATTGGTTCTTCTGGCTGACTGAGTATGGGGCCTTAAATAAATATGAGTAAGGAAATCAAGAACTTCTTAATGATGCCTTTCAAAATGATTATATTGAATCGATCAAACGCTTTTTTACTTGTTAAATACTAACAGGCGTTTAGCATTATGCAATGAGTATATCTTACATTCAATAAAATAATCTTATCTAAATATACATAAACTAGGTGACACGTTGTTTGTCCGCAATAGATTCTAATGTACTATACCGATTTTAATAAAATTTGTAACATGTAGTATTATATACAAAAATAAATTGCTATTCTCCGCAGTCATCACTCGTGAACGGATGCTTCAAGTTGTCTTCTTTTTTGTTGTGCAAGTTATTGTCACAAAAAAATCGTAATTAGGACAGGACAACGTCTGTCGGCTCAGCTAGTTTAGTAGGTATAATATGTTTTACAGTCAAACAATTCCCTTTTCTATCAAGAAACCGTAGTAAGAGATGAACTTATAACTCCATTCACTGGATAAAACCACTCACTAGTTTTTATGCGTCTTCTCTAAATTTGATTTTGTGCAACCATTTGGGTCTCATTTAACTCTATTTAACTCTAACCAATGTTGATTAAGTGGTACTTTTTTTTAAAGAAAGAAAGAAATTTTTTTATTGCATAGATATGAGTTTTCCAAAGCTGTTACATATTTTTGAAGTTATACTTCTTTTGGCGCGTTAGGAAAAAATGATGAAGGTAAATTTTTACGATGCGCGCACACACCGTCACGAAAAACCGACATGATGAAGTTAGCTATAGATAACATTTCAGTTTTTTGTGATATTTTTATTAAATATTAAATAAACTTTATTTAACTAAATAATGCATTATAATAAAACTTTTATTGTATTAAATACCTTTTTTCTATGGTTAGTGTCATTTTGTCTACAAATGTAAAATAAGGCAAAAAAAATAAAATTTTTAAAAAGATTTTTATCTTGTTATGCCGAAAAAGTATAACTTCTAACGCGTGTAAGTACATAAGTACACACACAATTTTTAGATAGTACTTACATATTCTACCACATATTGGTATGCAATATTTATTTACTAAGTAAGATACACTAGTTTACGTGAATAAGAAAATTAAGAAGCATATGGCTCTCCTGATGGAGAGAGACAACTCTGGCCTATAGACACCATAGATATTACACGTACATGGTACTGCTAGGCCTATTACGCAAGTTTACCGGTTACCCTCCAAACCATAGGATGACATTATTATGGCAACAATAGCAGGTTAGGAAGTGGAACTCTATCCTGGCAATATGCTGCACAGCACTCGACCTAGTAGTAGTCTTGTTGGTTAATTACCCATCTAATCTATGCTCGCCAGTAACCAGCAGCCAGAAAGGAGGCAGACGGCCTATTGTACACAAAGGACATGGACTAACACGGGGAAGATATTTCTACCGTAAAAACGAGATCACGAATTTGGCTTGGAAAAACGTATTTGGCTGTTAGGTACTTGACATTATGAGAAAGGTTATGGGATACTTTTTATCCCGCTCACTAAAAAGATTCCTAGGAAGAGGCGTACAATTTAAAGTATAAATACGGCTACAATTCATTAATAGTATCCCGATTTCATTTTTTTTTTATGTTATAGGAAGGCAAACAAGCAGACGGATTTCATGATGGTAAGAAATTTCCGCCGCCTAGAGACACCAAAGGTGGTAATGGTGCGTTGCCAACCTGAGGCCGGGATGCTAGGCCTTGAGCAAAAGTAAGTATACCGGCTACCTTACCCTCCGAACTGGAACACGTCACGACGTTCTGGCGGCAGGAATAGGTAAGGCGGTGGTACCAATCCGGGTGAGTCGCTGCGAAACTCTACCACCTAGTCAGATGTGACGGTGTTAGTGACAGTAAGCCTTTGCTCGCCTTTTACGAGCTGCCTGGCAGGAAGGCAGATGGTCTATTCTTCAAAGGAGCCCAGACCAACACGGGGATTCGTTTATTCGTATTTGTTTTATAATGTGTGTTTCATAGATTGTGCCGTAGTTGTTTCAAAGTCATAAGTTTACCAATAAAAAATTACAGACATACCAACACTCAGTATAAAGTGAACACAACTTGACATCCGGCATATGGAGAAACAACAAAATTCAACTGCACAAAATAAATTACTCTGAAAACAAAAAAAAACTTTCAACTTGAACACCGCTATTAAAATACGTAATAAGCCTTGACATGTTTATGTACATATGTACATTAATGCTAGCGTGTGTGTGTGTGTGTGTGTGTGTGTGTGTGTTGCGTGTGATTTATATTTGTTTATGTTAGCAACAACTAGATATACCTGCTAGCAAAATTATAAAATCTATATATAGAATCTAAGCCATAAACTGTATAGGTAAAGTGGACGTGTTAGGTATTGTCGTTGCTATAACCAATAAAGCAAAAACCATAAATTATAAACCAGATATTCCACTGGACCATTTGTTAATACGATATTACAGGACCGGTTTTATTAACTTTGGGTCGTGTGACCAAAGTTATGGTGTTTATTTAAGTTTGAATGAACAAAGTAATGATTTTGCCCATAAATGAATGAACTAAATAAATAAGGACTCGGGATTGCCCCTAAAATAAAAAAAAATAAGTTTGTGTTATGAATCAGGAGCTTGCATTTATTAAAAACTAGGTGTTCCGGCGAACTTCGTTCCACCCGTTCAGTTTGTACGAAAAAATTAAAATTCCGTTTTTTCTAGTTTACTCGTTGTAAGGGATAAAATGTACCCAGTATCCTTCTCTCGGTTCTAAGCTTCTTTTCCATCAATTTTCAGCCTAATCGGCTTAACTATCACTGATGTTAATAACTACAAGTGATTCATCTTTAATATACATTTTTTTATTCTTTTTAAGATGTATTCAGCTATTCGGGGCGATGACAAATCCAACGAATCAAAAACTATGAAAATTCGTCCAGCAGATCTCGAGTTATAAGTGTTTTAACAAACCCGACTTTCTTTTATATATATATATATAATATCGTGTCAACTGTCATAGTTTGTTGGTCGTGAAGAACAGTTTCTACTTTCTAACTCAACTTCAAGAGAACGTGCTTTTTTGGAGAGGGACATTAAATTGCCCCTCTGGGGGGCAAATTTGTCATAGTTTCTGAACCAAAATACAAATTTGAGATAGTGCCTGGTGCCTTTGAAAGGGTAGTAAAAATATCGCGATTAGAATATTTAGTCATCTTGAAAAAAATCTTTAGTAATTAAATTATTTTATGAGATCCTTTTAGGTGAGCTGGAAGAAATCTCTTTGTCTGAGATAAGCTGACCTTTTGTACAAGTATTTTAGTTTAAAAGTTTATGTAAGTTCCTTGTGTACAATAAACGATTAAATAAATAAAATGACATTGTATTATATTTTGTGTTTTCAGTTATATTATATTAATATAACTGAAGTAAGAACCATTTCTTGACAGGTCTACTAAGATAGGTTTCCAGTGTATGGTAAACTTAGCTTTTGAAGTCAGAAACAATATATAAACAATATAGACAAAACCCGTCGTCCTATATTTTTACAATTTAATACTTAAGATTATGTTATAGGGGCTAATCACAGGTGTCGAAATATATGCAGAAATGTCTACAGTAAGACAATACAAAAAGTAACAAAAATTAATAACAACAAGTAAAAAGAAATAAATACCTAATGTAAAAATAAATAAATAAATGTCTTTGTGATCCAGATAACTTTTAAAGAAAAAATAATTGTTTATAAATAAATATATGTGTATATAGACCTAGAATGAATTTTGCTTGTATATTAGGGGTATTACCGCGCACATTTATTTTAAACAATTTCTTGTGTAGAAAGGGACCTTACCCCTAGAATTACAAAGAACAAAACAGATAAGACCTTCAAGTTGCCCCTAGTATTAAAAACAATGTTTTCCTGTTTAATAAAAGAGCTAACGACCTATTTATAGAATCGTATCGCTTGTGACAACTAGTAGTTTGTGAAGTCTCGTGGCTCCAACATTATCATGAAGTTGATATTACTGTGTGTCTTGGCGATCGTCGGGTTATCTAACTGTGACACCGCGGTCCATCCGCGGGGCTGTATTTACGCTTTGGGCAAATGTAAGCGTTAGATTATTCAAATAAATGATATGTTTTTAGTCTAGAGTCTGTATGAGGTATACATTAGGAGAGTTAGGTTAGTTTCCCGAAGTAGACAGACTTTTTTTTTGATTTATATGAGATTCTTCCAAAATGGGTGGTAAAAATTTTAGACAATCAATACATCTATTATAAGATATTAACATAAAAAGAATAATGGTTAAAATGATGTTTGGTTCGAGAAGAGTTAAGCACACGTAGGTAATTAAAACATAGGTATAAAAAATTCGCTTCGAAAAAAGGTCCATTTGTTGAAAAGTTATTTTATTTATTTTATTTTATTTTACCATTAAAGGAAAACTTACAGCTAGCAAAATTAACAATACAGAAAATATTTTGTATAGGGCCAATAACAAGTTTTCACTTATAAATATGATAAAATATGTTTATAGTTACGCGTTTACAAGTAAATAGAAAAATATTAGTCCGTAAATATAACAGAGTAGGCACACGTTGCACACCAAGAACCAATGACTACTTATCTTACAACTAGTGACGAAGACAATATTTATTCAAAAAAAAATACCTATCTAAATTGATGATGATGATGATGAATTGATTATGCTTATAACTTATAAAATCCCTCTTTGTAAGTAGGGGGCTAAAAATAAATATATGTACGCGTACCTTAAACTTCCGATTATCTGATGTCACTTGTCTAATTTTGTTTTGAGTTATTTGTAGAAGTCCAGAAAAGGTTTTAAAGATAAGAAAATTGCAATCTATACATAGTATAAAGCAAAGTCGCTTTTCGCGTCTGTCTGTATGTATGTATGCTTATATCTTTAAAACTATGCAACGGATTTTGATGCGGTTTTTTTAAATAGGTAGAGTGATTCAAGAGGAAGGTTTATATGTATAATAACATGCTTCATATATTAGAGAACCACTGATAATTTCAAG
>NJDD01000874.1:17200-27653 GCA_002245505.1 Calephelis nemesis
TGCACACGTCAGGCTAAATCTATATCTTTCTGGAGTATCATAGATAACACATAAAATAGATGACACATAGTGCTACCTATATAACCTTGCAATTAATATAATTCAATAATCTTCTGCATTCAGTACGAGTTCTGCAAATAATACCAATATAGCTCGTTCCATAGCATACAAATAGAACCTGAATTGATGAAAGAGGCGGCCTGTAATAGAACAACGTTCCCCAGTCGACATTTACACAAACTACATACACAGGTTGAAAATTTAAGTCAGGTGTAACGAAATGGTTATTCCTTTCCCGGTATCTTCTCTGAATGCGGTATCGATCCGGTGGTAGATATCAATAAACGCAAACAAATACTGTTTGTATGGTCCGTGAAAATAAAATCCTGCTTCGAATTCAAAGGCTGACATTAGTTGATTTACTGTTTCAAAGTAAATTGTAGATTTTGTGCATGTATGAGTATATATTTAACGATTTGAAAATTTGCCACTGCGTTGCAGGCCTAGAATTGTTTTATAAGTTTGGAAAGACAACGTGCAAATATAATATTTCCTGCAAGAATAGGCCAAAAAAGTCTAGAAGAAATAGGAATGTCAGAAGTCGAAGTTTTTGAATCGAAATTTCTAATAATTTTTGGTCGAGGGAGTAGGTATCCTTCTTTATTTGTCCTACACAAACACTCCTAACTCCTTAGATCAACTGAGAAGTTCGAATTCTTTACTTACGTACTTCTTTGTATCAGCTTCGTTGACTAAAGCCCATAACACTAGCACATAATGTACTTACTTTGGAGTTAAAATCAACTTGTGTAATTTTTCAAGGGATATGTTTTTTTATTAAATTCATTTTTTCTAGTATCTTTGAATGATTGAAGAATTTGAATGATTTATATCCATACTAACCCATACTTATAAAATGTGCTTTTTTGGACACTATAACGAGAAGACATTTTGGTATCATTTTATGAGGATAGTTTAGATCAGTAAAATTACATGGGGCTACTTTTTATCCTGATCCCTAAGCTGGATCCTGCGGAAGAGGTAAATAACTTTTTCTATATTCTTAATAACTACTAGCCGATCCAGTGAACGTCGTTCACTTGACAAAGTGTACACAAAGTGTACGACGAAGTGCACATGCTATAAAAAAAATAAACAAAATCAGAAATGAACTTACATTTTGAACGCTACCCATCTCCCAAGGGAAACTCTTTAAGTGAGTTGGATAAAAAGTATCCTCAAAACTTCCTCAGAACATAAACTAAATTTTGTTATAGTTGGTTCAGTAGATTCAGCTTGAATCAACTGAAACCCGAGTCAATACAGACAGACAGTCAGACAAAAAATCCAAAAATGCTAAAAATGGGTTCTTCATCGACCGCGTCTATTCTTTTTATTACTTTCAATGTACAGATTTCATTCCCTACTGTTTTATTATAAGTAAAAATTATTTTGGTAAAAAATTTAGTAAACTTACGGCTTCACTCGAAGTCATCAATTAACATTTAATCTATCATTATGTAACAATTTCGTATGGAAAATACCGAATTGCTGAATACCTTTTAGTTTCCACAAAACACGCTCCTTTCATGGTAACTTTGTAACGTTTTGTCCATGGGAACCATCGTAATTGTTACACACAGGGTGATTAAGGGTATAACTATTAATATTTCCTAACAATACACTATATCGACGCCTGAGTTAATGGAATTGTTATATAAGTTTCTTGGAATTGTTATATAAGTTTCTTGAAGTTTAACGTCTACAAAATAAAGCCAATAATCCAAAATATACTCGTACATTTTCGAAGAAAATAATTTTCAACTGATGCCATCGTTTGTTAGAGATTTTTATTACATTCTGCGTAGGGAGGATTTTTATCATTTTCATACCTAGTTATAGAAATGGCACTTCTTGTGATATGATTTATTTTATATATAAAATTCTCTCGTCACAATGTCAGTATTTGTACTCCTCCAAAACGGGTCAGCTAGTATGTTATAAACTTATAACTATCTGAACGTTTTCAATAAAAGGCAAAAGACCCTAAGTCCTTGCGGACTTGAATTTTTTCGACGTATTGAACAAATATCGTCATAAATCAGCCATTTACACGAAACCACAATTTATACCACTAACATATACGCGAAAGTCTGTCTGTCTATGTATCTATCTAAATGTCTGTTGTTCTTTCACAGCTAAGCTTCTGAAATGTTTGTAACTGGCTACTAAAAATATTAAAAAGAGATTATCACATGTACCAAATACAGCATGCAACTAAAACAAATAACAGATTAGTCTGAAACACTATTAAACAAGTTTCAAACATTTTACCAAGTTTTAATTCTCCATCTGATCTGATATCATTTCATCGCCCAAAGATTCCGGTAATAGCATACATGTTTTTTTCGTTTCTATTGTTAAAAACCTTGTAGAGAAGTTGGGTACTTCTCTAAAACAAACTTCAGCAATACCAGCTCAACTGTTTTCTTTCTTCCTAAGTCCCAAGTAATTAATACCATAATGACTCTTAATCTAATCTTATTCAAGTTTGGGTCAAAATCTTAACTGTTCTATTTATTTATCTTCACCTTCCTTATAAAAGACTCTACCTATTTCTGAAAACCTATGAAAATGATTTTAACAGTTTTTAAGTTTATCGCTAACTGTTTTAGTTAAAGAAACATCAATGCGAATATCCCAAATATTACGTTTACCTAGTACGCCCGTGATACGCCCACAGCGATTTCTAAACATTCCTGTAATCCATGATTCCAAGAAGGATGCGAACTAAAATTATATCCGGAATCAAAATTAATTCTGATTGGAACGAAATTTGAATATTGTTTAGTCTTCTATAACTTTTAATCAAGTCACAAGTTCAAACAAAAGTTTTCTAATAAAAGCCTTTTTGTTTGAGTTCCACTTGTCAATGTCTTTAATTACGATTGAGTTTATTATATTTGGATGTTTAAATATAACAGCTTGATGTTAACTATACTTTACAAAAGTTTTGTCAGTTTTAATGTTTTTCTATATTTTCAGTCACATTTTAGTTTAAAATTAAGTTTGATTTTATATTTGATATTGCAAAACAAATTTAACTTATGACCTAATTCATAAAAATTAATACTTACAATTACAATACTTGACGATAGTAAGTAACTGGTAAGTTTTTTTATGTTTTGCAAAGAAACTGATTTCTCGTCTTTAAGAAATACTCGTCGATTATGAAAACTGGAAATTATAAGGTCTGACTGTTAAGTGGTTTAGGATTTTGGGTGCCCGAGAGTTTTTTTTGGTGTTTTAACTCCTGTCTGACTAGCTTTGGAAACAATGGAACTTTAGGGTTGATAGGGTTTAATAAATTAATATAGAAATTTAAAAGTCTTACAAAAATTAAACTACACAATATTTTTTTGTTAATATTGAAGTACTTGTATATTTCAATAAAGTAGAATGTGGTGGTATGTTTTAATGCTTTTCTAGCATATTTTTAAAGTGCTATTCCGCAAACAAAAATTTCTTCCTATTATTGCATTCTTAGACTAACCAGCTGGCAATTATACTAAAACAATAGCAAACAATATCAAATTCAAACGTACCAGTGGGAAGACACATGCAAGGAGATAACTTCCAACTCCACTTAGCAGTCCTAATCAAGGTTGTCCTGAGGCACAAAGTTTATTTAAATTCTCCCAGAATAAACTAACAACAGAGTCCAAAGCGAATAAATAAATCAACAAATAAAAGGAAAAGGCTGTGAACGATCTAATTCGAAGTACATTTCAGATCCATTTTAAACAACAAAATGTTTCTTCCACCTTACACAAAATAACAATGGGAGGTTGTTTCAAAAATGTTTGCAATTCCCAAATAACGTTGAGGAAAACTTTGTTATAAAGATCGGCGTCACTTTACATTAACCACGGCCGTCTAATTTAGTAACCATAATAACGTCGCACATAAAAAAATAAAAATGACTTCTTGAAATGGCACCAGTTGCAAAATTATCTTTTTAAAAATTAATTGAAAGACATTTTATTTTTTTATCAACATTTCCTATATTTGATATTTTCCATCGTCGGCGCTTGGTAAAACTTCCAAATATTCATATTTTTAAATGCAGAAACACTTGTACTGTTTTACGTATCACCGTGATACGTAAAACAGTACAAGTGTTTCTTCATTTAAAAATATGAACATTTTCTATATCACAATTTAAACGCAGTAAAACTACAAAAAACCGACTTCAAATTTAAAACATATGTGGTTTTCTCATGAATGCTAATGTAGACCTGGACCAAATTATAATGGGACCAGCGCGGGAGTATATAGGCTTTCAATTTGAAAATCCGTCCACAAACACCGGAATAATCGTGAAACATACATACAAAAGAAACTCCTTCATTTTTCGTCGGATGAAAATAGGAAACAGAGAAACGTTAATACGTATCTAATGATATTGTTATATTTGATATGTTCTATCGTCGGCGCTTGGTAAACCAAATACAATAAAAATACGTTTTTATACAATAAAATTCAAACAAACTATCAACGTATTTTTTTTTCAAATAACCAATATTTAGTAGTTTACAATAGGTAGTTAATTTATGAAAACTGAATGTATGCATAACTCTATAAAAAGAGTAGTTCGAATTATACAGGGTTACTGGTAACTAACGCATAACCTTTCTAGGGTGGCTTAAGTACATCAAAAGCAACACCTTATATATCTTATATCTAAAACCAATTCTTTTTTCGCTTTTTCAAAATCTTGTAGAACAAAAGTTGTTGCTTTTGATGCACTAAAGCCGCTCTAGAAAAGTTATGCTTTAGTTACCAGTGACCCTGTATAAACAAAACATATTTTTTTTGTATTGAAAAAATTTTAAATTTCACAGAATTAGGCGTATTCTATAAAAGTTTTTAATTTTCTCAAAATAAAATAGAAATAGAAAGAGATGTCTAATTTTAAGATTTCCGTCTCTCGCCATCCGCCAACGAAACCCTAAAATATTGATAACTAAGCTCAAAATAATAAATATAAAAAGTATCTTTATGCCCACCCCAGGGTTAGGCAGAGGCACAATACCCACGACTAGCCGAAGACACTAAGGCCCACAATGTGATAGGTTGCAAGCCTACCGCCAACCGGGCGTATATTCAATTCCGAACAACTTTTTTTATCAGAAAATTGGAAAAACCAAATTTTCTTTTTGTTGCCTGACCCGGGATGCAAACCCGGGACCTCTTGCAGTCAAGTCCGACAACTGAACTGCTAGACCACAAAGGCGATGAAATAAATAAATATTTATTCAATTAATTTATAACCCCTGACGCAAAACAAGGGTTGTTATTGGTATAACCTGACCTGATGAAAGAACTGGAAAGTGCCTAATGGATCATAGTTTAAAAGTAATTGTATTATGTTTCAGTTTATGCAACTTAAAAAGAGAGCTGTTGTAAGTTAGATTTGTAGAAGTGTGTGTGTCTGTCTGTGGCATCTTAACTTTTGTAGGGAACCTTCTAACTTTTATGTAAGGTTATTTAGTTAGCTTACATGTAATAATCTTATAATAAAAAACATAATAAAACTAAACTTATATATCCGTAAACATAACAAAAAGCATTTACATAATACGTGTCCAAACTTCGACATCAACGAAAAGATGTCTCGAGCATCTAAAACCAATTAAGATTTGAACAAACTTTCGAATATTGTTTTGTCTTTAATGACTTCGTAATGAACAAAAGATAATTAATGTTTTTTTGATGAAGTGTGTCGGTTGTTGATTGTATGTATTGTTGAATAGGTACTCATTATATACTCTAAGTTTAAAATACCTTCAAACTCTATACAAATTAGTCTTACAACTTGAGTGCTCAAGTAATATAATAGCGAATGGGCTCTTTCTTTGATAGTAAGATACAGTTGTGGCTGATAGACACCCTAAAAATACATAAGACCATTGCTGCCCTATGTTGCTGAGTCCGGAATATTATGTCTTAGGCCTAATGTTCAAGTCGCTGCTTACCCTCCAGACCTCTTAAAAGTAATAAAAGAAATAAGGTAAAAAGAATCAGTACATAAAGCTAAGTCTGAGTTCAGAAACTGTAACAAACGGAAAAAAATCTTTTGATGATTTTTAACCATCCCAATTTGTTTTAAAACATAACACTTGTAAGTTTGTAATCTTCTGCTGAAATAATTCTGTACCTGTTGCAACTTGACGATTGTTGTGACTGGTGATACTCGTATCTCAAGAAATACGTTTCTTACTGATAGACTCATATTACGCAATAGTTTATTTTAGATTTTGTTTTGTTTCAGTAGTTTTTTACAAAGACTGTGTATTTAAGTAAACTTTTTATTTGATAAACTAAACATTTTAATAAACAAATTATTCTCATTTGTTTCAATACAGATATTTTCCGGTGAGTCTCTTTAAAGTTAATCGATATGCGAGCAAACATTTTTGAGTTACGTGTTAATATTTAACCCCTGTCAGAAGAAGAGGTGTGATATAAGTAGGTTAGACGTGTTTATGAGTGCATTTCTATTTTTTTTATCGTGACTAGACTTGTGATTTTTGAGATATAATTAATATTGGAATAATTTATTCTTTGTTAACATTAACTTAAAACTACAAATAAAAATTAAATGTGAGACCATTTTACGCCATATCTATTAACGTAGATAATTGCTTTCTTTCGCAAAAATAATAATCAATTCCGCCATCGGTTTTTGCAGCTTTATTGCACTTAAAAAAATATTGTAGGAATTAATAAACGCATTGAAAAACTGGCATTGTTTTATAAAGTTCTTAAAGATCACATATCAGTTAGTAATATGAATTTTCTTTAGGATATCTGTATTTAGTACGAGTTCTCCAAATTATACCAACATAGCTCGTTCCATAGCGTACAAAGTACAAACAGAACCTGAATTGATGAAAGAGGCGGCCTGTAATAGAACAACGTTCCCCAGTCGACATTTACACAAACTACATACACAGGTTGAAAATTTAAGTCAGGTGTAACGAAATGGTTATTCCTTTCCCGGTATCTTCTCTGAATGCGGTATCGATCCGGTGGTAGATATCAATAAACGCATACAAAATACTGTTTGCATGGTCCATGTAAATAAAATGCTGCTTCGGATTCAAAGGCTGCTATTATTTGATTTACTGTTTCAAAGTAAATTGTAGATTTTGTGCAAGGATGAGTATATACGTGAACGATTTCAAAATTTGCAAATGCATTGTAGGCCTAAAGTTTCATAAAGTATTCAAAGACTTACATACAAATGCATTTCCTATTAGAAAAAGGCTAAAAATATCTAGAAGAAAAAGATCATGTTTGTGGTTTATTCTATCACTAGCTAGCCTTCTCGAATAATTTCGTTGACGTGACACGCGATCCACTCATCCTACACTATAGGGGGGAAACAGCGTGAAGATATGTATTTAAGATAATTTGTAAGTTCAAATGCTTCTTGACATTCTGGATTTTAAGTTGTTTGGTCACTCTATGCTGAGTTTTGTTATGTCTATAATCTTTATACTACAAAAATTATGATTTGGGAAAAATATGCGAGAAAATCTGTAATTCACATGCTACAAAACTAAAACTGCAAAAGCAAAATTTGACTGAGAATTGATGAATTATAGCCAAACTTACATTTTGACTGTTACCCATCTCCCAGAGAAACTCCCTAAGGGAGATGACTAAAAAGTATCTCTAAAGCTTCCTCAGAATATAAAGTAAATTTTGTTACCCTTGGTTCAGTAGATTCGACTTGAATCAACTGAACCACCAGTCAATACAGACAGACAGACAAAACGTTCAAAAATGCTAAAAATGGGTTCTTCATCGCCCACGCCTATTTTTTAATATCTTCAATGTACAGATTTCACTTCCTACTTTTTTATTATAAGTGAAGATTATTTTGGTAAATCATTTAGTAAACTTACGGCTTCACTCCAAGTCATCAATTAACATTTAATCTATCATTATGTAACAATTTCGTATGGAAAATACCGAATTGCTGAATACCTTTTAGTTTCCACAAAACACGCTCCTTTCATGGTAACTTTGTAACGTTTTGTCCATGGGAACCATCGTAATTGTTATACACAGGGTGATTAATGGTATACTTAACTATTAATATTTCCTAACAGTACACTACATCGACGTCTGAGTTAATGGAATTGTTATATAAGTTTCCTGAAGTTTAACGTCTACAAAATAAAGCCAATAATCCAAAATTAACTCGTACATTTTCGAAGTAAATAATTTTCAACTGATGCCTTCGTTTGTTAGAGATTTTTATTACATTCTGCGTAGGGAATTTATTTTTATAACTTGCTAATATGCCTATTCCATTAAATAAAAAATTTGAAGTATTAAATTAGAGACGAAAGGGTATAATTTGAAATGCTGTATTCGAGGTGAAATCTTTTCTTTATTTAAAACTTTGTTTCACTCGTTAAGTTTGTATGGGGAAAAGTAAAGTGTTATTTCCCACATCTTCTTCATAATCCCTTCATAAGAACTATCTCCTGACAATGACTAACACAATAAAAAAAAGTTATATAATTTCAAATTGAAACATATTCAACGATTCATTTTAGGATTTCGTAACCAAAAGTTAAAAAAACAGGACCCTTATAGATTCGTCATATCTGTCTTTCTGTCTTAATGTCACAGCCATATCTGTGGATAGCTCGTCCAAAATGATATTGAGGTTTCTACAATACTTTTTTCTAAATAATTTGGGCGAAAAACTATTTTTACTGATATGTGCAATTTGTGAAGTTAGGGTCGGTAGAGTTAGGCCGTGTGGATGCAGAATCTTGGTTCTACATGAGAAATGACATATTTTTCACAGAGCCAACCAAATGTGGTTGTCTTGGCAACATTTTTCACTAAATGTTTTTGGTGGGATTCTGTTATCTATTTATGTAAAAACATAGTGGCAATGACATATTTTTTGTTAACGCATTTCTATGTACCTATAAGAATCGTTTACCCATAACACAAGCATGTAATTAAGTTATTTTGGGCTTAGATTAAAATTGTAAAATTTATCCCATGATTTACCTTTCACTAATTTATTTATTTAAGAATAGGTAATTGACCTCATCGTCGCCGTTTCAGTCAAGTAATGCGTATTTCTAGTGTTTTACTGATAAAAAATATATTTTCGCGCTCACAACCCCGAAAAGGTAGCCAGAGGCACAACCAGGGCACCCACGACTATACTAAATCCCACAATGTGATAGTTGGCAAGCCAAACGCCAATGGGGCACATATTCAATCCCGAGCAACATTTTTTTGTATTAGATAATTGGGAAACCCAAATTTTCTTTTTGTTGCCCGACCCGGGATTTGAACCCGGGACTTCATGCAGTCAAGTCCAACACCTGAACCGCTAGACCACAGAGGCGATTACTTATTTATTTAAGAAATGTGACTTTGTATAAATATTAAACGAAAAAGTGTTTTTCTTGTAACTTACTGTCACTGTTACATATTATATTCTGTGTTTTTAGTTACAAAACTGTGTGTTTTTGTCCAAAAATTGAAAAATGTGTAAGAAAACATTTTTCTCAATGTAAGTGAATGTACTATGTTCTTTTTGAGAAATAAATTCTTTAAACCTAAATTATAAAGCTAAGACTTTTGATATTTTCTTGGAAATTCTTTTTGAGAAATAAATTCTTTAAACCTAAATTATAAAGCTAAGATTTTTAATATTTTCTTGGAAATAATATCAGAAGTGACTTTATTCATAGACTTTCAATGTGTCTGGCAAGTTGTAAAAACTTTTTAAACTATCTAGCTTCTCAGTTAACATCTAATAGTTCTCCAATTAACACATAAATTTTAACTTTGATACTACGACGAAAGTATAATTATAATTTACTAGCTGTTACCTGTGGCTTCGACCGCGGTTTTGCAGGAACCCGTTGTGCAATCAGGATTAAAAGTAGCCTATATGTTAATCCAGGTGACAATCTATCTGTTTTCCGAATTTCAGACAAATCCAATCAGCCAATCGAGCGTGAAAGAGTAACAATTATACACACATTCTTACAAACTTTCTTAAAAGTAGGATTAAACTTTAGGGGTGTCTGGCAGAGGGTTGCAACCGTACCAAGTGCCTGGCAATGGATAGCTACACTTCTAATATTATTTCCAAGTAAATATCGAAAAACTGAGCATTATACTTTAACGAATTCGAGGTACTATTTTACTCGCCTTTGTTATCTGCTACCTGCCGAAGTAACCCTCACCAGAATTTCATAGACTCCGATCGTTTTTACCTTTGTTGGGAATAAGCTTAGATAAACTTTCAAGTTTTTAAAATTATGAAGGTGTATTCGTCGCGTACTCTCGCTCTTACAGATCAGGAAAAACGGACATCTCAATGTTCATCACACAAATG
>NJDD01000875.1:16235-32425 GCA_002245505.1 Calephelis nemesis
TAATTATGTAACTCAGTTGCCTACTCAAAATGGAAAAGTGTACATCAAATAGCTGTCAAATGACGTGTTTTATATTTGCTATCTCTCGACGTCACTCGATGTACACTTTTGCACTGAGATACATAATCACCCCCGAGGCCATTACTGGAAGAGCCTTACCAATTCTTGACACTAAAATGACACTGTAATGTTATGGTCCGGTGGAAAGGGTACCGCTAGATTTATACAATTCGCCTCTGTAGTCTAGCGGTTCAGCTGTTGGACTTGACTGCTTGAGGTAACGGGTTTGAATCCCCGGGTCGGGCAACAAAAACTTTTTGCGTCCAGAGTACCTCAGTAATATCACTTATCAATATCGTCGTTAAGTGTTTTTATAACCACTTTTTTATGATTACAAATAATGTATGTAAAGAAATCAAGATATTATGAAATACATCTATAACAACAACAGATGTAAAAGTTTTAGCTAACGATGTAGTCTTGGAGCAAGCGAATGAAATTGTATAATATCTTGATTGTATTTTTAGCAGGGATGGAAAGTACACAGCGGATGTAAAAAGGAGAGTGTTCCATCTAAGCTGCAAACACTGGAGACAATTATGGAAAGTGATTGTGATTCAAGAAGGAAACCATAGTAATGTTGTTGGAAAGAGACGAACCAGAACGGATGTAAGGGTTTTATTTGATCATGTAATTCGGGAACAAGTGAATGAAATTATATATCTTGGTTGAGTTCTAACAGGCAAGGTACACTTTGGATGTGAAAAGGAGAGTGTGTGCAGGGAACAGTGTGAATGGATTGCTGGGTAAGCTATTAGAAAACGAGATTTTGAGTTAAAGTGGTAAATTCGCTTTGCATAATTCTGTGATTATCCCAACGTTGTGGTATGAAAGCGAGACTTGGGTATGGCAGAAAAAGCATGAGAGTAGGATAAATACGGTCAAAATGAGTGCACTACGGAAAATCATTGGTCTAACACTCGTTGACCGCATTCGTAACAGTGAAATCCGAGAAAGAGTGGGTATGAAAGAAAGTGTTGGTGTTGAAACGAAGTCTAGGTCATGTGGAAAGAACGACAGATGAAAGATTGACAGAGTAGATATATAATGCGAATATGGATGAACATAGGTACCCGGGTAGACCAAGGTTGACATTCCAAGATCAGATCGCCTGGATATTATCTGAGGGTGGCGTCAAAAGTCTCCGAAACCAGCGTGTTTATACGAAAAGGGTTATAATGAATGCGAAGGAAGCCAGACAAGTTTGTCAGGATTGTAAGGTTTGGTACTCAATACTCTCTGCCTACCCGATAGGGGTTTGGGGTAAAGATATGTATGTATGTGTAAATATATCTGTCGGAGTATCGAATTTTTTGCTACCCATTACCTGATGGAAAGTGACAAAGTGAAGAAATCGGAGGTGCTAATCCAGTTAGGTACTGGCTTTCGAACTTCACTCTTTCTTTCGAAACGCTTAAGTTGTAATGTCCTGGAAATATCTTCGCAAGTAGATAATTCCATTACCGGCCATTCGTTGAGTAGAATTTTTAGCCGACGTTGAAAAAGGAGGAGGTTATCAATTCAGCCGGTATACATTTTTTATGTATGTACACAAATTTCGCCGAGGTTTCCGATATTTAACCGATTTACGAAGTTTTTATTTTGTTTGATGCGGAATAGTTTCGAATTGGTTTCATAAAAATAAAATAACTACGCTAAAAAACCGACTTCAAATCTAAAAAGCCTATAAGTAACCTATTAGAAAACAGCACATAATAATAATAGCTAGTCTATAACTTTTTTTTTTAATGTTATAGGAAGGCAAACAAGCAGACGGATTTCCTGATGGTAAGAAATTCACGCCGCCTAGAGACACCAAAGATGGTAATGGTTCGTTGCCAACCTCAGGTCAGGATGTTAGACCTCGAGCAAAAGTAAGTTTACCGGCTACCTTACCCTCCGGACCGGAACACGTCATGACGTTGTGGCGGCAGGAATAGGTAAGGCGGTGGTACCAAACCGGGCGAGTCGCTGCGAAACTCTACCACCTAGTCAGATGTCACGGTGTTAGTGATGATAAGCCTATGCTCGCCTTTTACGAGCTGCCTGGCCAGAAAGGCAGATGGTCTATTCTGCAAAGAATCCCGGACCAACACGGGGAAAAATTAAATGTTTATTATTTTTCACTTTTTAGTTTTGAAATATTTTTTTTAACGTAGGTAGTTATTTTTAAGTAGTTCCTCGGCACAGATGCCCGGTTAGCTACACGATTTGATATGTAATGAAATAATGATGAAGTTGGTCTCCACTCTTCACACCTTTAGGCCACAAACTGGATCTCAGCGATTGCGGGGCGACGGCGAGAGCGGGGCGACGGCGAGCTATGCCCAAACTCGATGTCAGCGGCCAAATTTCTCCGCCCCCGCTCCGCTGACATCCATTTCACTTTACTAAGAATCTCTCGCCGCCGCCCCGCAATCGCTGAGATTCAGTTTGAGGCCTTATATAGGTAACTAATTATTCCTGCAGCCATAAAGACAGGGACATGACCTCGTCGCACCGAGCCAGAAATCATTTACATTGACCCTCATGTATGCTAAAATACGTCAGAACTATAATGTTATTTTTCATAAAACGCAATCATGGATCTTGGTGACAAAAATACACAAGATTAACATGAATATGGTTTATTAGACTAGTGTTTCCAAAACACGATTCATTTCACTTTGCTCAATAGAAAAAAATCAAAAAGTTAACCCTTTTTTGAAAGCAAAACTTATCTGTCTACTTGAATTATAAAAATATCGACACCAGATTTTACATTAACATAGATAAGTATTATACCTAAAAGATAAGTGTTTCAGTTTTCATACTTTTTTTCAAATTTATTTTATAGTGTCAAAAATAGTGATTTGTCGCTTAAGACATTTACTTTAGAGCGCAATATTTCATAGTAATCATGGAACGGGGGAGTGCGGCGATCTCTTCCGGCTGACTAAATATGGGGCCTTAATAGTTAAGTTCAAAATCTCATCACAATGTGGCCCGACATGAAATCAAAAAAACTCGTTCAACGATGCAGCATTCCTAATATGGGTATTCATAAATAAGATATTTTTATTTTAGCTCTTGCCCTGTGCTTGGGTTGACAATCACACTTCGCCACGGAACTTGAATCCTCAGTAGCTCAAATGGTTTGAGCATTCATTGGCTTGAGACGAAAGGTTACAAGTTTAAATCCTGTCTGGGGCGAATATATTTCTTTCTTTAAAATTTATAGAAATTCATGAATAAGTTTATTACATACCTAATAATACCTACTTCTTCAACCTACTGCTGTTGAACGTTGAACGTCTATTTTACTCATGCTAGCTAGATTATCGTGTCATTACCGGCAAGGCCACTGGTGAAAGAATGTTGTGTAGCAATTTGCTCAGACAGGGATCCACCGCCTAACTCATGCCTACCAGTATCCAGTATCAGTATATCATAATCCAGTATAGACTTGATTTTGAAGTTTCTTTTTTTAAGATAGGTATCATTTAAAATCATTTAAATTTAATCAAAACCGGGCAAGTGGTTTTTGAGTTATATCTAAATAATGTTTTTTTAACCTAGACAAATGGGGTTTTCTTTTTTGCAGTTTTAGTTCCTCGCACATTAGATAACCAGTAGGGCTACTCTTGGAACTCGATTTTATGCAAATTGGAATTGGATTTGTGTCACTTTGTACTCTTAAACACAATACTAGCGAACTATCAACATTTATATTATAGTAGGAAAAATTAGTTATTATATCTAATACTATATTCAGATCATGTTTGAATAAATCTACAATCATCATCACCTTGGTTAACAACAATTCATGAAACCCATTCGTTTTCTTAACTATTTACTTCTTACGGACTTCAACCTCTGAAATGCTAATTGTATAAATAGTGTAATTTATAATGTGTGGGTTGAGGCAAGGAGGGTTGCGCACCCCAACGTTCTTCAACTTATACGTTAATAAACTGATAGAGGAGCTCAGCAGCACCAGAATCAGGTGTGAGATTGACGGAATAATCTAAAACAAACAACACCGCTTCTTTTGACCGCCTCGTTGGTCGAGTGGCTAGCACAGCTACGNGAGGACTAACCGCGAGGCTTGGGTTCGATTCCCGACGGGGGCAGGCATTTGTCTGATGAACATTTAGATGTCTGCATTTCCAGGTCTTGGTGTTTATTAAATATATTCTGGTATCTATTAAAGTATTTCTATGTATTAGAATCGTTGACTAACACCCATAACATATGCAAATAATTTGCTTACTTTGGGGTTAGATTCAAGTTGTGTGACTTGTCCAGGGACTTTGTGTGACTTGTTTAATTGTTTCGAACTAAATGTCAATAATTCGTTGCATTATGTTAATAGGTCGGACAAAATGACTGATGATACAAAATACTGGGATTCTGTGCCTGGTTTTTTCCAGAATAGAATAATTTGAAAGTGTTCAAAGTGACAGTGAATATTCTTCTTCAAAAAGTATACTGAAACTAGCTTTTGCCAGTGGCCCGTGTGGTTAATGGTCCCACAGTAATAAAAAAATTCGGGATAAAAACTATCCTATGTGTTAATGCAAGTTACCTTTTGTGTGTGCCAAATTTCATGAAAATCGGTTCAGCAGTTTTAGCATGTAACAGACAAACATACAAACTTTGGCATTTACCTATAATATTATTAGGATAGAATGTAGGAAAGCTTCTAGCTGCATGTGCCTTCTCTTTGGACTCTACCTGAGCTTATTTTCAGACGGGTTCCGAGTCGTTAAACTGAAATACACATTAAAAAAATATCTACTTCCTTGGCATCTGGAAATCCGTCAACATTTGCTTCTAATCCTATATCTATCTAACCCTTAAAATATTAAAGCGAAATCAATTTATCTCAGTGTACAAGTTTCGCAACTCTCACAATAGCAGAAAAAGCCGCCGTTCATGAACTGTCAAAACTATTTTCATTTTCCGCTTCAATTCGTCGGAGTGTTGCCAATAGCACGTCCCGCCCCGTGGACATGTCAACATGGCGTGGCATCCGGCGGACGTGGCAGTGGCGTTCGAAACAACTATTCTATTAGCTAAATAAAATAAATTCCATCTTGCTTGCTGAACAGTTTAGATAACAAAAATTTTAAGTGGATTTCTATGTAAGTACATAACGCAGTACGAAAGACAATCATTTAGTTATATGTATTTTGTTTAAAACTGTTGGTTTGAAAAATAGTAATATTTTTTTGGTTAAAAACAGTTTCTTAGAACAGTTTTGTAAAATTACACCAATAAATATACATACATCAATAAAATAATAATAAATATAATATTTAGTATTACAAGCTAGCTATTTACCCGCAACGTCAGCGTAGAATTTATTTCAATACAAACTTTCATCCCTCGTTATAGCACTTTGAGGGTAGATTTAAAAAAATATCCTTTGTTTGTATTTGAATAAATAAATAAATATCCCTAGATAAGTTACACAAATTGAATCTAACCCCAAAGTAAGTAAATTATATGCTTGTGTTATGGATGCTGGTCAACAATTCTAATACATAGAAATACTTAAATAGATACCAGAATAAATTTAATAAACACCCAGACCCTTAAATGCAGACATCTAAATGTTCATCACACAAATGCCTGCCCCTGTTGGGAATCGAACCCAAGCCTCGCGGTGAGTCGGTGTAGTTAGGCGTGTACGCTAGCTACTCGACCAACGAGGCGGTCAAAGGCGAGCGGTATTTGGGTATTTAACTATATACATATCAAAGTAAATACTTTGACGAGTTAAGGAAAACTAAAATTCACAAATCGCACGCTTACATACCTTTTGGTTACAATATAAAAAAAACTCTATTATATCGACAGCGGTCCCAACTGCGGCTGATTTTATACCAAGTAGGTACATACCGAACGCGAGATGCGAGGAATATACGCGTCTTCGCCCGTTCATATGGTGATAGAATTCTATAGATTACAGTAACCTGCCAAAATGCTATAATACGAACCTGCAGGCCGTAGGGTTACTCTTGAATCTCGATTTCATGCAAATTGGAATCGGACTTGTTATCATCTCCGTGTTGACCTGAGTCCGCTGAGTAGAATAGAATATCTGCCTCTCTGCCAGGCAGGTCGTATGAGGCGAGCCCTGGTTAAAATAAAGTTCATTTCTAACAAGACCACTATCGGTGGAGTGCTGTGCAGCTACTTGCTCGGGTAGGGATTTAGCGCTCTACCTATTCCTGCCGCCATTATGACTATCATTTTCCGTTTTCCGGGGCTACCCTCTACAGGCTACCCTACCCCGGAAGAAGACTTTTTTTATTTAAAACCAACTTTTGGCAACCATCTAAATCCACTGTCATAAGCAATGCCTTTGTATGTCTAGGTTCTTTCATTCTAGTTCTATCTTTTTTCTGGTCTCGCTTTCATCCTTACTATGTCTTTCTTTCTTTCATCGTCTTTCTAACATGTGGGGGGATACCCACCTACTTTGTGTGTATTTGTCCTTTTTTAGTAATTTCTTTATTATTCTTCCTCAATTTTATGAATACAATAAGGTCCAATAATTTTCTTTTGTTCTTCTTTCGTTTCTTCATTCTTAGTTTTTTGTTTTATTACAATTTTTATCTTTTTTTATTTATTACAATTACACAAATTAATATAACAAAATAAATTAGCCGGTAGACTTGCATAATAGGCCCTAACATCTCGACCGATTCGGGGACGTGGCTCGTCTATCCAATTTTAATTATATGAATGAATGTAGGCTAGGCATATAAGTAGACAGAGTAAACACAAACCTTTCCTGTTTCAGGGAGAAATAATTAACTAGAGATTATTATAATGTAGTCATGTTCATTAGACTACATATTTGTCCAAATATTATTAGTAGGTTAGTAGGTAAGTATAATAATCATATGGACAAAATAGTTAAACAAAATAACTAAAAATATTGGTTTAAGGTCTACTTCCTGCACCTGAAGTGGGGATGATTTCACTATTCTTTTTTACTTCTAGCTCCACGCTACGGAATGTGTGATATCATTGAGTAGGTACAGGTACTGATTATATTCTCCTTGTTTAGGTAGGTGTTTTAAAAATATTGTTTGTATGAAGACAAGTTTTGGTTTCTGAGAAAAATTACACAGCTAACCGATATATTTAATTTAACATAAAAGCTATCAAAGTGAGATAGGCTTTTGGTTTTATGTCCTAGGTTTCACGGCTTCACACGCCTGGGGGGTGACTCTAATGGCCGGAGTCACTCCTCTTTCAGTGTGGGAGGAGGACCGGTAACGACCGGGCCGTAGATGCGGAGCAAGATGGTGAATGTCAACGCGACCCCATCTCGCTCCTTGCCGGGCGGCGCGAAGGTGTGGTTTTTAGTCGGTTCCAGTCTGGCATAACCTGCTACTCTCCCCCGGGGGGATTTTGCAAACGTAAAAAAAGGTAATGACAAAGCATAAGCTACAACAAGCTTTTTTGGGTCGACATGTTGCAACAGTATCTATAAGCTAAAATAACACTATATCAGAGGTCTCCTAAAGGCACCATAGATAGCTACTCTAGTCTATGTTATTAAGTTATCATTGTTTTTTAATGCCAAAAAAGTAACTCTAAAATATTATATAAAACAACTACCATAAAACTTGAAAAATCTTCAAACAAAACTCAATATCGTTAAACACGAGATGTAAAAAGAGTTCCTCGATGCTGGTGCTGAAAAATTTTTCAATTTTTCGACACAATGTTCAAACTGGCGTCCAAGTTTGATGAGTTCGACATAAGCCCGGTGTAAGCGTCGACTTGCACAATAGTTGTTTCCTACTTCTTTACAAAACTTCGGGTTCTTTTACTTTGACGCTATTATATTTTACTGATCTTTGTTTCAAACTTCATATTTTTAAAAAGTACATGATTTGCATGTTTTAGGATTCCGTGGCTGTATCAGATTTTCAAGACAAAAACGTCATAGACTATTTCTTGCGTGGTACCTATTGTAGAGTATTTATATTCTTTGCTACCTAGCCGTATTATGTGCAACGAGTGGTGGGCTTTAATAAGTAAAATTAATTAAATATCAGCTACGGTGACTTTAATATATCTTTAACAAAATACTAGCACTAAAGCAGCATGGCCTTTTGTCTTAGCCTGTCCAAGGTGGATGAACAATATTAAAACATACTTACTAGCACTTTTCAAACACTTTTTGTTGGTCAAATTATAGAACATTTTGTACGCATAATTAAAGTCAAACAAAATGTTTAAAAAATTTGAATGTGTATCTGTCCTGTCTGTCTGCCTTTGTTATGTCATGGTATTATGTATGTAATAGCAAAAACATATATTATACCTGCTAAAGGTGTATATGAAATTTTTTGACGATAAATACGCCTCCTTGATTATACTTGCTGTTACTAAGTATATTATGACGTATGCCGATGTATCGCATCGGCTTTTGAGCTATGTTTTTATCAAACTAATAATATATATCAAATTTATATTGAAAGTGTAGATCAGAAACGTGGAGTCGCTTTTTTGTAGAGAATTTTGTTAAGTTTTTAAACAGAATTTTGTGACTGTAACTGAACTCAGTAAATCTAAACTCATCATTTTAAGACGTGGAAAAGAAAACAGAAATCCATGTTTTTTTCTAATAGGTACTATTTTAATGTTCCAATTTCAACAACATCAGGTGTATGTTACTAAGTGTACGTGTGTGTGTCTTTGTAACATTGTGCCTTTTGAACGGATGGATCGATTTCGATAAGAAGTTTTTTTTGCAAACTGTCATGATCGAGGCGTTTCTTAGCTACATTACCTACATGTAAGTAGGTTTTGTTGGGGATATTCAATTTTTTTTTAATTTTAGGATTGTTGAAGTTTGGTCTGTATCTATTCCAATTCAGAATATGTAAAATCTCAAAACGATTTTCAGAGATCGCTTTTTGAACAATTAAACAAAGTAATACCTATGGAAGATATCGACCAATATACTAATGAGAGATGATGTTAATTTTAAGTTAAAGGTCGGTTTTGTAAATACGATAAAAATTGCTCGAATTAAGTTTAATTGAAAGCAAAGTTGAATAAAACTATTTCAATAAAAATAAGCTTCAAGATGTAATAGAACGGAAATATCGCGAACAATATTGTGAGACGACGGCGATGAGCGAAGTCAACTATAATCGCATTACACGGCGAACTTTCAGCGAATACAAAGAACTTGTAGCTACCAGAGTCAGAGCTACGACAGCTTATCGATTTCCTTATTCTATTATAGAAATTGTTTAGTAAACTAGTTTAGGAACATTACACTGTAATATCGATACTAAATATCAACTAACACAGAGCCCTTACTATGAGTTTACGGCTTGTCAAGTTTTCTATACTCGCTATCGTCTCTGTAAATTATAAGTATGAAAACTTTGAACACCGCCTCTTTTGGTGACTAAAAAAACACATTTTTAGTCTCATAGATTTCGACGCGTAACTCACCAAATGTAATATACCAGCACCAAATACTGTATACCAATATGTAATATACCAACTTATAGTAAAGGCTCAAATGTACTACTCCTTAACTCGAAGTAAAATACGCTCGAAGTAAATAGTACTAGCGGACTATTGACATTTAGTTACAAAAAATATCCTATCCGATCCCAATTTCCAATTTACATGAAATCGAGATTCAAGAGTAGCCCTACAGATCAAATAAATAAATTTTACATTTTGTGAAAGTAGGTCTGCTGTATCTGATTAGTGGAACCAAGGATGCCGATTAAAATACAAATATTTGAACATAAAAGCGGGTGAACTTGACAACGTCATAAAACTTCGTAAGAACGGAGGCCGATTGTGCTTTCTTGTCGCTCATTCCGCGCTCTCGCTTCAGTTAAGGCTTAAATGGCACGCCTCAGAGCGAAGTAACGCCGCATACGTCATGTATAGTGATGCGTGCAGCCGGTTCTATCGAATTATAAGAAGTTATCACGTCAAAAATGGAATTATGCTGTTATTTGTACGAGTACGAGGGTCAAACTGAAAGTTCTTAGAAAATCAAAAACTAAGCATTCTAGCAAGTTATTAGTTTTATTACGAGTATGTAATCATAAAATAATAATAATTTTATGCGCTTCTGATTGACACGAATGTACTCGTATTTTAACCAATATATTACGCTACTGTTACGATGGGTGTGTAACGGTTCCACCCAAAATTGAAATTCTCACATAACCTCTTTAATATCCACGTAGCTTAAACATGGATAACTCCCAGAAGTAGAAAAAGATTAAACATTAAATTAATTAATGTGAAATATTGCATTAATAATTCTTTATTCGATTAACAAAGACTGTGACTGAAGATGTTGTTAATAATTGTTAGTTTTAAAATATAAGATTAGTAATTGTTAGTTCCCCCCCTCAACGGTCCAAGCCTTGTGGTGGCGCGGGGTGAGTATTCCTTGTTGACTTGGACCAAACCAATAGGATCAGTACTCAGGACTTTACGACCAAGAGGGGACACGAGGAGGGGTCATCACTTTGGAATGAGGAGATCCCAAAGCGGTGCACGCCATGTCTCCGTGCATCACTTCTGACGATTTGCGATCCCTGTTGAGTTAGGGCTGAATGGATTGGGATCATGAGATCCAGCGACACCGGTGCAGTGGATGTGTTCGAAAGCATTCCCGCAGCTCCGGAAATTGGCGAAGAGGAGGACAGCATGTGGGTTTAATCGGTAGGCGTCCGACACTTACCCCGAAAGTGGCGGTTATGTATGAGGATTTCCGCATGTGTAAAATAGTATTATTAATAATCAATTTTTTAATCTTATTGTATAATTTTATATTTTTAATCAATAATCAATCTTTGCACAACTCCTCCGGAAATGGTATAACAATGATTGATGTATACATACAGTCAGTCAAGCTTGCCAGCTATTAAGTCACGGATGCTGTTCGTGTCGGTCCACACCCTGCGAGCCAGAGGCGCGCTTCCTTTGCGTACCGATTGTGGTGTAAAAATATTCCCATATCTGCAAAAATCCCTATAGCATTACGGTTTCCAGCAACACACAGAACGCTTTGTACACGACGTATACCACCAAGCAAGTAGAGCACAGGCTACATTTGTAAAACGAGGTACAAAGTCTTTTAATAATGTGCCCTCTTTAGATTTTTTTTATGTTATAGGAAGGCAAACAAGCAGACGGATTTCCTGATGGTAAGAAATTCACGCCACCTAGAGACACCAAAGAAGGTAATGGTGCGTTGCCAACCTGAGGTCAGGGTGTTAGTCCTCGAGCAAAAGAAAGTTTATCGGCTACCTTACCCTCCGAACCGGAACACGTCATGAAGTTATGACGGCAGGAATAGGTAAGGCGGTGGTACCAATCCGGGCGAGTCGCTGCGAAACTCTACCACCTAGTAAATGGATGGCTTTAATGTTGCAAAACCTCTCAATTTTTAGAACTTAGCTCTCACCGATAACTCTCTCAGCTTTCTTTCAATATCCTTTTGTTCTTGAGGTCGGGAGTCAACATATAAGTAAACAAGATATTTAAATTTGTTTATTTTGTTTAGGAGAAATCCGTACAATAGAACAATTGGAGTTCATTTTGTTTACTCCCGTCCTAAAAAAACATGACTTATAGGAGTAGTATTCTTACTTTTATATCCCCGAAGAGATACAGAGGCACAACTAAGGCACCTGCAAGCAGTCGAAGAGACTGATTCCCACCATTTGATCGGTGGCAAGTCTATCCGGACACATATCCAATCCTAGCCAACTTTATTTTTATTAGAAAATTTAAATAACGCATCTTTTTTTAATTGATGCTCGGGGATTGCACCCAAGACCTCCAGAAGTCAAGTCCGACGCCGGATCACTTGACCACAGAGGCGACCATGACTTGATTCATCGTTTTATTGGACACTAGGATTTGGGACTTGGGTTACTCACACATTGTAATAAGCCTTGTCAGACAGAGGCACCCAGCAGCTCCATGTCATTAGTGTAGCTGATGTTGTTTGTTTAATAAATACCTAAATAACTATCCCTGGACAAGTTACACAAATTGAATCTAACCCCAAAGTAAGCAAATTATATGGGTGTTAGTCAACGATTCTAATACGTAGAAAGAATAATTTTAATAAACACCCAGACCCGGAAATGCAGACATCTAAATGTTTATCACATGCCTGCTCTTGTCGGGAGTCAAACCCGAGCCTAGGTTGGTCGATGTAGTTAGGCGCGTGCGCTAGCCACTCGAGCAACGAGACGGTCAAAAAAATTGTGTGTGTACTTATGTACACGCGTTAGAAGTTATACTTCTTCGGCGTAATAAGATAAAAATCTTTTTAAAAATTTTATCTTTGCCTTATTTTACATTTGTAGAAAAAATGACACTAACCAGAGAAATAAAGAAATATTGTGAATACAGTTGTCAGTTCTCACGCAAACATACGTAGATGTCCTTACTTTTACTTTGTTGGTACCTTTTTTTGAAAAACTAAAATGTTATCTATAGCTAACTTCATCATGTCGGTTCTTCGTGACGGTGTGCGCGCGCATCGTAAAAATTTACCCTCATCATTTTTTCCTAACACGCCAAGAGAAGTATAACTTCAAAAAGCGGTGTTGTTTGTTTTAGCTTATTCCGTCAATCTCACACCCGATACTGGTGCTGCTGAGCTCCTCTATCAGTTTATTAACACATAAGTTGAAGAACGTTGGGGTGCTCAACCCTTCTTGCCTCAGTCCACACATTATAAATTACATTAAAACTTGAAGCATTAGATGTCAAGGACCGTACAAAGTGAACAGTTAAGAAAGCAAACGGGTTTCATGAATGTTAACCAATGCGATGATAACTGTAGATTTATTCAAACATGATGTGATTATAGTTTTAGTTATTAACTGTCACGCTTCTTAAAACATCCTGTATATTGTGTTATTTAAAGTTATTCCTATAACAAAAATACAATATACAGGCCGTTATTTTTATAACAAAACACTCTAAAGATTAAACTGTTGAGATGGGTATGCTGTATTTTATCAGGGGCTGATAAATTGCACCGAATTCAATTTAAAAGGGTAATGTTTATGTCCTATTACGACGTCACTCCACTCGCGGCTATAAACTACCCTGGTCCACTGAACAATTGAAGTATCGATGCTTCACATACCTTACCCATGAAAATATTGCTTTGGGCCTTAATAAATTTTAAGTGTTGTATTATGGGCAATATTGGCTTGTTAACAAGCTATTGTAACAGAAATATTGGGGTTGAAAATTTCGCACTACTGACATGGAAATCTAAACATTTTTACATAAGTAAATACTTATTCTAATCGACCGCGTTCGATTCCCGACGCGGGCAGGCATTTGTGTGATGAACATTTAGATGTCTGCATTTCCGGGTCTGGGTGTCTATTAAATTTATTTTGGTATCTATAGAAGTATTTCTATGTATTAATATCGTTGACTCATACCCATATCACAAGCATATAATTTGCTTACTTTGGGGTTAGATTCAATTCGTATAAAATTGTTGTCCAGGGATATCCAGGAATATTTTTATGAGTATCGTCACGCTCATATCACCACAGTGGTAGACAGAGGTACAACCAGAGCACCCACGGTAAGCCGATGAAAGTTTAGTAGCAAAATATGATAGGTGGTAAGCAACCCCGGGCAACTTTGTTTTCATTAGAGAGCAAAACACATTATGATTTGCCCGACCCGGGAATGAAACCCGAAACATGTTGTCAACGTTAACATCAGAACATTAGACTACAGAGGCGATCTATCGGATTCTATGAGATTGGAAAGTAACAAGCAGAAGGATCTCCATATGGTAAGAAACGCCGCTTATAACACCAAAAGTGGTAATTGCTTTGCCAACCTGGAGCAGAGTTAAGCTTCCTAGGTAAATAAATTAGGTAACTTGTCGCCCATACCGGAACAGGTCGTAGAGCGAACGGAGGTATGAAAATAGGAACACTTAAAGCAGTGGCGGTGGTGGTTGGTCTAAAATTTTCGAATAAATAATTTTCATTTTCAATTTTTTTTATCGTGTATATCGTGTGTATCGTGTATAGCGTTTCTCGCTACCGCCAAATCTCACTAGATGAGCTTGAGTAACGAAGCCACCGCTTTACTTAAAAGCCTGACATGACTTTGTGAATACTGACTAATGACTGAAATAAAGACTGTAAACTGAAGGAAAATACTAATTCCCGTACCTGACATTGGCTAAATAAGTCGTGAAAAACGATTGAATGCCATATTTATAAAAGAAGAAGAAGAAGTTACGCAGAGTTTATTTAGTAAATATACATTAGGTAATTATTCATATTCTAAGTATAACTATTCCTTGTATAACCGTGGCATTATAAAGTACTGGCTGACCCAGCAAACTTCGTATTGCTTGACATTAACGCTTCGATAGTAGCGCAGTCTGTCGTATTCAATGTGAAACATTACAAAATCAACAACTACTTAGTATACAAACTCTACTGGCTGTTTAAAAAAGTATTTTTGAATTTTTAAAAAAGATAAAGAACGCAGAATCAAAACGAGAATTACAATTCAATTGATGATTGAGAACGTATCATAAAAGATGTAAAGCAAATAATACTGAGAAAATATATTATAACATTTTAAAAAGGTAAAAGTCCTTTTATTTATAGAAAATAATTAAATAACACGTCCCCCGTGTTACAGTATTAAAAAACTAATAAAAAAAACATTTTCTAGGAGACCAAATTGCGAATTTAAATCATTCTCGAATTCCCTTGAACAGACACAAAAAGTTTCATCAACATCTGTCCAGTCGTCTAGAAGGAGTGTAAAGATTAGTTTATTTTTATTTGTAAGGCTGTAAGAGTTGTTGCGTGCAAACTAATGTATTTATAAGTAGGATCGCACTTATTGTAAGCGGCTCAGTCAGTTTCTGAAACACCAATCAGTTTAATCACAATTTATTTCTTCATAGAGCTGTTTAACGTTACTCCAGCTATGGAGATAAGAGTAGTTACATGCCTTAACAAAATCCGACATTTTAAATGTCTGCCCAATTTACGTTTTGCAGAGTTGTAACATTAAATAGCTTTCAATTCCCCACGTTCATGGAGGCTTTGTACCTACATTAAATCAAATTAGAATTTAGATGTCCCATTAACTTATTAAATCTATTTAAATGGACCGCAAATGACAACATAAATTACGAGATTATAACGCACCCTCAGTAATATAAGGGCACTATCCAAAAAACTACTTTTTGGGAAATCGTGTTTTAAGATACAGTATTTTTTCCGATAATATCATGTGTTAAAATAAATATAATTACCGGGTTATTCTTATGTTTATTCTCTTCCTGCTAGCACTAACCAGTAGCGTGTCATTTTGTGCCTTTATCATTTAAAATCCCAGTCGTGTATGGGATTTTAAATGTGAAAATTTTGATTTGGGCCCTTATATTACTGAAGGTGCGATAAGCATTAGTCTCTGCTAATACGTAATTGCTGTTTGCTGAAGTTTTACTAATTGTAAAAATGTTAGTTTGTAGCTTGTTTATTACTATACGCTGACTCTGGACATGGAGACAAACAGCCTCGATTGTCTTTTTTTTAACCGACTCTGAAAGGAGGTTTTCAATTCGACTGTATTTGTTTTGTCAGTTTGTTACGCGACTTCTTGGCCAATAGCGAGCAGATTTTGATTGTTCTTTTTTGAAAGGTTATCTAAACATTATATCCGACTGGCGACAAGTATTTAGTTTGTGAGTTATTTAAGAGATTAATAAATATAATAAAGCCTTTGGTCAAACTTAACAATGCATACATTTTGTGAGATAAACTTTATATTGCACAAAAAAGAATAATAAGACGGATTTTTATAAAAAAAATATAAAGAACCAGTACGGAATCATGATCTGCCTTTAAAAAAGAGATTTAGGAAATTGCGACGTATTTTGTGATGAAATTTAAGTCGGATTTTGTAGTTTAATGCCCTTGAATTATTCCATACAAAAGAAGGGGAAATCCCCGGTTCAACTGATAGTAGGTTATCAATTACCATCTATGGACAACCACACTATTAGGATCTCTGAGCTTTCATCAGTAATAAATTTCAAGGAAGTTCTC
>NJDD01000875.1:67156-83991 GCA_002245505.1 Calephelis nemesis
ACTCAATATTATTGGTAAAGAGTTCTATTTTCAAAATTTAAACTTATTTTTTAATATAATGCTTTTAAGTTGCCAGTTCTAAAAACTTTCAGTTTGGCCCTCGTACAATGTGTGAAGAGTAACCCAAGTCCCAAATCCTAGTGTCCAATAAAACGAAGAATCAAGTCATGGTCGCCTCTGTGGTCAAGTGATCCGGCGTCGGACTTGACTTCTGGAGGTCTCGGGTGCAATCCCCGAGCTACAATTTAAAAAAAAAGATGCGTAATTTAAATTTTCTAATAAAAATAAAGTTGGCTAGGATTGGATATGTGTCCGGTTAGCGATAGACTTGCCACCTATCAAATGGTGGGAATCAGTCTCTTCGACTGCTTGCAGGTGCCTTAGTTGTGCCTCTGTATCTCTTCGGGGATATAAAAGTAAGAATACTACTCCTATAAGTCATGTTTTTTAGGACGGGAGTAAACAATATAACCTATCTTCATCTATTGGACGGATTTCTCTTTAACAAAATAAATAAATCTAAATATCTTGTTTACTTATATGTTGACTCCCGACCTCAAGAACAAAAGGATATTGAAAGAAAGCTGAGAGAGTTATCGGTGAGAGCTAAGTTCTAAAAATTGAGAGGTTTTGCAACATTAAAGCCATCCATTTACTAGGTGGTAGAGTTTCGAGGCGACTCGCCCGGATTGGTACCACCGCCTTACCTATTCCTGTCGTCATAACGTCATGACGTATTCCGGTTCAGAGGGTAAGGTAGCCGGTAAACTTACTTTTGCTCGAGACCTAACACCCTGACCTCAGGTTGGCAACTCACTACTACCATCTTTGGTGTCTCTAGGCGGCGTGAATTTCTTACCATCAGGAAATCCGTCTGCTTGTTTGCCTTCCTATAACATAAAAAAAAATCCAAAGAAGGCACATTATTAAAAGACTTTGTTCTCGTTTTCCAAATGTAGCCGTGCTCTACTTACCTGGTGGTATACGTCGTGTACAAAACGTTCTGTGTGTTGCTGTAATGCTAAAGGGATTTTTGCAAATATGCGGATATTTTTACACCACCATCGGTACGCAAAGGAAGCGCGCCTCTGGCTCACAGGATGCGGACCGACACGAACAGCATCCGTGACTTAATAGCTGGCAAGCTTGACTGTATGCTCAGCGGACAAACACACGTCTCTTCTGATGGTAAATATTTTTTTAGGTTATTACCAATAACCTTTAATCACCTTTTTTATGTAATACTAGCGGCCCGTCCCGGCTTCGCGCGGGTATAAAATATACATATACACCTTCGTCTTCAATCACTTTATCTGTTAACACAACCACATCAAAATCCGTTGCGTAGTTTTAAAGATTTAAGCATACAAAGAGACGTAGGTACAGAGGAAGCGACTTTGTTTTATACCATGTGGTGATAAAACCACCGAGGATCCACCACCTTACCTATTCCTGCCGTTTTAATAACTCTGTCATGTTCCTGTCCGGAGGGTCGAGTAGTTGGTATACTTGTGTAATAGGCCCAACATCCGACCAAAGGACAATGACACACCTTTAACTATGATATCTATAGGCCACGGTTATCTCTTACCATCAGGAGAGTCAAAGTCAGTCAAAAAATTGGTTTTTGACTTCGAGTAGATCAAACACTACTTTGGTCTCTAGTTCCATCTGTTTCTTGTTCATGTCCAAGGTATTGACATTAGGCCGTAAGAGTCAAGTAAATATTATGCGTCGCTAGTAATATAGATAACTTCAAGTTTTAGACGTAAGTAGGTATATAAATAGAGGATTTTTATTATTCGTAGTAGGTATGTCCCTTATTCGATGTAACCTAATAATGTAGATACATTGCCTTCCCTTTATTTCACCAAGATTTATCTTTCTTTATTTCATTCGTGTTCGTGTCGAATTTCCTGAATTCTTCTAGATACATCTACACTGATTTATTAAATTAGATTTTTTCCGTACGTTGCCTTAATTTAATTTGGATACGAGTACCAGCTCGTTGACTTGACAACGTCTACAAATCTAATTGAATCTCTCATCAAATAGCACCATTAGGAAAGTTAACAATTCTGAATATCTACGGAATAAGGAAAGTAATTTATTTCGATTTAAACGACGTACATAGTATATTAATAGTACATGCATGAATTAGATTAATTATTAATTTTATTAATTCATTCTTGCTATACAAATTCATCTTCGCTCGCTATTGTGTGCCCTGATGATGCTGTAAAAAGTGAAACCGGATGGCTGAAGACGGGTTCGGATCGGATTCGGATCGGAATTTCTAAAGCATCTACGTGCATAACTGATACCATCTGAGCTGATACCTACAAAAATTAAGTTCTTATAGAAAAATAATTCAAAGGAAAACTTCAAGAGATGGTTTCAAATCGATTATATTTATTTCGTGTTTATCGATTCTTCTCTTTATTCGCCTAAACCATTATCTATAGCGCTACATGATTGACTGAACTGAGTAAAGTGACCTAGGATTGGAGATATCAAAAAAAATATTGATCTAGATTTCTCTAGATAGTACAAAAAGTTTCTACTTAGGTGTTAAAATGCATTAAGCAGTAAGTAGTTTTAGAATTTTTTTTGTAATCAGGCAAAGATCCTCCAAAGGGAAAGTCATAGGATTTCGCGGTACCTACAAAGATTAATTAAAATTTTGGATTTTAACCGATATAAAGAAAAGAAGAAAGTAGGTATACATTTGACTCCTATTTTTAATGTAGGTAGCTAATGCTAGGTATGCATGTTGCAGTTTTACCGCACTTATTATGATGAGTAGATAGGTAGGTAGGTATTGGGTATGTACAACCAGAAATTAGTAAATATGTATTTGGTATATTTTTTATGTTGATGGTCAGTAAACAAACACACGGCTCTGCTGACAGTAAGAAATATTCATGGCCTATAGACACTATAGACGTTATAGGTGCATCACTGTTCTATGGCGGGGATGTCAGGCTTGTGCAAGTCTTCCGGCCGTCCTACTCTCAAAGTCCAAACATTAGAGATTATGGTGATAGTTATCTACCTACAGATTTATGGAAGTGCAAGCCGTTTGCCAAAAATGGTTAAACAGAAGCGTATGAATAAGGTAGTTCTGACCAATATACTTAAAATATCCTTTAAAATATTAGCTACCTACAATTCTCTAACGTTTTTAAGCAAATCTATATACCTATACTTGAAAGGACCGAGCAAATCCTAATATAAGGTGGTATAGGTTTAAATGATAATGCATTTTAAATATTATTGTCAAATTGTAATTCTTAATATAATAATATTATTTCATTTAGAACAGTCCGCGAAAATGCTTCTCTTGTTGTCACGCTATGTTGTACCTAGTACCGGTCATGACGTCACCAGTGTGCGAATGCGACTACAGAGTACCTACCTTCTTTCTTCTTTCTTTCTTTAAGTTTTGGCTTCACGTTAGTATTTTGCCATTCGTCAAGTAGCATTTTGCATCAAATTTTAATCAATTATAATTAGTCATTAGTCATAACTCGTCAGTAAGTCATGTCAAGCTCTTGGGTAAAGCGGCGGCCTCATTACACAAGCTCATGTAAGTAGATTTGGCGGCAACGAGGAAATACATGATACGCTAATTTCTTCATGATTATTTCATTTGTGCACTTTCACTGAACAAAATTAAACAAAATGCCACCAAAATTGACTAATTTCACTCAATATCAACACGAAATTCAATAATTATGAAAAAATTTCGACCATCTTTTTCCTTGATGGATGAGATCCCGAACCATTTTTCAAAAATGTGGCTCGTGTTTAAAAAATAACTCTGTTTAAATAAGAGAAAGTAGTGTTAGCTACACTACTCATTTATAATTCGAGGAGGACTGAAGCGATTTTACTGAAAACTTAATGCGAATGTAGCTTAGTACCAGGAGACGAACATAGGACACTTTTTATCCCGTTCAACGGCGAGAATACTAGAAAAACCAAAAATTTTTTTTAAATACAAACTGGATGGGTAGAGCGAAGTTTGTCAGAACAGCTAGTATTAAATTTAAATATTTTAAGTAAGCACATAAGCACACTTATTAATTCATCAAAGATAAGTCATAAAAATGGATTAGCGTCAAACAATAGACGCGGTGAAATGTCGGCAAAGTTTTGGTAAAACTCCTTTCAGAATGCTAAGGTTCTCGTTATGTCCAGATAAGATCAATGGCGGAAATTAAAGGGAAATTGTGTTTGTTTCTTACAACAGCGGCGTTGCAATAAAGACGCCGTCTTACTTGATGTAAATAAACAAACGTTAATTTTGTTCAACGATAATCCGGCTCAGTGAATATTTTCTACAGTCTACCAAGATATTTTAATAATTTGAAATAGGATTTCAAGCGGCTAAAACTCTTTAAATATTATTTCATATAATAATCATGAATAATAAACTTTATTTACACTAATTTAGACATTCATTGTAAGGAAATAATGTTGAATGTTAATCTAAAATTAAGAAAATTGGGCATAGTGCGCACTTTGCCAATTTTTTTTTATAGTTAAGTAGAATAAGTGCCACGAAAGATGGGAACTTAGATAAGTCATTTTATTACCTACTGTGTTAGTCTGTAGTTACTCTTGCTAAAGAGTAGGTATTTATATTTTTTGGTACTTATAAGATATTTTTTTATTAACACTGTGTCCCTGGCAGGACGAATATATTTTTTTGGTATCTCAAGTTATTTCAATTGAAATATAATTTGCGAACTTAATAAAAGAAATAACAATGTGCCGAGCTAAATAATCGGGCTACGCGTATCCTTGATGGCAAAAGAATGGCGAAAGAAGATGTTGTAAACTGAATATCGGCAATTTAACTTATTTCATTTCATGTTTATAATGGACTAATAATTTACTCAGAAAATTATTTTCTTAGCGAGTGTTACCTAGTAGTTTCCTGCGAGGCATCGCCGCTACGGCCGCATGACAGGTCTTATCTTTCGTGACGAGCATTGTAGGTTTAAATCATGTCTATATATGTACACGCCATACATATTTTTATTAACTTTGAAAAGACAGTGTTTGCCAGAATGATTACGATGATGATGATCCTAAAGGCAAACTAAGTAGGTACATGCCTAGGGCACGTCATCACGAGGGGCACAGGGATGTCCTAAAAATATGAAAAAAAGGCAACTTATATGAATAGAATAAGAAAATATTTATTTCAAATAGAGTGGTTGTTGTGACAAAAAATAAGTACGTTTAGTACCTAATTTACGTCATTTTATTATTGCGGCGATAGGCATCATAATAAAAGGATTTATTGATTTATTCGAACTATAGCATTTTTAACACACAACGCCTTTTTGATTAGGTGCTATTTATTTCACTATAGATTGGAATCGCCTGAGGTACATAATATTATACATGAACAGGGGACAAACTATTCTTGAAGTAGTATAACACATTACTGTGTGTCTCTGTAATCTTGACTTTAACGGTAGTTAGAAATACTATCACGTCGCAGTGTAAGAGATATTGCTATTGCTTTAGCAAGCTGAAAAACATGCTCCTAATCTTTTTTTCCAAATAAAAAACCAAAGCTCTCGATTTTGCCATTTGAGAAAGAAAATATCTTAGCAGTATATAGTCAAGTAAAATAATCAAACTAAATGAAATATGTACATTGAACCGTAAAGGGCAATGGGCCGTCTTGGTATACGCGTTATGATCGAATTTTTAGACTGCATCATACTCACCAAGGAAAGCCCTTGTCTATGAAGAGTGTCATTACACAGGTTTACAAGGTAAGGGATTGTCATGTGTAATTGTTTAGGATGTATAAAGGATAGCGCCTACTACTGACGGTGCACAGTTTATTTTTACTAATAAGTGTCGAGTTATATTTCAGTTGAGTTAAATATTATATAGGTACAGACGATATAACACAGTCAGATACGTAGAAGAGGAGCCTGGTGCAATGCTTGAGCAAGTGAAAGGACTATACAAAACGGTGGTCTGAAACTAAAAGTAGCCAAAACCGAGTACGAGGCGTGTAGCATCTCAAAGTTCTTACCTGTAAGAATAGGCGAAGACTTAACCAAATGTATAGACCAGTTAACATGTTCAGTGCGAAACCAGGTCGAAAATACCCGGTCTATGTCTCACTTGTGGTGCGGATACGAAAAGCGTTGCCTTCTCTGTCGTGCGTAACGCATAACTTTAGATTGGTTTGGTCTAGAAAAGAGATAAATGTATATCTGAGACGGGCTATTCAAATGGAATTTAATTGTGTTCCTACCTTCATACAACATTTTTTATATCTGGTACCGCACTGAAGAAATAAAATTTCATCACAGTGCGGCTCCAGGTAGAACACACCTTGTGCCCCCACTCACCTGGTACCGCACCCCGCGCTAGCTTCGCTTGGTTAGTATTGTGATAGTAATCGCGCAACACATCGATAATAACTTTAAGACCAGCGAAATGGCGTCGTAAAAAAATTAAACAAGACGAGAGTGAAGACAGTGATGATAATAATAAATCAAATTATACATTGATTTATGAGAAACGGGTAAGTAGTGATCACTATTTGATTATTTTCCTCCTAGATAGGCAATAATTACGAGTAGGTACGCTTTCTTTTGATAAGTATTATAATCAGTAGTCTATGTTATTACAAAAAAATATAAGTTCTATACTGTAAATAGTACTCGTAACATGCATTACGTACAAAAATTAACAATGTTTTCAATGATACCAAGCTCTTTAGGTCAATGTTTGGGTTGGAAAACCAGGTTGTGTTTTCTTGAATTACCCACCTAAAAGGGCCATTACAAAAAGGAAGTGGTGGGGGAAAGTCATAATGGAATTTTTATCTGGATTGCTTATATCTCAATCATTGTGGCGATGAGAGAGTTCGTGGAAAAAAAATATTAAACCTTTATCAACAAAGGGACTTGGTCACTGGTACAGGTAACACTGTACTGCACACTACACGCTTCTTGTCTCACGGTATACACAGCGTAATGTACGCTTTACGTGGCCCGCGCTTTACCAAATTCGCTTACTTAACGTTTCATACACTAAAGCGAAATATTTCGTATGTTAATTTTCACAGCCTGCAATAAAACCAAACAAACACCACTTAGTAAAGGCTGCGAAGAAAAGAAACTGTGTTAGATGCTATAAAAAGCTTTGAACATTTTTCACGAGTCGCCAAGCTGACAAAAAAGTTAAAAAAATACTAACTGAATGTAATTCATGTAAAAGAAACATTTGTTTGGACAGTTTCAATAAAAATTATTTTATATTTAAATAAAACTATCGATATATGTTTTTTCCATCCCTAAAATAGGTACAAAAATACTCCTGTTCAGTGTTACACAGGGTATATATGACCCTATATTTTATTTTAGTTATACATTCTAAGCCAAATAAGCTGTCTGCCTGCGCCACCATGATCATTTCAAGCAATTCATTAATATCAATAATAAAAGCAAAAAAATATGATTTTTCGTTACATGAAGCCGAAAAACAGATTAAAGTTTTTTTAATATTACAGGGTTTTATAAGCCTTGTGCCACCACAATGGTAGTTTGGATTCAGGTGTAAAACGCCCGGTACCGCAAGAATGGAAAGAATAGAAAAAATGTGCCGTTGTGAACGTGTTAAAGTACCTGAGATCCGTTATTTAATCACTCGATTTAATCACCGTAAAGTAACGTATGCTGACTAGTGCAACGCACAAAATGGCGGATTGATTCGTATAACTAACATCAGACAAGCCTATCTGTTTGGGGAAATGGGGCAGCAGATATAAGCAAAATTATTTGATGATTATAGATCAAATCGATTTCTCAATAATCGATTTTTGTTGTTGATCGATATCTTGGGTCTGTATTGTCTCTGGATTTTAAACTGTTCAGCGTCAGGAGTCTGTCAAAAATTAAATTCAAATGCTGACGGTTGCAATTTAAAAACAAACGTACTGCATCCGAAAACTTTCTTTATTTTTGTTATTTTGTATTTGATTCCTGTGATCAATTTAATGTTATTAAAAACATTATCAGTATTACTAAAAGTGTGAAGTAGTATTTAACCCATAAATTGTGTAGTTATTGAGCATCATAATGGTTAAGATGGAAAGAGGTCCTCCGCATTCTAGCGCTGCTGGGGCTTCTAGCCTTGCACCATCAAGATGTGGATCAACTCAGAATGTGGCTGCAAACATAAAAGTGGTCGTGAGGGTGCGTCCATTAAATGAGAAGGAAATGGAGCAAAACAATCGAGTTGTTATAGACGTTGTTGATGAGCAAATGCTTGTGTTTGACCCTAAGGAAGAGATGAGACCTTTCTTTTACCAAGGAGTACAACAGCCAAATAAAAATTATCTAAAGCGAGCTAATAAAGAGCTAAAATTTGCTTTTGATCATGTCTGTCGACAAAACGACAGTAATATGGATGTTTTCGAAATCACTACCAAAGATGTATTAATATCGTTGATGGAGGGCTATAATTGTTCAGTTTTTGCTTATGGAGCTACAGGTGCAGGCAAAACTTATACTATGATAGGTAACAAGGAGCATCCAGGCATTACTTATTTAACCATGGAACATCTTTTTAATACTATTAGCTCGTTGGCTAATGAAAGAGAATTTGATATTGGTGTTTCTTATATTGAGGTAAGACTTCTTCATTTCCATTTTAGTGCTACATTGATTTAAATTAAATCAAAAAAAAATTTGTGTTAATTTAATTATATGCTAGTGTTAGACATAGATAGATACCAGTATATATTAAATAAACACCCAAAAAAAGTATCTTCACGCCCATATCCCCGAAGTGGTAGGCAGAGGCACAACTAGGGCACCCATGACTAGCCGAAGACACTAAGTCCCACAATTTGATAGGTGGCAAGCTTATCGCCAACGGGGCACCTTTCCAATCCAAGGCAACATTTTTTTTTATTAGAAAATTGGAAAAACCCAATTTTCTTTTTTTTGCCCGACCTGGAATTCGAACCCGGGACCTCATGCAGTCAAGTCCAACAATTGAACCTCTAGACCACAAAGGCGAAAAACACCCAAACATGGAAAACGGACATTGTTTTCTTTGCACATATTATGTTCAAATGATTGTTTGATTACACGAGTGCCTAGTCCTGTTGGGAATCAAATCTGAGCCTCACAGTTGGTTGGCAGAGTTAGGCATGTACACTAACTACTCGGCATGTTTGCCTGTTAGACAGTGAATTTAAATCATATAAATAATTAGTTAATTATTTACATTATATAACTATACTACATTGTTACTGCTATTTTGAGGCAGAATGCCCTTTACCATTCCATAAAGATATATATTCTTATGGTCTTTTTTTATCCAATGGCCATATCTAACAAACCTTAAAAAAATAACTCTGTGGAAGCTGTCAGGTGACTATTTGTCACATATGGAAAGCTTTAATTTGTAAACAGTACTTAAATAGTATGTGTGTCCTTATTTTCAAAAAGTGGAATATTTCATGTCGCGCACTATTTTTATTAAACCACCCGAATCCGTTGTTAGCTTCCGCGTGTGACTACACACCGGTCGCGAACGCGCCCCCTAATCATAGAAGACCCCGCCACGTGTTATCGGATCCTCCGGACCAAATAACCGTGGCGAACGCTCTACTTTCTCCACCTCCAAACCGGAACACGACAAACTCACACCACAACAACATTACACGACACCGTCGCCTCCGGTCTCGGCGACAAAGACCTCTCTTGCGCCCGGCGCCTAACGCCGGGCAACGAGCCGCCAATATTCCTCCTTCCAATCCACCCAGTAACCAGAACGCAGCACCAAGTCGAGGTACGGTCTCCCGGGAGACAACCCTTGTTGCTGGCGTTGTAGGGAACAGTCCAATCCATCTAAATAATGATGTCTCGGGCTGAGCACTCTGCTCGGCCCACAAAGCTCGGTGAAGTTGCATAAAATCGCGAGATTAGCAACAATTTAGTCATTCAAAAAAAAAAAAAAAAATTAAAGGTTCTAGAACTGTTGACAACTCTGGTTGTAATTGTTCCTTAGATTGGAATTAATTACTATCTATAATATAATTTTTAAAAGTGTAAAAATCTTAACAAAATTTTTTGGCCAATGTGGATTTACATATTCACATGCTTTTTACAGATGGTTTCAATATAAGCTGTACTGTGGGGCTATAATTATTTTATAAATAAAAAAAAGTAATAAGTAGCCAATGCCGATATTCTATTAAAAAAATGTTTAACAAATCATGTTTATGAATTGCAAACAAACTGTTAAAATTAATATTTTGAAACAGCATCTTTACGCCCATATCTCAGAAGAGGTAGGCTAAGGCATCAACGATTAGCTGAAGGCACTAAGTTCCACAAAGTGGATTGGTCAAGCCTATCATCACCAACCGGGCACATTTCCGATCCCATACAACATGGTTTTTATTAGAAAAATGAGAAAAAATCTTATTTTTTTGTCGGCCAACCCCAGGTACCATAGTCAAGTCCAAAGACTGATCAACCACACCACATAGTAGCAAGAAATTTTAAATAGTTCTTTAAAAAGTGACAGGTTCTATACTAATGAAATAAAACAAATCTTTGTTACTTTTGTTTTGTTTTGAATCTAAAAGACTTCTTTTAGTTTTGTTGAGTAGAATTTGAAATTATAGGAGCTAAGCTTAGTGTGTAGCAACTACTTTCAGATATAATGTGGTCAATTTTGACTTACATGACTACAATGGCCATGTGACTCTTAACACTAGAAGATTTGGATGAAGAGTTAAGCATTGAAAATATTAACATGTTGTCTTTTATGCTTTAGAAAGTTACCTCCTAGATAAATGCTGCATTGTAAAACCTGTAAAGTAAAATAATCTTATTTTTTTATGTATAGGTGTATAATGAAAACGTATATGACCTACTGAAACCATCAAATACACCATTGCAATTGCGAGAGGACTCAAAGTATGGTGTGATGGTTGCTGGACTCACATTACATAACATTAAGACAGCTCGAGAACTCCTCAACATGCTCGAAAATGGCAACAAAAATAGAACACAACATCCTACAGATGCTAATGCTGAAAGTTCCAGAAGTCATGCTGTATTCCAGGTAATCTACCTCTATATGTAACAGAAAGTTGTGTTAGTTACACTATTTATAACTCAAGATCGGCTGAACTAATTTGGTTGAAAAATTATGGGAGTGAGTCTAAAACCAGGAGACAGACATTCGATATCTTTTATTCTGTTTGACTACAAGGAAACTAGAAAAAACAACATTTTGATTTCTCCAATATGAATAGAATGGGTTAAATGAAGTTTGATGGAATAGCTAGTTTAATGTAAATAAAGCGATGAAAGACAAAATCTTGATACCTATTTTGAAAGAAGTAGGCAAAGGGCACCCACAATTATTAGTCTAAGGTACATTTAAGCGACCCAATGTGAATAAAATGTACCCTAAAAGTAGTAGTAAATTTCTGTTGTTTTTAAAGGAAAATAAAAAAAACTTGTTTTTGTCAAACCAAACTTTGAATTTCATGATGTCATCACCAGTACCAAGACGTTAGACTACAGAGACAATATAATAAATAATATGCATACAGCTGAATTTGTATATCAAAGGAAAATGTATTCATTAAAAATCATATTTCATAAATAATATTAAAAAAAAAATGAATAAAATCTATTAGAAAATTTGTTTGTCCTACTGTTACGTTACAACAGAGCAATATTGTAGAATCATTTTTGTGTGTAGAAATAGAAGAATAAGGTTATATACACTACGTATTAAAAGTTTCTATGGCAGAGCTCAATTACTTTAATTTTTTGTAAATAACTAAAACATCCTGTAATACAACTTTTACTACTTATTTTTTTAGGTATATGTTAAGATGAGATACAAAACGAGCAGTCAGCTTCGGCTTGTGAAATTGTCCATGATCGACTTGGCCGGCAGTGAAAGAGCCTCCGCTACTGGATGCGTTGGAGAACGGTTTAAGGAGGGTGCAAACATCAACAAAAGTTTGCTGTCACTTGGCAATTGTATCAATAAACTTGCAGATGGAAGTAACTATATTCCTTACAGGTAAGGAAATACATTAAAATTCTGAAATAATCATAACATTTTCCCCACTTTTATCTCTTAGTCCTTTCAAGAATTAAGATTTGTAGAAATAGGTACAGTAAGCAAATAAGATATCTGGTCCCCATACAATATTTTTGAAGTACTCTAATTTTGCTTTAAATGAAATGGTATATTTACATAGACTATACTTATATCCATTCTACATTGTATAACTATCATCAGATTTTAAATCCACATGGATCTTCTTGGTGTGGTTAAGACTATGTCGATTTAAAACTAGATTCTTAAATTAATTACACAACATACATCTTTATATATATATAATTCTTCTGTGACTTCTGTAAGTGTGTATGTCACTGAACTCCTTCTAGACGGCTGGACCAATGTTGATGAAAGTTTTTGTGCGTGTTCAAGGGAATTCGAGAATGGTTTAGATTCACAATTTGGTCTCCTGGAAAATGTTTTTTAATTAATTTTTTAATAATAAGTTGTTGTTGATTTTGGAATGTTTCACATCAGATCCGACAGACTGCGCTACTGTCGAAGTATTAATGTCAAGCGATACGAAGTTTGCTGGGTCAGCTAGTATTATATAAATTGCAAGAACAGGAAATTAATACATTTGACTAGATAGTGATAGACATAGGTTTTTGAACTTAAAATTTTAATTTGGTTTGAACTTTTTAATGTTTGAAAATGTTTTCATAAAAGTTGTGGTGGTGTTGTTTTATTTATAGTGTATTTTTGTAGGGATTCAAAACTGACGCGCCTTCTCAAAGACAGTCTTGGAGGAAATTGTCGAACAGTAATGATAGCCAATGTTTCACCGTCAAGCATATGCTATGATGATACATACAACACTTTAAAGTATGCTGCAAGGGCTAACAAGATTAAATTGTCTATTAAGAAGAATATTGTGGATCCCCATATGAGGGTATCACAATATGTAAAGATTGCCGAGGAACTTAAGAAGAAAGTTAAGGAATTGGAGGCTAAATTGACATTGTGTAATGTGAAACCTGTAAATAGTGAAGCAGATGCAGCTAAAGAGAAGGGTAAGCTAGAAATAAGTATGTTTATGTCCTTGTTCCTGTCACATAGAAGTATAGAACATTTAAACTGTTTTCAAATATATGTGAAGGTTTATTATGTTACTAAATAATGCACCTAGCATATGTGTTTATCGGTGCATTGTATTGTTTCATACTAAACAGAGATTGAAAAGCTTTGTTGTCTTATACTGTAAAGAAATATAATTACTGGTTTTAAGTGTGGATTTAAAATTTGTTACTGTTTTGTATTATTTTAAGTGTTTGGTGTTGTAGGGAATTTAGAGAATTAAAAATATACTAATTATTGGCGAATATCACCGGTTTTGTGATAGATGGATAAAGCATATAGGTTTAGTAAGATACAGCATTTTACTCTGGCGAAATCTCTAAAATAACCCCCTGACCTTTATTATTTTTACGTTGTTTAACAGCTCGTCAAGAGTGGCGATGCCGTTTGGCGACGGAGAGTGAGAAGCACGGAGGGTTGGAGCAGAGACTGCTGGAGCTGATGAGTGGGCGGCGCGTGTTGATGCTCCGCCGCCGGCTCCGCGCGCGGGCACTCGCGCACGTCGTGCCGCTCGCACACAGGTGCTCCTCCGAGCTGATGCAGCAGGTGAGCTTACTGGCCGGACTGCCTTGAATATACCAACGGACTCTCTACCAGGCAGCTTGTGAAAGACTAGTATATATAACATTAAAACAGTGGTCTCCCGTAAGCACTGCGAGGAGGCATCGAGATCGGTAGAAGGTCTAGACCGCCTCGTTAATCGAGAGATTAGTTTACACACCTAACGACATTTGGCTACTGATATTTATTTATTTTGCTGACACCAGAACGTCAGTGCTTAGCGTTAGTGTTTTTTCGATTGGTCTATTCATTTAAATTAACATTTTTGTAGTCTGAACTTTTTATCGTCACAAAATTAGACTGCTTGTTAGGAGAATAAAAAATATTATCGAAAAATAAACATACTTGATTGATTTTGGTTTATATTTTTTACTACCTCTATTATGATTTTTAATGCACTTTATAATACAATATTTTTACAAAGAATAATAACAGTATTTTTTGCATTAGATGACTACAGAAGATATACCAAGACAGGAAAGAGCTGTTGAAAGCCATATGAAAAAATCCCAAAACTTAGACATAAAGATTATGATGACACATGCAAAATGGAGTGAAAGTCTCAAAAAATTGAACATTCTATTCAACGAAGCTGCCGCTGAGTGCCCAGAGCTCATTGATTTTATTGAAAAATTACAGTTGCAAAATGAATTACGTCATTCAAAAGCTAGAGATAATTTGAGGTTCAAATTGTTGAATATTGAGAATGAAGAAATGATGACCTCCACAGAATATATGAGCGAAATGTCCAATATGCTTAAGAAATTATATTTGACGTTAAAAGGTTATGACAAAGCTCCACCAGCGCTAACTGCAGAATACTTAGATATTATGAAGAAAGCAAAATCCGCTAAAGGTATCACTTGGTCTGATGAAAATGTAGAATGTGATGCTTATTTCAAATTTATATCCAATTTAGATTTGGAAAATCCAACAACAAGTATTGACTATGACGACAAAAAGGAGGACTTGATGAGTGACATACCAACTGATAGTGACGACTTAGATATAGAAAATAGGGATCCTATTTGCACATCCGCGTTAAAACGAAAAGGAACACCCATTAAGTTGATAAATCATGAGACGATTATAATAAATGATTCATTTGAAAGCTTGGACATCAAAAGTTTGTCAGCGAAAAAGCTGAAAAAAGAAAATGCTGATTTAGATGTTGAAAATGTTGGAGCTATTGATCCAAATGATTTGAATTCTACGTTTGTGCTAGCTGAAAAAGTAGAAGCGTGGAAGAAAGGTAAAACTGACAAGACTGAGTCACAATCTTTGAAAAAGGCTTTAGTGGATAGGACTAATGTGGTTCCGCAACGAACAGTGAATTTTACTGAAAATAAGGGTAAGTCTACTTATCTTTCTTAAATAATATATTTCAGTTTCAGTTCTGATGTGTCCAAAGTCTTGATTTGTAGGTTTTTTCGAATTAGGATTACAACATCCTAATTCGAAAAAAACTACCGTTTCTTTTGGAACTCTTGTCTATTTGTTATTATATAAATAATTGTATTGAACCAATTGTGATCAAATTTTCATGGTTTGAATAGTAGAATTTAAAATCTAACCCATTTTTAACAAAAATAGTTCGAATAGATGTGGTATTCTTCAATATATATAAAATATTAATTTTGCATTTTGATTGTATTGTATTTTTGACGCTGCAGTCACAAGATCTTGTCATGGGCCTATCTTAATTTGTATAAACGTTATGCAATTAAAGACTTGTTGATAAAACTGAAAAACCAAAATAGTTTTTTTAATAAGTATAATCGATAAACAGAAAAGGCTTCAGTATGCAACCTTGCAGTACACCATCAATTTACGAGTATAGTTTTTTTTGCAATGTGTACAACTCAGTCACTGAACGAAAATGGTTATTTCCGTTTACAGTTCAGAATTGATTGTGGCTAAGACCAAAGTAGTGAGCACAACACACAGCAGGTGGCAGACAGAGGAATATTTAACTTTGGCTGTGTTTGCTCACTAATTTAAGAATGCAGCTGAATTTCAAAAATTTGCAAAATACTTGAAGAAGGCCATGTGGATGTGATGACCATATTACAGATAATTTAGTATTTTAAATGTTTGCACTTTTGCTAAAGTCCTATATTGCTCTTTTGCGTAAAATATTGCTCGCAATTAGTGTGTTTCATTTATAGTGACTTTGCACCTTCCTTACGTGGTAAGATCCTAGAGGTTCTCAATATCTTAACTTTGATGGTTTTAATCTACACGCCAACACGAAGAACAAAAATGGCGACTATAGATTATAAATAATTTTTATTATTTTAGCGCGCATTGTGAAACCAGTAGTGGGTCGCGCGGTTCCGTTCCGTCGTGCGCCGGCCTTCGGGTCGGGGGTGGCTCGGGACGGGGCACCGCTCGCACGGAACGTACAAGGTATAATATAATATAATATATTATACACCACGAACGAAAACACACATAAAGTATATTATGTCTTGTTTAGTTTTGAATTTGGTCATCCCCATTCATTTCTGATTTTTATTTTATCTTATTTAATCATTTATTTTACACAAAAAACTTACATAAACTTTAAAACTTAAAGTTGAAGTTGTTGATTTTTTGTTTGCATATTTAAGTTGTTCAGTTTTCCGTCTTGTTTGTCGAGTGGCTAGCGAACACGCCTAGCTACATCGACCAACCGCGAGGCTCGGGTTCGGTTTCCGACGTGGGCAGGTATTTGTGTGATAAACATTTAGATGCCTGCATTTCCGGGTCTGGGTGTTTATTAAATATATACATACTGGTATCTATTTAAATATTTCTATGTATTAGAATCGTTGACTAACTCCCATAACTCAAGCAAATAATTTGCTTACTTTGGGGTTAGATTCAATTTGTGTGACTTGTCCAGGGATATTTATTTATTTATTATTAATGTTTATTTCGCGGAATATTGGGATGAAAACTGTATCTTGAGTTAGACTAAATTAAAAATATTAACGATATTTAATCAAACCGATTTCGTAGTTTCACATTTTATTCTGCATATATTATCTACATCATGACATGTG
>NJDD01000876.1:8757-44437 GCA_002245505.1 Calephelis nemesis
ATCAACTGATGGTTTATAAACTTATTTTCTGGACATCATCAAATTATTTAACTTAATTATTCTAGTTTTTCAGAGGAACTAATGTGGTTGCGCCGACATATATATTTTACAGTGGGACCGTGTAGTAGAAGTATTTTTTAATAAGAAAAACCGTCTGCTATATTTCACCCCAAGTAGTTCGTTCCAAGAATTTGGTACAAACTGGCCATAGATGTCTGTTTTTTTAAAATCTAAAAATGTTTAAATGTCTTTTTCCTAAATGTCAAACTTTGGTTAAGTTGTACATATTTTATCTTGTCTGAGAAATCAGCGAACAACACACGACTCTCTCGGTGGTAAGTGACAACCGTGGCTTATAGACACCATACATGTTACAGGTGCATCGCTGTCCTACGGCCGGAATGTTAGATTGTGTGTATTATTAAAAAAATATCTATCTATTTAATTATTTTGGAAGCCTAGATTTTAGCCTCGAAGATTTAATTTAAAATTAGATGATTATTTTAAAAATAGCGATAAAGAATAGTCTGATACCTACTTAACATTTTATTAATAAGAAAACAAGGTATAAAAAAGGGATTGTTAGCCGGTCTTGGAAGGTTCATTCTATTTTGGTTTCACTTATTTCTTTAAAAGTATCTTCACGCCCATATCCCGGAAGATGTAGGCAGAGGAACAACCAGGCACCCACGACTAGCCGAACACACTAAATTCTACAGTGTGATAGGTGGCAAGCCTGTCGCCAACCGGCACATATCCAATCCCGAGCAGCGTTTTTTTATTAGAAAATTGGAAAAACCCATTTTTTGTTGTCCGACCCGGGATACGAACCCGGGAACTCAGGCAGTCAAGTCCAATAACTGAACTGCTAGACCACAGAGGCGACTTTAAAATCATAATAAAACTGGTATTGTTGTATGAGAAATATAAATGCTATTACTAATATTTTATTTGCTTAATTCGTATACGTTATTTCTTGGACTACGATCCGTAGAGTGGACAAGCACCGTTAAACAGTGACCGTACGGAAAGTTGTTATTTATTTCCCGTTTCAAAACTTTAACAATACAATTGCAGATCCGACAACGCGATTGTTTGTGAAATGAATGGCAATTTTTACCGGAAACGAACCGAGAAACGAACACGGTGACCGCGGATTTGTGGTTTGCGTTTAATTTTTTTTATTTTTGCCGAATTTCACGGATTGTTTCGAATAATTGAAGGAATTACTCTTTATTTGTACTCTGTGTGTTGGTTTATGTTTTTTTCAGGTTGGTTTTTTATTTGTGCGATCTAGGTCATGCAAATTTAATCTACGTTCGTAGACAGTCTATAGTTGGAAGTTTTCTATCTATCTCATAACGGACCGTAATATACCTCCAAAGATGACAATCTAAGGAAGACTGTAGCTACAAATTCCATGCTTTCTGCTTTGATTCTAGTAATTAACATCGTAATAGATTATTATAAACTAACTAGCTGCGCCCCGCGGTTTCACCCGCGTAAGTCCCAATCCCGCGGGAACTCCGGGATAAAAAGTAGCCTATATGTTATTCTGGGTCTTCAGCTACCTACATACTAAATTTCATCGTAATCGGCTTTGTAGTTTTTGCGCGAAAGAGTAACAAACATCCATACATCCATAAATCCATACATACAAACTTTCGCATTTATAATATTAATAGGATTAAGACTATAGCTAAGTCTTGCAAATCCTTACCTCTATTTCTTTTGTCTACTTACGGCCAAAATTAATAATCAGTCCTAATCCAAAACTTGCTGTCAAAGATTGATATTTTGATCCATTTTTATGTTATCGCATGCCAATAACATGTCCGTGCACAGGATAAATATGGCAATTAGGTGTAGGATAGGCCGGCGGATATGCTGCTATCTAGATTGCTAGAAATCCATCTTTAGAGAAATATTATTAACATTGGCCGTTAATGTTCCATAACCTATCCATCCATTGTTCCATAGCCATCTAAGTCATTTTTAAACTGATGTTAGAGACGCCTTTTATAGGACGAAAGAGTTATAAAAAGAGCAAAAAGGTAAGAGGTAGATATATTAAAATGTGCTGCAGATACATCGAGATATTTATATGTAGCACTTGACCTTTGCTTGGGATAAATTGGACAAATTATAAAGATAGTAAAATAACTGTAGCCACTTGTTTTAGAACAGGCTCGCTCATTACATACGACGGTTTTTAAAGTAGGTACCTTTATACATTTACATGTAAATTTAAACGCTCGATTTTATTCTATAAAATCTCGTGAAATATCAGTGTAAACTACTAATTCTAACTAGATACCCATTGAACTGTCTTTTTGTCGCACATAAACTACCAAATTAGCAGTGCTGCCAGTTACATTATTATAATTTACCGCCAATTTGCGTTGGTGATGTTGGCAACGACTGTGAATATTCAGTGTCAGAGTCATCTCGCTTACAAAGCTCGGGTTATATTTCACTGTGGGTTCAAATAATTGCTTCAATATCAGATAATTCCTTATATCAATGTATTAGCATTTATTAGAAATTAGGATAGATTATATGAAATTGGTGGTGATTCTGCTAACTAAATTTGTTTTAGATACATGCTATCTTTTTCCAATTAAATAAAAACAAAAGAGATAGAATATTTTAGACATGTCAAATTAGTCATAATACAATAAATTTTGATGTTTTTAACCAACGTGTTCCGCGGAATAGAATGTCTGTAAAATGTCACTTGCAAATTATACACTAACTAATTCCGAACAACGTTGATTTATTTAATAATTGAACAAACAAATTATTTTTTTTATGGCCGATTCGGGAATCGAGCCCGGGATCGTGTGAACTCTCATCCAATACCATTTAACTACTGAAGCGACATCGCATTTGCATTGAAATCAGTACATCCGTTCAACAGTTGTGATACCATAGACTAACAGACATACATATATATCTAACTTACAACACTTCTCTTTTTACGTCCGGGGTTAAAAATACGATTAAGTTTAAAAACTTTTCGGATCTTCAAATAGCTCAGCATACGACTATATCCAGGTCCAAATGCTACTTTCACATTAGTGGGGCGAAAAGGTAAATGGTAAATTGATAAAGAACAATACGCACTTCATCAGAGCTTATCCTAAATCCAGCCTTTGTACTATGGTTAAACAGACTTACAAAAATGGTGCTATAGAAATCTCTGCTTTTGTAGGTTTGGTTTGAAGAAGGCTCTGATAAGCCTAAAGTTTGCGGAATTTATCGGTTTTCTTCTAACAATGAAACAAAACCACGAAGTACACGTTGACTTATGTGGGTTTTTTTTTTTAATTTTTTTTTTATAACATTGGAAGGCAAACAAGCAGACGGATTTGCTGATGGTAAGAAATTCACGTCGTCTAGAGACACCAAAGGTGGTAATGGTGCGTTGCCAACCTGAGGCCGAGATGTAAGGCCTCGAGCAAGTCAGTTTACCGGCTACCTTACCCTCCAACCGGGACACGTCAACAGCAGGCATTGACGTTATGGCGGCAGAAACAGGTAAGGCGGAGGTACCAATCCGGGCGAGTCGCTGCGAAACTCTACCACCTAGTAAGATGTCACGGTGTTAGTGACGGTGAGCCTATGCTCGCCTTTTACGAGCTGCCTGGCAGGGAGGCAGTTGATCTATTCTACAAAGGAGCCCGGACCAACACGGGGGGTTGAGGGAAGTACCCATGCTATTTTTTACTCCATCCCTTTAGCGTCTCATTTTTGACCCCTTCCCCTTTGGCGATAACCCGTATATGTTAAGTGGCCTTTCCCTTCTAGTTTTTACGAAATCTTTACTTAATATTGTTAATGCAAATTGTTGTATATTTGTTTATTACTCCTTTACGCAAAACTATAGAACCGATTTTCATGAAATTTGACACACACATAGATGGCAACTTGGATTAACACATAAGATAGTTTTTCTCCTGAAACAATGTTGATGTGGGACCGTTAACTAGGCTCATATTATTTTGTTTCCATTATTAGAGCACTTGTCAAGTGCTATTTGTTATTTTATTTACTAGCTATTTCAATCCGTATTTCTGAATTATTACAGAGGTTTTGATGTCTTTATTACCAAAAAATATTTTTCCCCGTGTTGGTCCGGGCTCCTTTGCAGAATAGACCATCTGCCTTTCTTGCCAGGCAGCTCGTAAAAGGCGAGCATAGGCTTATCATCACTAACACCGTGACATCGGACTAGATGGTAGAGTTTCGCAACGACTCGCCCGGATTGGTACCACCGCTTTACCTATTCCTGCCGCCATAACGTCATGACGTGTTCCGGTTCGGAGGGTAAGGTAGCCGGTAAACTTACTTTTGCCCGAGGCCTAACATCCTGACCTCAGGTTGGCAACGGGCCATTGCCATCTTTCTTGTCTCTAGGCGGCGTGAATTTCTTACGATCAGGAAATTTGTCTGCTTGTTTGCCTTCCTATAACATAAAAAAAGAGTCAAAAGCGTTAAGATATTCAAATAAAGTTATGACGTATAGCGATCTGTTTAGTTTTCATAGAAATTGGTGGATAGAAATGATCTGTCAAATTTTGTTTTGCTTGTTCGTCCATATGTCGACGGGTATGACACCACCGAGACAGTTTTCTGTGAGACCATTGAAGAATTTTGCGAAAACGCTACAGTAGTAGCTCGTTTTGTATCTCAGTACTAGCCGTGCTAACTTGTGAATAAGAATCGAGAAAAGGTGTACTAGCACAACTTTGGGGGTAGTACAAGATATGGCTTTAGGCAGACGGCGGCATTCCGGAAAAGGTTAGTAGATTTTGTTATTTCGTCATTTCCCGGGGACTGGTAATCCTCCATATGTAAGTAATTATACAGTCCATTCACCATTTAAATATACATCTCGAAAAACCCTACAAAGTCCATCGGCGATAATTTCAAAATACTACGTCTGTACGACAAAAAAGCAATCAATACAAAGTGTAAATTTTCATTTACATGGACATATCCATTTCTATCCAAAGTTTGTTTGCAATATCATAACTATTGTAAATGAATTATTACCAAACAATTCCATTATTTCGTCCAGCGTCGGGTTCCGTAAATCAATTAACCGGTACAAGACGCGGCGTGTTTGGACCACCAGCCCATTTCTGGGACATCCATCCTATTTGGGCGACAACAGCCCGCGGCTCGACCAAATTATCTGCGGTTAAATTCAAATATTACTTGTGGAATTGAGATCTCGGTTGGGCCACTAAAATAGCGTGTTATCATTTCTTACTATTTAGACTTTCCGGCGGTTATCCTTTTTGGGCGGTAAGCTTGTCAACATCATATTACGAATTTGGGACATAGTCGTTCCAATTGTGGAACATGGGTTAAAAAAGTGGGATTAAGATAATTTTGCTTAAAATAAAAAAAAAACATCGGAGAAGTATAATAAAACGTCTGATAAAATTAATGATATTACACGTTAAAGTATGATTTATATACACGTTATTACGACAACGATAAGCTACATTATAAATGAGCATGTTTTCATGAGATTAGCCCTTTAGAGGATTCTTTGAATTTGTGGGCACAAAATTCTATTTTGCGTCGCATACACACTCCGAGCGGTACGCTTCTTTAAATAAACCAGACTCCTAGAAACGGGACGTCCTGCAAATAATGGGGTGGTTGGCAACCCTAGCGACAACATCATGTTGTTCGACCAAATTATCTACGGTTTTTTAAACATAGCACGCAGAATTGAGATCCTGGTTGGGCTATAAAAATACCGTGTTATGATATTACAATATACCTGCTACTGTGTCGGGTCCCAAAATTAAATAAAACCGGCACAAACGCGGCGGAAAGCGCGGATCCTCAACCTATTTTTATTCTGTTTGGTTGACAACATCAAAATTAACACTGGTTAAATTCAAGTGTAGCCTTAAAATATAATAACACATTTAAGTTAGCATTGGTTACCAAAAATCATTTACTTGAACAAGACATGTCGTTTTTGTCCCCGCAGCCCATTTTTGGTATATCCATCCAATTTTGGCGAGCTTGCGACTCAACAAATAATTATCTCCAGTTAAATTCAGATATTAGGTGCCTACTCGTGTAATTGAGATCTCCAGTTAAATTCAGATATTAGGTGCCTACTCGTGTAATTGAGATCTTGATGGGCCCTTAAAGTAGCGTTCTGATATATTTATTTCAGTATTGGATCCTGTGAATCAAATAACCGGTACGAGGCGCTGTGTGTCGATTTTGAATTACAAATAAAGTTTTTGGGCAACAACTCCTTGCACGATCAAATTATCTTTGGTTTTAAATGTACCTTGCTAAATTGGTATCTTGGCTAATGAAAAATTGTGGTGAATGGGTATATTATTACCATCTTGTAATTGTATCAATATAAGTACAAAATCGTAAAAATAACTGGGTAAATATATAAACCTTTTACTACGGCGTCGGATCCCAAAATCAAAGAACCGGTGCAAGACGCGGCGTTTTTGAAATCGGAAGACAAGTTTTGGGATATCCGTGCTGTTTGGGTGACAACAGCCTGCGACCAGACCAAATTATCTGATATCGGTTAAATTCAAATATAGATTAGAAATTAAGATCTTGAATGATCTCTAAAAACAAAGTATTATGTTTGGTGTGGTTTGTTTACAACAGAGTTAAGGTACTTTAATCAAGTGACGAGCAGCTACGTATTTGCTGTGTTCATGATTTAACTTGTTTTTGAGACGTCGGCGTCGGGGTCTCAAAACTCGGCATCAACTTGCGACTCGAAAAAATTACCAGATGTTCAATTCAATTAATACTTGACAAATTGAGATCGTAGTTAAGCCATGAGTTTAGCGTGTTCTAGGATTTTATTTTTGCATGATCATCAATTAATTTTAGCACCATTTGTGATTGAAAGATAGTTAAAATCACAATTACTCGAACACAACGACTTTTTAAATTAACTGCTATCGGCACAACAATCTAAACAAATTTTACGAATGATTCAAGTCGACCTAGAACAATTTGCCAAAAAATCAATTAAAGGAAAGATACTTTTTAAAGGACTTCCAAAAAAGTATGAGATTTTTATTAGTAGTCGACTCCTATATTGTTTTGTATGATAGCCAATTTTCTCCGCCATTTTCCAACAGATTTTTTTTAAAACTCTCTTTTAGTTGAAAGTGCGTATTTCCGAGCGTACTCTTTTATTGAATTGAAGTAAGTTTTTTACGTTTACGTTATTGAGCTTACTTTGTTTGAAGTTCGTACATGATCTTTAGTTTAATATTATTTTGTTTAATTTCTGTGAGTTTCGTGGCCACAAACTAGCACAGTAGATACAATATTTACATAAAACCAATTACAACCGGGGCCACAGTTTCATATTACAGTCGCTTACTCACGGCAGCCGAACTTAAAAATCAAAACACTGATTTAACACTTGACAATAGGAATACGCTAATAGGAAATGTGTTTTTAGATTAAATTACCTGGGACTAAGTGAACGGAGCAAGTGAAAGGGAGTAAGAGGTTTGCTACTTATCACATTGTGGAACTAAGTATAGTGAGTGCTCTTCTTACGTCTTAGAGGACGGGGATGTGAAGAGCTACAGGTACTTATAACTTGAAAGATACGTAACTATACCCGTATGTTTTACTGCAAAACATTCCAGACAGATAATAATTTTTGTGGTCTAGCGGTCAGGTTGAGGTGCCGGGGGTCGATCCTCGGGTCAGGCAACAAAAATTAGAAAATGCATATTTTAAATCTATAATATAAAAATGAATCGCTAAATGTGTTGGTAAGCGCATAACTTCCGAACGACGGGACCGATTTGGCTAATTCTTTTTTTATTGTATTTGTTATTACCAGGAGAAGGTTCTTATAAAAAGAAATGCCGCAAAAGTTGCAGGAAAAATAAGAAAAATATTACCTAATTATTTTCCATACTGAACGGGTGAAACGAAGTTCGCCAGAGCAGCTAGTTTTCTAATAAAAATAACGGCGCCCAGGATTGGATATGTGCCCGATTGGCGATATGATTGCCACCGTCAAATCCATTATCTAATCGCGACGTAGTAAAAATATTTGATGTAAATAAATGACCGCCTCGTTGGTCGAGTGGCTACCGTATACGCCTAACTACGCCGATCAAGCACGACGCTCAGTTTCGATTGCCAACGGGGGCAGGCATTTGTGTGATAAGCATTTAGATGTCTGCATTTCCGGGTCTGGGTGTTTATTAAAATTATTCTGGTGGTAAGAAATATTTATACCTACATGTATTAGAATTGTTGACTAACACCCGTGACACAAGCATATAATTTGCTTACTTTTAGATTCAATTTGTGTAACTTAACCAGGGACAATATTAAAAAAAAAGAAAACTGATAGTCGTTGTTACATATTTTATATGAAATCAATAAAAATAGTTTAGAAAAGATGTCGTATTCTTTAGATTCAATTTGTGTAACTTAACCAGGGACAATGTTAAAATAAAGAAAACTGATAATCGTAGTTACATATTTTATATGAAATCAATAAAAATAGGTTAGAAAAGATGTCGTATTCGACTAGGTAAACACTATTAAAAAGGAAATATGTTTAAACTTGCATTTCAGGTCAAAAATACAGGGAGGAAATAGAGAGAGTAAAGTTTAAATTGCCTCAGTTGTTGGCCGTAACAATGATTTACGGCGTCATTTATAAACGCTCCATTTTATAGATTGTTTTAACTCGACTCCATCTTGTTTCTATTACACTAACTTGAATTATAATCCTCCTTATTAATTACTTCACCGCGTTGAGTCGAAGTGTAAAGTCTATAACTGATATTCGACTGGAAATAATAATGTTCGACTGGACGAATTAATATTCGACTAGACAATTTCATATACGATTGGACATGCACAAACTGGTATTCGACTAAGCAAACTGGTATTCGACTGAACAAAATATTGTTTGACTGGAACTAAATGCAATAAGAAACAAAGAATCTATTGTCCAATATCTTACAGTTCATAGGTTATATCCATAATAGGTCTGTGATGAGTTGGATTGGTAACTTCATACCTCTCAACTATACCCTGCTCGCTGATGCTCGCCCATATGCTGATCCGGTCTATTCTTGTCTATCATTCCGGTATATATCGATCTAAAATTTATTGTAAACTGACCGATTTGGTGAACTTTCTCCACTTGACGATGGCGCTTATAACAATTTGTTTGAGAAACATTAGAGCGTTATTTTTCCTATGTGTCAATCTCATTCAAATCAAAAATACCTACCTCAGAGAAAAATCGACCCCTATTAGGTAGGAGTAAATTGTATTTAGATGAAGTTGCTTAAAATTTGACTTTCAATATTCAAGAACTTTCAAACCGAATTTCGTTAAATCGTAAGAGACAAAACCATACACTTTCAATTTTGATAAGGTTGGAATTTATGATGCTGTTCAAAAGCTAGCTCAAAATGACTTTCACGTAACCGTTTATTTCTCGTAAAATGATACAAATATTTCACGTTGCTATATTTGTTCTATATTAACTGACTAGAATCTGCAAGACGTTTTCGTGTAAGCCCTTGACCGTCGATATTTATTTACATTCAAACACAAAAAAAACACTATTAAAAAAGCTAAATTGCATCAGGTGAATATTTCCATGTCTCCAATAAAAATAATGCTCGTTTACTTGCACAAAAGACTGATGGAAATCATAAAAACGCTAATATAACTAGAATATTGAGTTTATAACTGACGTAAAGGTGTCAGAACAGGGAGGGATTAGGTTGTAAAATTAACTTATTTTTTATCTGAACCATCAGTGCAACGATCCTATCTGTTTGATAGAAAGAGATGGAAGCGAATTGAGTCCAAAAAATCCCCATTGTATTTTTCCAGAAGATGGTCAAATTGAAATACCTGAAAACATATTTTTATAAAGATATAGAACAAAGACAAACTGTCTGTTGCGATATGAAATAACTACATATCGTCTAGTCTATGAAAGATAACAAAAGTGTAAACCTACTATATTATCCAAACTGAAATACGACAGCAATAAACAGTTTTTAACCGACTTTGAATAAAGGTGAACTTCGACTCCGGTCCACCATCTTGCAGCGCAGCGGTACAAAACAGCAATTCCCCTTTGAACTTTACTTGGACCTGTTTCTGACCATTTACCACCTTACTTCTTCTATAAGTTTGTATGTATGTATACTCGTCTGGTAGTCAAGCCAGACTTTAATGCTTCTAACACAAAATCTAGAACAAAAAAGATCAAATAGTAGTTTTCAGCGCTTTCGTCTGTTGTTTTTTATACACCTTGTATGTCGGCTAAAATAAGGAGCCAGAAGGAGATGTATATATACGTATCCCTAATTTTGGATACGTTCGTTGCAGATCAATTTATAGATTGATAATTTCTCAAACATTTTTCTCAAACATTTGAAGTTTTCTTCTTTGTCATTGGAATGGTTCTCTACTTACCTTCGTGATCGTCGTCAGGCTATCCGTATCGGTCAAAAATCTTCTGATTGGCGTCAGCTAAGTTCTGGTGTCCCGCAAGGTGGTATTCTTTCCCCGCTACTTTTCTCGCTTTTTATTAATTTTATTACACCTTCTATAAATTGTCCTTTTCATCTTTATGCCGATGATTTGCATCTATACTGTCATACTGATGTAAAATTCCATTGATTCAGCTGTTGCTGTTATAAACTCTAATCTAGAATGTATAAGGGATTGGTCTGCTAGGTTTGGTATAAAAGTGAACCCAGTGAAGTGTCAATCTATTTTAATTGGAAGTATTCGTCAGATTGACAAAATTGATAAGGATTTAATACCCCCCATTGTTTTCGATAATACTGTAATTCCATATTTCTCAACAGTAAAAAATTTGGGGATTTATATTGATAGTCATCTCAATTGGCATAGTCAGGTTAGTGATGTGTGTCGTAGAATCACTGGTACTTTATGATCGCTTAATAGACATCGTAATTTTCTACCGTTAAAAACTAAAGTTTGCCTCGTACAGACGCGTATTTTACCAATATTAGACTATGGCGATATCTGTTATCCTGATGCTCCAACTTATCACATTAAAAAATTAGATAGGTTATTAAATCAAGCCATTCGTTTCATCTTTTGCTTGCGTAAATTTGATCACATTACTGAGTATCGTAATAAGCTTCAATGGCTGTCTATTTCTCAGCGACGCAAGCTTGGGATTTTATGATTTTATATTCTATCCTCTTCGATCCTAAGTATCCAACATACCTTAAATCCAAATTTCACTTTTATCTGCAACCCACAATTTAAGTCTGCGTTCATCGTCATCTCAGACTCTTTTCATCCCTCTACATCGTTCGAACTCTATATCTAATTCTTTTCTTTTAAATTCGTCCAGATTATGGAGTAAGCTTCCTGTATCGATTAGGCAGGTGAGTAATAAGATACTATTCAAAAAGAAAACGTATGAATATCTATTTGAAAATTGCATTTAGTGCTGTACTATTGCATGCTTGTTTCATCAGACCTTATTATATTATTATATTATATATATGTTTATATTGATATATAATTATGTATGGGCAGATATCTTGTTTTGTTTGCTGTCTACTTTATTTATATTATTTATGTTTATGCATTGTATCTATAATTATTCTATTCTTAATTTATATAATATGCTATGTAGTTATATATTACTGGATTTTTTTTATATGTGTATTAAAATTCAAATTTATTTGTATTATTCTGTTTTGGTTATTCGGTACCTACATACTTGATCTCTGTTAGCCCAAAGGTTGACTGGGAGAGAATGCATTTAGCATTAAGTTCGCCTTTTGTACTCACAATTTTTATTTGTGTACAATAAAGTTTAAATAAATAAATAAATAAATAATTGAGGAAAAATGCTCAACTTCGAGTAATATAAATATTTTCAAAAGATCAATATGATTCAACAGCTATAAAATATGAATTGTATGTAAAATTGTGCAATACGCGCATATTGTAGTTGTAATGTAGTAGAAATATGTGCCAGATTTGAATAGAATACAAATAAACAGTATAAGGTCATATTATGTGATATCACTGGGATTGCTTAAATAAGTTTATGGTATCTGTCAACTCAGATAGATAAGACCGCTGATTTGCTAAAAGTTCAGGTGTATTATTCCTCATTCTTATTTCCAATAAAAAAATTAAATACTTTAATGTTTATGACAAAAGGTATTTTACAGGCTGATGTTAGAAGGAGTAACAAAGGATTCTTAAAAATCACAGAATTGAAGAAATAGTTTTTTTAGCTAATAAGTGGTTTGTGTGTTGCAGTTTTGTGATCGAAATATTAGGCTAATCGTGCAAATCTACCAGCTACCCTCCAGACTGGAATATGACACTGTAATTATGGCGGCAGGAATAGGTAAGGTAGTGGATCTCTACCGGGGCAAATTGTTGCACAGCACTCTACCGACAGTGGTCTTATTAGTAATTTCCATTCAACCTTTGCTTGCCTCTCACCAGCTACCTGGCAGGACGGCAGCTAGTCTTTTCTACACAGGTTACCCGGACCAACGAGGGTCAAATATTTAAATATTTTCAATAAGTAGGTACTTCTTCTCAAGTTATATGCAGACTACGCAATAAACATAGACACGGTCCACAGCTTTGCGACAGCGAAATATGACTTTATACGTATTCGTTTTAAAAATTGTTACTTTCTCTGTCGATATTTATTATGTAGGGTTCAGAGTTTAAGTTATTATATTAATTAATACCATATTTCATATTATCAAAAAGCAAACGTAAATAAAATTGAAATGGGTTTTTTTGTATAATAATGCACAATTAAACACATAGACAATCGTTTTAGAGTCGAGCATCAGTCTTTGTAACTGTTTTTTCTATCAAATCTTGAAATAAAACTCTGTTAATGTTTAATAATTTGTATAAATGTGGATTCCTGGGAAATGTTGTCATAACAATGTGACTGACGTTGATATGAATTTCTTTCATTTGTCAGCTTGTTCCGGTCCTGTCCTTTACGGTTAACATCTGCATACGTCGTAAACGGTAGTGACCGACATTGTAAAATGTCTTCGCGCGAATCGCTTTTTCTAATTTTGTACCGTAGTGCTCATAACTTCTTGTATTAAGCCTTTGTATTACTTTGTTGTAACTTTTTGTCGTTACGAATGTAAATTGTAAATACATTTTAAAGTTAGGATACTTAATATGCTATTTTCGGCATATTCGACTTTTTTTATGATATTGGAAAGCAAACAAGCAGACGGATTTCCTGATGGTAAGAAATTCACGCCGCCTAGAGACACCAAAGGTGGTAATGGTGCGTTGCGAACCTGGGGCCGGGAGGTTAGGCCTCGAGCAAAAGTAAGTTTACCGGCTACGTTACCCTCCGAACCGGAACACATCATGATGTTATGGCGGCAGGAATAGGTAAGGCGGTGGTACCAATCCGGGTGAGTCGCTGCTAAACTCTACCACCTAGTCAGAATTCACGGTGTTAGTGACGGTGAGCCTTTGCTCGCCGTTTACGAGCTGCCTGGCAAGGAAGGCAGATGGTCTATTTTACAAAGAAGCCCGGACCAACACGGGGAAAAACACATATACACATACAACATTCGGCATATTTTAAAACGGCAGCTGAGGCAAAATCTGGTAGCTTTGTTTTGTCCAGACAAAAACATAGTATTTTAGTCAGCTACGTCTTATGTTGACTTCCGCCTGTATGTTGATGATTTTGTTATTAGAGTGGGGTAAGAAGAAATCACTCTGGTATGAAATTCAAATCGTCATCAAAAAAATGTGTGCGTGTACTAGCGTACACTTGTAAGAAGTGAAGAAGTGAAACTTCTTTATGACGAATTTTTCAAAAAATAATTTACTATATGCAACTTTACAGAAATTGGTTAAATAAAGTTTATTGCCAATCCCTACTTCGCTGGAGAAAGTATACTTCGTATCACGCGTGGTAGGGATAAGAAAAAGATGGCGCGTAACGGAAAAATGTGACGCATAATGAAAAAATGTTACACCAAATTTTATTCCTACCCCGATAAAGAAGTTTCACTTCAAAAAATATGTTCTGTATACTTTTTTATGGCAGAAGGTACTAAAATATAAACATGGCATTTAAATTCTATTAATATTACAGGGCACTGTTCTGTGGCCATGGTGCTAGCCCTCATTTGCTAGTCTACCGTCCACCTTACTACCTACCCTACCCACTACTCTTTGGACCGGAATAGGGCACTATCTTTGCGTGTATCTACACAGTAATATCTACACAGTAACACAGTACTGCAGTGACTCACTTAAACCTGCTACATGTCACGTATGTAGTTAAAGAAATTTTAAATATTAATAACAATTATACATACTCACAAAAGTTTCAATCATAGTATTGAAGCTCTACAAATAATCCTTATATTTCTTAAAATATTCCTTAATGTACGAAATAAGACTCATCCTACACAAAATTCCTGTTTCTGTTTCAAAAAGTTAGGCAATGCTATCCGTTTTTTATGTGAAACTTTATATTCCCAGCGGTGCAGCGAGTATGAGAGGTCCTAGCAAATGCCACTATCGAGATCGAATATTTAAGGAAATTGTTAACATCATGTACCTATATTCCATTCAAATTCAGTCATTTGTTTTAAAGACGAGAAGCAGTAGGTAAAAATTAAAAAAAAAACAGCTATTGTTTAAGTATAACACGATAAACACATTTTTTTTATGTTATAGGAAGGCAAACAAGCAGACGGATTTCCTGATGGTAAGAAATTCACGCCGTCTAGAGACACCAAAGGTGGTAATGGTGCGTTGCCAACCTGAGGTCAGGATGTTAGGCCTCTAGCAAAAGTAAGTTTACCGGCTACCTCACCCTCCGAATCGGAACACGAAATGACGTTATGGCGGCAGGAATAGATAAGGCGGTGGTACCAATCCGGGCGAATCGCTGCAAAACTCTACCACCTAGTCAGATGTCACGGTGTTAGTGATGATAAGCATATGCTCGCCTTTTACGAGCTGCCTGGCAAGAAAGGCAGATGGTCTATTCTGCAAAGGAGCCCGGACCAACACGGGGAAAAACCTACCTATAGTAACTATAGTATGACCATTGTAGTCAATCAATCTGTTGTTGTTATCCTTTGTTGTCAATAAAAAAATAGGTTACTGCGAGGCTAGAAGGCGCAGTTCGTTAATTTTTTTGAATAAAATGCTTTTTTTCTCTTTCTTCTTTTGTTTCTCTAATAAAATACGTAATGTCATATTATACTCTTATTTACTGTTATTAATAAACATTGGCTAAACCGAAGTTTTTCTATGATATTGGAAGGCAAACAAGCAGACAGATTTCCTGATGCTAAGAAATTTACGCTGCCTAGAGAGATCAAAGGTGGTAATGGTGTGATGCCAACTTGAGGCCCGGATGTTCAGCCTCCAGTTAATAAGTTAAGATGATATTAAATATCTGTACCACCAGTGATGAATTTTGTAATACCAGGTTTAACCTTGGAGTACTCTAGTCCCTGTTTGTTAACAAGACGGCAAAGGTTTAAATGATTAGCAAAATTCCATGTACGGAGTCGAGTGTATTTTATCTACAGCTTCGGAACGCAAAAATATAATGATTGGTGGTCGAACCTATAATTCTAATGCATATTTAATTATACTAGTGGTCGCACATTGGTCGAGATTCGATCGTAATCAATTTTAATATCTTGTTGATAAGAATGCCATCTTCATTTCTCAAGACTAACTACTAAACTTTGTGAATAGTTAGTGAGCCATCTATGATCTTGGATCGTTATCATCAATATATTTGTTTGTGTGTGTCAAATGCATGGTAGTGTGGGTATATTTTATTTATTGATTTAATATACTCTGTAAGCATTACATTGATCGACTCGTTGGTCGAGTGGCTAGCGTACACGCCTAACTACATCGACCAACCGCGAGGCTCGGGTTCGATTCTCGACGGGGGCAGGCTTTGTGTGATGAACATTTAGATGTCTACATTTCCGGGTCTGGGTGTTTTTTTTCTGGAATCTATTTAAGTATTTCTGTGTATTAGTATCGTTGACTAACACCCATAACACAAGAATATAATTTGCTTACTTTGGGGCTACATTCAATTTGTGTAACTTGTCCAGGGATATTTATTTATTTATTATTATTGAAAAATATTAGCGTTCTGCACTTCTCCTACACATAAACTATAAGTGTGCCAAATTTTATACTCCTGCGTCCGCGCAATTTTCGTAAAAAGGGGTCTAAAGTTAATATATATATAGATCAATCACGTATTAATATAAATCATCACGTATTAATATATATAGATCAAGCAAGGTCAAATTTAACTCGACACCGATAGTGTTTATGCTAGTCACCCAGTTAGCCGCGAAAGTTGTATGGCGCTCCCGAGAGATGTTTTTCAACATCAATCTAAGACCGCACTTGTCAGATAACTTCTTGTTTCATATTTTGTTGAGTTTTTCACTTGTTTTCTTTTTTCAAATGGATAGGGAGTTTATGTAATGTTTTTATAGATATTTATTTAATTGGAGAAAAGTAAAAAACAGTAAAATTTAATTTAAGAATGTTAATTAAACTTTTATTGATTTTTAAACTTTAAACTTATTTTTTTGCAAAAATAAGAATACATATTATGCTGTTCTAGGATTTAGTGCCGCGGTTTTACCCGAATACTTGAATCACAAACATAATAAAACGAGCAACGACTAAAATCGGTCTAAATTTTACAGAGGCAAGCAAAGTTATTATAAATTTTATACTTGACCAAGTTTAAATGCCAATGAGTGTACTTACCCTCAAGGTCCTGCGTTTGTTGTTCTGGGTCATTTTAGAATTTAGTTGAGGGCAAGGAAGGTTTAAAGAGTCATTACAGTTTATTGACAAGCTAACTTTGACATTAAGAGCCTCCAAATCCAGCGTGTTTGTATGAAAAGGGTAATGAATGTGAAGGAAGTACCCGTCTGACCTCCGTCTGACTGTCAGGATCGTGAGGTCTGGCACTCGATCCTCTCTGCCTACCCCGTAAGGGAATTGGCGTGAAGATATGTATGTATGTAACTTTGACATTGTGGATGAAGGTTAGTAAACTGCTCAGTCTAAACAAAACTCTAATAGTTGTTCCACACGGATTAAAACATTGGTTTGCATCCGGAACGTAAATTTGATTGATTTGAGTTACTCAAACATATTTTCCGCGAAGGACACCTTCGTGAAAGGCGTGATTGGGATGTAATTACAACCGTCTGGATGATGCTTAATATGTAGGTCACGCTATAAGTTTTGCGTAACTTAAAAAACAACATGTTATGTTTAAAATATTGTTTATTGCTTTTCAAACTAATCTCCTTTACATTTCAAACATTTTCTCATGTGATCGAACCATTTTTTATCTTGAGGAGGGGAGAACTTTAAAACATTGGTTTGCATCCGGAACGTAGATTTGATTGATTTGAGTTACTCAAACATATTTTCCGCGAAGGACACCTTCGTGAAAGGCGTGATTGGGATGTAATTACAACCGCCTGGATGATGCTTAATATGTAGGTCACGCTATAAGTTTTGCGTAACTTAAAAAACAACATGTTATGTTTAAAATATTGTTTATTGCTTTTCAAACTAATCTCCTTTACATTTCAAACATTTTCTCATGCGATCGAACCATTTTTTATCTTGAGGAGGGGAGAACTTTAAAATCACAAAAAATCATCGCTCTTATATCTTTTCGACTTAATTCCACTTTCGTTGCGTACGTAGAACTTTGATGTGTAATGGAAAAACAATTGACAAATTATTTCCTGCCAATTCTTTTTTTATTACTAAGGAGGTTGCAACGTTTAAAAAATATAACATTCAAAATTCAAATAGTTCCGATTAGCTAGAAGTGCGAAACTTGTAGTGTGCCCCATCTAAAAAGTGGTTTTCAAGAAACCTAAATAACAACAAAAAGTACGTAAGTGGAACATATAGGAAATTGTGTAGGGTCATCACTAATTAGTTGACCTTTAATTAAAAATTCTTAAATAACTGTTATGGTTTCAGGGTTTAAATAATCTCACTAGTTGCCTTATACAACTGTGAGATTGAGAAGGGTCAACCCTAATTGACGCCCTTTGCTGCCCTTCTCACGGAAAGATATTCGTTATCCTTTATAACTAGCTTGCCCCCATGGATTCACCCACGCCTCGTGATATACTTCTATATCACTGTCTCGTTAGCCGAGGGGTTAACGAACACGTATAATTATTTTATTTTATACTAGCCGACCCGGCGAACTTTGTATCTCTTGACATTAACTGCTACTAAAAGTTTGTATGGTATGAAATGGAAAGAGTCAATTATTAAAAATATTCCAAAGTTTATAATAAAAAAATATAATAATAAAAAAACAAAAACTGATGACATATTATTAGAACACACGTATAATATAGGTATAGTTAAGAGTACTAAACAATAGTACGCACTTCGGAGCGCTGTAGAACCTTAGCTATTGACTTAATGAAAAAATGATGTGAGTAAAAGTTGTTCTTCAAAAAACGATCTACAAAAATGGTCTGATATAATTTTTCGTAAAATGATTTAAAAAAGTTACATCGAAAAGTATAAATTTTTTCTCGAATTTCTGAAGATTTTCGCGTATTACTTTTTTATTTATAGTTTAACGTTAAAAAGTTACTGGACCAATGTTGTAGAGAATTTAACTTGCAAAAAAAATATGTTAATTTTTTTTTATAAAATAAATAATTTAAGAGATATATCATAAGGACCGTTTCAACCCCTATTTTCAAGATGGCGGCCGTGGGACAAGGGTGGCGACCCCACAAACTTGGTTTTAGCTTTACACTGACCCCCCTACACATCTAAAAAATAAAATTAAGTCCTCTAAAAAACGCAAGGTTAGGCCTAAAAAATGTAACATTTCAATGGACTAAGTGGTTGATCAGTGTAGGTAGGTGTGTACGTTAGCCACTCGACCAACGAGGTGGTGAAATAAGTTGTGTAGTTTTATATTATACACATAACAATACTAAGTATGACATGACATAATACGTTAAAATCCTGAATGTAGAGAAGCGTTTGAACGTACATGTCATCTTACATACACATACAAATCTTCACTCCAAGTGCCTCTCCAGAGAGTTCTATATATCTTTGGATAATAGATTGTTTGAACACACATACCTACCTAATTCTGTATATAAATATCACAGAGTACAGATACCTACAGAAAGTTCGAAGAAATTGAAGTCTTGGAAGTTAATTCAGAAACAATTACGAAAACATTCCCTTTATTCCTCGGCGAGTCCCGGTAATTCCCGAATACGGGATACGGGATCGCAGAAAAACATGTCTATGCCAGAGATATATGGCTATGCAAGATCTGTCATGATTTATTCTGCCGGCTTTATTACGGATCGACGATGGAAAATTGGCTTTTGTAGTTTTGTTGGAACACATAGCCGCTTATCATTTTGTTTTATCTTTCAAACTTTCCTAGATTTATTTGAAGCTATTCTTATTTAGTACTGTCAAGTTGAGATTATTTACTATTGTTTAACGAATTCCGGTTGTGAGCCTTCCCTGTTTTTTATTTATAAATTATTAGCTGGTTGCAACTTCCTCAGCGTAAAATAGCTACGATTTTCGTATGAATTTTATACCCTATAAGGACTTAGGGGGTTAATTAAAAAAATATCTATATATCAAATTTCATCAAAATCGGTTCAGCGGTTTTGTCATAAAAGAGTAACAGACAGACGGACAAACCTTTGCATTAATAATATTAGTATGGATTGTGAAATCATAATACTAAACACACACCTAATTTATAACACCTTTTTTGGTAAGTTTTTGATAAACTGCAAAAATTACAAAATATAATATTGTTTCTTTTAAACAGCTATCTCAGCTATCAGCCACTTCTCAATTCATGCATCAGGTCCTTGTTATCAAGTCTTCATCATCAGAACATATAAACAGATCTAGTTAAAACGAATCTGACGATTCTAAACTCAATGGGTTTACCAGTAAGCTTCTACAGTTACGCCTCCTACGTTCGAGCTCCATCATCAGACCAGCTCAGTTTGTACCAGCATTCGTGTTTTATTATAAGGTCCCACACCCGCAGGTCCTACCGGAACACGTCATGACGTTATGGCGGCAGGAATAGGTAAGGCGATGTTACCAATCCGGGTGAGTTGCTGTGAAACTCTACCACCTAGAGTCACATGTTTCTAAATTAAAAAATAACGGCCTTCCATACAAACTTCTAATCTCTATTTCACCCTCTAAAGGGTAGACTTCCCAGAAACGCTTAAATATATATCTACTTATTTTTAATAACTAGCGCAAAAGTCAAACTTTCTAACTTAAAAAAATGACGGTCTTTTACAAAAGTTTCATGCTTTCAATTTAAAAAGTGACGGTCTTCTATACATACTTTCAATCTCTGTTTCACCCCCTTAAGGTAGAATTTCCAGAAACGCCTAAATTAGATATCTACTCATTTCTTATAACCAGCCCAAAAATAAAGCTTTCTAACTTAAAAAAATGACGGTCTTTCATACAAACTTTAAAACCTTATTTCACTCTCCCTACCTACCCTAGATAGATGGAATTTTTACCCCTAGGGTAGAATTATCAAAATTCCTACCTTAGTGGGTGTTTAACACTAACAGTTTTTGCTCAGCGATGATGAATCAGTCAGTCAGTTCGTATCACTTTATAAGTATAGATATTATTATATATTTATTATATTACTAGCTGCTCCGGCGAACTTTGTTCCACCCGTTCAGTTTGTATGGGAATCATTAAAATATTGTTTTCCCATTTTCCCTTCAATTTTCCCAGTTTTTCTCTTGATAAAAACCTTGTCCTGGCAATAACTAACATAGTACAAAAAGAATTAGCCAACTCGGTCCAGTCATTCGGAAGTTATGCGCTTACCAACACATTTAGCGATTCATTTTTATATTAAAGTAAGTAGTAGTAGTAAGTAAGTATAAGTATCTTCGGCTAGTCGTGGTTGCCTTGGTTGTGCCTCTACCTAACACTTCGGGAATATGGGCGTGAAGGTACTTTACTTTACTTTTAGTTTATTTATGTGTATGAATTATGTTTTTACTGTGGGTACTTCGCAAAACACAGCATTTAAAAACTTTTAGCGAGACTAATAAGAACCTTTTACATGTTGTGTAATAAGTTGCAATTAAGTTTTCTAATTAAATGAAACTTTATCAATTAACAAGGCACGAGAATAAAAGTGGTACTTGTACTACGAAATATAATTTCTAACTTTTCAGATTTCTCGTAGATTTGATGAAGAGAATTTAAAAAAGGTCTATAATACTACAGATACAGTTGTACTGTTTAAATTATGCGCTTCGGCTGTATTCGTCAAGTTTCGGAAATCCGAATGTATTTTAAAGATATCTATACAGCGTTGTTAGGATACATAATTAATCATTTCGTTTAAATTGAGATTAGGTCATAAACCGTTTTCTGAATTATTTTTCATTTGTATCGATGAACGGTTTTTTGTTATTATTTATTGTAGATTATTGACTCTGTGAACTAGCGGTCCGTCGTTGGACTTGACTTCATGAGGACCCGGTTTCGATCCCGGGTCAGTAAACATAAGGAAAAGGTGTTTTTTCAACTTTATTTCAAAAACAACGTTACAAATTCAAATAGGGTTGCCAGCTCCCACATTGTCAGACTTAGTGTCTTCGGCTAGTCATGGATACCTTGATTGTACCTCTGCCTACTTCTTCAGGGATACGGACGTGAAGATACTTGTCACTATATTATATTACCACAAAACAAAAAAGTCGTCCCAGTATGATAGCATACCTTGGTTGTACCTCTGCCTATCTCTTCGGGAAAACGTGTGTGAAGATACTTGTCACTACATTATATTACCAGAAAGCGAAGAAGACGTCCAATCCCTATCATTATAGTTGCAAAGTTAAATAGATATAGAAAAGGACGAGATTCATGCTAGCAAAGAGAAAATGCGTCTGACATGACAGTGACACAAATGAATGACGAAATACACCCCTGGCGAGAATGTATTTTTTATGGCAACATTTTTGTTAAATTCCAGAAGAATGAGTCTTGAAACTTGAACAGCTATCCAAAAGGATAATTCCAAATCAAACCCGGAATAAAGGAAATATCCTTTATTATTTCCTTTATCCTTTCCGAATCGGCCCCGTAATTTGGGAGTAATACAGTTTTTTTTACGATACGGATGTACTTTTTCCGTCACTAACTAAATTGTCCATTTAGAAATTTGTAAGTTTAGTATCTTCACGCCCACATTTCCGAACATGAAGGCAGACGCACAACCAGGTCTCCAAGCTAAAGATACTAAGTCCCACAATGTAATGGATGGCAAGCCTATCGCCAACCGGGCACATATCCAATCCCGAGCAACGTTTTATTCGGTGCGGCCGCACACTCAGGAGAAACTCAGCGGCAAAAAAACTCAGCGGGCTTGTCTTTTTTTCTTATTTTATAATATGTTTACAGTAATTGATTATTGATACATTATATTTATAAGAGATTGTCATGAGGAGCAATTAATCCCAAGCCGTCTTTTCAGCTTAATATTCAGCAATGTTAGAACCCTTTTCATTTAATTTACATTTGACACATTTCTGAAATTAATTAATTGGAAGTTCTTTCATATAATTGGGACGTTTATTGTAGAACTGTATACATAGGCCCATGAAAGAATGGCTTACCCTGTGGAGACGAGACACATGCACAGCAAGATTATTTTAATTCCTTGTATTGACACAGTGTATATCACAATTTCTTTAAAATGAACTTGAATTTCTGTGAACATACATTAATTTTTTAAAGATATATTGGGATGACTTATGATCCTAGGTTATGAATTGCCCTTATGGCTCTCTTTTATAATATAAATATAGTATTTACTTCGGCCGAACTCCCCTAGAGAAGAATACCATACGACATGTTGCTATGGAAATAACTGAAATAAACCATCCTAGCGGTTTCAATATCAGTTAATTGTCTCATTTTTTTAACAGCATACGCTGATGAGCTTAGCCTGATTGCAAGTTTATCAATGTGTGGGCCCCATTGTAATTTTTTATCAATAGCTATTCCTAAAAACGTAGTAGAATCTACAAGGTCCAACTTGTTCCCATTAAGTTGTACGTTGGTATCTACGTGCACCACATTTGGCATTGAAAATTTAATACAATTAGTTTTTTTCAATTCAAAAAAAAGATTATTTACATTGAACCAGTGTAGAACTTTTGAAATGAGATCGTCATTTAGTCCGTGCCTAGTGAGAACTAATTATATCATAAACTTTAACGTTAAGTTGTGACTTCTTGATTTTTGTTTTGTGGAAAATGTTATTCTTCATTTAGCTACAAATGACGAAATCTACAACTCGCTACGTCACTGAGTGGTATAAGGTATTATTAACTTAAATACGAGCATTTTTTGTTTGTAAGTTAACTTAACTTACTTAGTAAAACCATTACTTTAACTTACTTAGTAATACCATTTATATATTTTGTGTATCCATCCGACTTACAAAAGCATCCGTTCATTTAAGTGTAACATTTGATTTATACACAAAATCTGTTAAATCTGAATATATTTTAACTGAATTCACAATCTACATAAATGGCTAACAACAAGAACAATTTAATTACAATTTCAAATTTCTTGGATACAAAACTGTAACTGAAGCTAACGACGCTATAAATTGATGCCAAATGGATACAATCTGGTTACCGGCACACTTTGATACAATAATCGTAAATTCTTTTATTTACAGCGACAATATTTGGAAGATTCAATTACACAATCAATGAATTAAGTAATTGACTTTATTGAGATGAACAATTCAATTGAATAACTTAATTCAATTTTTAGTGTAAATGCTTTAAAACCATTTTTAAACTCAATTTCGCGATTGTGTAAGATACGTTTTACGGATATTTATTTTATGAATACATGTAATGGTCGACTATATGGTATATGGTATGATATATATGAAAATAAGTAGGGTTACTCTTGTACCTCGATTCATGCAAGAATATTCATGTAATTGTGTTTTACGTAATTGTTTTAGATGGATGTGGGCGTTAGTAGCTGCTTCACAGTCTTTCGACTATTGCAATTGCTACCGAACAACTTACTGTGTGATACCATGAAAAATCTATATATATATATATATATATATATAAATGAAACCCCTTTTTCCTTGGTCACGGCATCACGCGTGAATGGCTGGACTGATTTCACTCATTCTTTTTTTGTTGTATTTGTTATTATTAGGAGAAGGTTCTCACGCAAAAAAATATTAAGAAATTCTCTCGAAAATTTTGAAAAATGTACTTGTAAAAATGTAACTGAAGTTCGCCGGGACAGCTAGTAGTTGAATAAAGATATTTGATTTGAATATTGTAAATTGGAATCGAGTATGTCATTTTAGTTACTCGAACACAATACTGAGGAATTATTAACATGTAGTTAATAGTAAAAATTAAATTATTTTATTGGATTTGGTGAATTAATTTGTAACTGAATGTTAATAATCCGCTAGTACTGTGTTCAAAGGTACCTAAAATGACAGATACAATTCCCATGTCGAATTCGCTTGATATCGATATTCAAGAGTGACCATAAAGGCATACAACTGTATTTGAATTTCCACATGAGTTATCTACCGATCGCCTCTGTGGTCTAGGTGATGGATTTGACTCTATGAGGTCCTGTTGCCAAAAAAATAATGTTGCCTGGGATTGGAAATGTGACCGGTTAGCGATAGGCTTGCCACCTATCGCATTGTGAAACTTAGTGTCTTCGTCTAGACGATGGTGCCCTGGTTGTCCTCTGTCTTCTCTTCAGGGATATGGGCGTTAAGATACATGAGTTATGCCGAATGCAATTAAAAATTGCTTTTAAGGGATACCAGGTTTCCAGCTGCCAACGATTAGCTAAAGATGTGACATGTGTCAAATCAAGCATTTATTTAATCCCTTATAACGTTCTTATTAGAAAGTTAGGAAAACACTTTTCGGGTTGCCCGACCCGGAAATCGAACCCGGGATCTTATATGATCAATGCCAACATTTTTATACTTGTAAAATATATATTTCGTAATTCAAAAACACGAAATAGTGTTACTATTATTATAGTGTACTTGATTAATTAAATGTACTAGTTAGCCCGGCAAAAATATTTACCTATCACTTGACCATAACAATCACAGTATGTATGGAAAAAGTTAAACTATTGTTTTTTCTACTTTTCCTGCAAGTTTCCCATTTTTTTACTTCATAAAAACATTCATCATCATCATCATCATCATCAGCCGGAAGACGTCCACTGCTGGACATAGGCCTCCCCCAAAGAGCGCAAAAACATTCCCCTGACTTTAAGTAACTAGTACAACAAAATTATAATTAGGAAAATTGGTCCATCCATTTAGCATATACAGAAAATACGAGTTATAATAATTACAATACTGAACTAATTTGTTTTAAATATTATATAAATACGATGAAAACATGTAAAGTGTGCCAAACTGCTCGATACAATTTGCAGATTTCAATTTACAGATTTTTAAAATTGAATATCGTACATAATACGAAAATAGCACAATTTGTAAAAAGTATCTTCAAGCCCATTTCCCCGAAGAGGTAGGCAGAGGCACAACTAGGGCACCCACGACTAGCCGAAGACACTAAGTCCCATAATGTGATAGGTGGCAACCCTATCGCCGACCGGGCACATTTCCAATCCCGACCAACATTTTTTTAATTAGAAAATTGGAAAAAATCCAATTGGAAAAAACACAATTTGTATATTAAAATTTATTTGCTATTAATTTTTTATATAGGAGAAGGCTAAAATAGCCTCTAAAAAACTTGGTGTGCTCAGTAAAGCGAGACAGTATTTCAAACCGACCCATCGCTTACAACTATATAAAGCGCAAATTAGGCTTCATATGGAGTACTGTTCACAACTCTGGGCATGGGCTCCACAGTACCAGCTCCTCCCGTTTGACCGCATTCAACGTAGATCAACTCGAATTGTCAATGACTGGGCAATTACCAATTGGCTTGACTCCTTGGCGTTGCGTAGAGATCTTGGGTCACTCAGTATTCTCTACCGCATCTATCATAGGGAATGTTCTGAGGAGTTTTTTGTTTTTTTCATTTTATTTCAGCAGCTGATTTCCACCTTCGGACATCGTGATAGAGCTTAAAGTATCATGCCCATCATGTTGATACGTGACGATCTACAACTGTGCTATTCCGAAGACATTTTTTACCCTGCACAATACCTTTGTGGAATCGGTTACCGAGGGCGGTATTTCCAAACGATTATGACTTAGAAACCTTGAAGAAAAGAGCGTACTCATTCCTTAAAGGAACGCATCTGTGATACTCCTGGTGTTGCAGATGTCCATGGGCGGAGGTGATCACTTTCCATCAGGTGACTCACTTGCTCGTTTGCCTCCTCTTGTATAAAAAAGTCACTGTCGAACTTAGATAAAGTTAGATGTCTGTCCGTCATCTAAGTTCTTACGGGTTTTGCACCGGGCAACACTATCGGCCTTACAAATAAATACGTTTTAAAATGTTATACTAGGAATAAACTAAAAGTAAACAAAATTTCTACTTATATGAGTATGACAGCATATAGCCTCAGTATAACTGTCCAATAATGCTTATTCTAACCTCATTCTAGTGCCGAATCACTAAATAGTATAAAAAAAGTCGCTTTCTCTGTCCCTATGTCCCTTTGCATGCTTAAATCTTTAAAACTACGCAACGGATTTTGATGCGGTTTTTTAATAGATAAAGTGATTGAAGAGGAAGGTTTATATGTATATTTCAAACCCGTGCGAAGAAGAAGCGGTCCGCTAGTATCTAATATAACTTAAAAAATCTACCTCTGAAATCGCTGATTTTTTCGTTTTACGTCAGTTAAATTTAATATTTCTAATATTAAAATTATTGTGATGAAAATTAGAAAGTAGAACAGTTTAAAGAAATCAACTATGTGATAATCCGATTACAAAATTAAGGAAAACAAAAACTTTTATTTAAAAGTTGCTGTAACTAAATATCTTTTGATATATCTTCATGCCTGTGAGTAGTAAGTGGTACAACCAGAGCACCTACGACTAGCTGAAGACACTAAGTCCCGTAATGTGATAAGTGGCAAGCCTATCGCCAACATATCCAGTTATTACGTTATTTTTAACAAGAAAATTTAAAAATACATTTTCTGTTTTTTTTTGTTGCCCGACCCGATCGTACCCGGGATATCAAGAACTGAAGGCCGATCGCTAGACCACCACATTAGATGCCAGAAGCTCGTAAGCTACATATAGAAACGACGGCTTCAGGACTTCCTTGGTAAGTCCCTCAGTAGCATTTGTAAGATACAATATTTGTAAGATTTTCAAATATTTGGCTCTATATTCACACAAATTCATGCTACTCGATTAGTATAAGTTTTTTTAAATAAAAAAAGGTGTGCGTACTTATAACGCGTGTAGCGTTAGAAGTTATACTTCTTCGGCGTAATAAGATAAAAATCTTTTTAAAAATTTTATCTTTTGCCTTATTTTACATTTGTAGACAAAATGACACTAACCATACAAATAAAGAAATATTGTGAATACAGTTGTCAGTTCTCACGCAAACATACGTAGATGTCCTTACTTTTACTTTGTTGGTAACTTTTTTTGAAAAACTAAAATGTTATCTATAGCTAACTTCATCATGTCGGTTTTTCGTGACGGTGTGCGCGCGCATCGTAAAAATTTATCCTCATTATTTCGCCTCTGTGGTCTAGCGGTTCAGTTGTTGGACTTGACTGCATAGGTCCCGGGTTCAAATCCCGGGTCGGGCAACAAAAAGAAAATTGGGTTTTTCCAATTTTCTAATGAAAAAAAAATGTTGGTCGGGATTGGAAATATGCCCGGTTGGCGATAGGCTTGCCATCTATCACATTGTGGGACTTAGTGTCTTCGGCTAGTCGTGGGTGCCCAAGGTTGTGCCTCTGCCTACATCTTCGGGGATATGGGCTTGAAGATACTCATCATTTTTTCGTAACGCGCCAAAAGAAGTATAACTTCAAAAGTTTTGAACCTTTAATTCAAGATGAAAAATTACGTAACTCCAATATTTTTGATAGCATTTTTAAATATATGAACACAAATTATGATTAATTCATGACAATGTTCATCCCCTCATTAAATCGCAGAAAAGAAACGCGGGTAGTCACGTTTTAAAACAATCTCGGCTGAGTAATTGTTTAAAATGCGCTCCGCCCGCCAGATGTCGCGGCGGGTTTTTACTGGAATCACAATAAGGCCAAACGGAATACATTTTCATAACCTAACACACGTGTTACTGACATGGAGCTCGGTTTCTTCACTGTTTTATTTAAATCATTAATTAACTTATTAACAATTAACTTTTTCCCCGTGTTGGTCCGGGCTCCTTTGTAGAATTGATCATCTGCCTTCCTTGCCAGGCAGCTCGTAAAAGGCGAGCATAGGCTCACCGTCACTAACACCGTGACATCTAACTAGGTGGTAGAGTTTTTCAGCGACTCGCCCGGATTGGTACCACCGCCTTACCTATTCCCGCCGCCATAACGTCATGACGTGTTCCGGTTCCGAAGGTAAGGTAGCCGGCTAACTTACTTTTGCTCGAGGCCTAACATCCCGGCTCCAGGTTGGCAACGCACCATTACCACCTTTGGTGTCTCTAGGCGGCTTGAATTTCTTAACATCAGGAAATCCATCTGCTTGTTTGCCTTCCAATATCATAAAAAAAATAACAGAAGAATTTATTTGCTTACTCGGATGGTGTTATAATTTTGATATTGTATCAGTGTGAGTTACTTACTAAAATAGTGCTTTGGTTACAATTAATGTATCTGTGTACAGTTTATCGCCTCTGTGGTCTAGTGGTTTAGTTGTTGGACTTGACTGCATGAGGTCCTGGGTTCGAATCCCGGGTCGGGCAACAAACAGAAAATTGGGTTTTTCCAATTTTCTAATAAAAAAATGTTGCTCGGGATTGGAAATGTGCCCGGTTGGCGATAGGCTTGCCACCTATCACATTGTGGGACTTAGTATCTTCGGCTAATCGTGGGTGCCCTGGCTGTGTCTCTGCCTACCCTTTCGGGGATATGGGCGTGAAGATACTTCTTTTTGTGTACAGTTTATGATTGAAAAAAAATATGTAAAATAAAAATAGCCTCGTTAAAAAATCGACTTCAAGTCTAAAAAGTAAAAAATAATAAAGCTTTAGTATAAACCTTTTATTTATATGTGCTGTTTATTTAGGTTTGAAGTCGGTGCTAAGCTAATTTAATACTTCTAATTATTAGGAAGTATATAATTAATAATCTCCTTAGACAAAAAGGTTGTCTGGTAGAGATCGCTTTGTTTGGCGATAAGACCGCCTTTTGTGTACTATAAACTATAATAATATGCTCTTGTTAATACTTAATTGTACCATTTTGTAATAAGTTTAATTGTGCACAATAAAGAGTTCATTCATTTATTCATTCATTCATTCATTCATGTTGCTGAATGACGATGTGTCTGTAATCTTGTCACTAAGTCACTTGTAGATCTTGTAGATCAAACTTCTTGCGAGATTAGATTAGATTTAATAAAAATAGGCATCTGGATTCTGGATCGGTAAAAGAAGATAAAAAATGCTCATAAAACAAAAATAGTGGGCCTATGTAAATCAATTTTTATGGGACCAATTCGAAACTATGTCACATTAAATAAAAAAAAGAATTACATAAATCGGTGTATCGGATTTGGGAGCCGCCTCCTTTTTTTGCAGTCGGTTAAAAATATATCTTGACAAATCACACAAATTAGACTAATTTGAGTTCTCGTCTTTGCTAACCATATGTTCGATGGTCATGTTCCAATGGTGTAGGATAGCCGATAGACCTCCACAATAGGCCTAACATCCCGGCCGCAGGGCAGTGACGCACCAGTAACATCTATGGTGTCTATAGGTCACGGCTGTGCCTTACATTACATTAGGTGACCCGTGTATTTGTTCGCTGTTTTCATTTACAAAAAACATGTAAAGAAACACTAAAATATAAACGTACTGTCATAAATTTAATAAACTAGAAGACATAAAAAATCGAAAAAATTATTTTATCATACTAACATCTGACCGGCTCAGGAATTGAATCCGAGCATCACGTACGATCGCTGGAGCTAAGGATGTATGCTAACCCCTAGACTATCGGATTTACCTTATTTATCAAAAGATTACGTATTTGTTATAATTAATAGGAACGATTCAAGTAACTAGGTACCTTGTTTAATTCAACATTTAAAACTCCAACCATCTTATTAACAAACAACAAACATAGATTATAGAATCTATTATTTAATCTATAATCCTCTAAAACAGGGGTGGGCAAATTCTTTTGACCGCGGGCCGGTAAGTTAAAAAAAAATCTAGTGGCGGGCCAGTAAATTATAATTAATCTTGAGGCGGGCCGGTTTATTAAAACAACTAAAATATCAGTAAATATTACGATTATAAAATATTGTATAAAGATAAAATAAGGCATTTTTTATTTTATTTTACAATCCTTATTAAAATAAAATCTATGGATGAAGTCTTAACATATGAAATACGCAATATATATGTTTAAAGTATCGATTCAGTACCTTAATTGTTCAAATTTCAATAGTCTTTTAACATATTTTAGATCATTAATTTTTTTAAGGAGGTTACATTTTTTTCTAAAAAAAACCCTCGGCGGGCCGGATTAAAACCTATCAAGGGCTGGATCCGGCCCGCGGGCCGTAATTTGCCCATCCCTGCTCTAAAATATCCCAATATTATTGTAGTAAACGAAACTTTCGGACTTCGCCCTCGCCTGTTTATGGACAATTATTTATGTATCATTCGAACATTTAGTCTATCCAGTTTCGAAAAATCACATTGCATGAAAAGTTTACGGTAGCATTTATTATACCAAGCTTATTAGCAGTAGCATTTTTTTATGTAATAGGAAGGCAAACAAGCAGACGGATTTCCTAATGATAAGAAATTCACGCCACCTAGAGACACCAAAGACGGTAATGGTGCGTTGCCAACCTGAGGTCAGGATATTAGGCCTCGAACAAAAGTAAGTTTACCGGCTACCTTACCCTCCGAACCGGAACACGTCATGACGTTATGGCGGCAGGAATAGGTAAGGCGGTGGTACCAATCCGGGCGAGTCGCTGCGAAACTCTACCACCTAGTGAGATGTCACGGTGTTAGTGATGATAAGCCAATGCTTGCCTTTTACGAGCTGCCTGACAAGAAAAGCAGATGGTTTATTTTGCAAAGGAGCCCGGACCAACACGGGGAAAAAATGCTTATTACTATAAGAAGCATATTATGCTAAGTCAATTACAATAACCATTTTATCTCAAACTAATTATTACAAAAATATTGTTTCATTGGCAAAGTTAATCTCTCCTAAACAATATTAATCCCTATCCAAATAAGGAAATTTAGTTTCTTTGCCATTTAATTTAGTTAAAAGCATTCTTAACCTTATTTTGTTTAACCTTAAGGAGTTATCACGGATTTAAGATAACTTAATGCACTTTTTTAACGACGTATTTATTGAGAAAACTCACGGGGAACATCCCCGTGAGTTTTTGGCGCCATCGAGACAAAAGGTAGTTGCAGTTCGTCCGTTATTATTGAATTTCGTATTACTCGATATTGGTGGCATTTTGTCCAATTTTATTCTTTGAATGTGAACAAATTAAATAACCATTAGGAAATAAGTGTATCACGTATTTCCTCGCTGCCGCAAAATCTCATTAAATAAACTTGAGTAATGAATCAACCACTTTGCTCAAGACCCTGGCATGCCTTTTTTTGATGACTTATGACTAATTTCGAATAACTTAAACCCGATATTGTTACATCGGCATTGGTAATTTGATGTAAATTTCAACTTGACTAATGGCAAATGCTAACGCTAGTGTCAAAAACTACAGAAAGAAAAAAGTCCCAGTGCAAAGCCGACTCACTAGTAAGTCGAAGAATTTGTTTTTTTAATATGGGACATATTTTTGGCGAAGATTATTACCGTCTTACATGGAAATATCTTAATTTAATATTGATGCAAGAGGCTGTTGAAGACTTGGCAGCAGACGACCATTAGGTGCACCTGCCCTGTATTTGTTAATACCAACGTTGGCATGTGTATATATGTATACAATTGAAAAGCATATACTAAATATGTTTTATAAATATGTGCAAGTTGTGCTTGTAAGAAAGAAATAAACCTGTAAAGCAATAATAAATCAAACCTTTTTTCAGTTTATTGTTATTAATCTCCTACCGAGATGAAATCTACAGGTTTTGATACTACAACTTTATTAGCTTAAATTGATTACGGATTTTTGAAGTGAAAACTTCTTTAGGCGCGTTGAGCGTTTTGGTAGAGGGTAAAATCCTCGGTTCGCGTCACCGACATGCTAATGATAATAGTATATCTATAGCTATGGAGAGCTAGACTAGCGCACGCGCAGTAGCCTGTGTACACGTATACACTAATACATCGACTATTTCTGACTGTATTATGTGCGCGTTGGACGCTTTTATAAATTTCACTAGATAAGAACCCGGCTTAGCTCGGGTAAAATGTGACTCATAATATACATCTAGGTGCAAAATTTAGTCACCGTTTTTCAAGGAATATTAAAGGTATTAAGCAAGACATAGATTCGCATAGCTTCATTCATTGTGTTTAATAAATATAGTAAATAAAAACTGCCAAAGTTTTTACACAAATCATTTTTATTTTAAATTAACGTTTAAAGTAAAGTAACATAAAGTAACAAAACAAATTGCAATGAGTATTTGGCAACGGTACTTATAAAGGAATATTCTCTATTATACATCACAAAAAGGAACGCTTATTAAACTACCCAAGATGGCGACTGTGATTTGTCTGTCAACACATTAGAATTTAACATAGAATTTAACAAAATACTCGACAATCCGAATTTTGCGGATATATGTTGTCGACTCAAAATCATTATTTTTTTATGTTTTATAATTCAAGTAAGGTTTCAATCGAGTCTACCGTACCCCTTGACGAAATTATCAATAAAAATATGATTTTTGCATATAGTTTTAATTACGCTCAACTTAATAGTTCCGTTTTCACTTCTATCGGCACTGCTACTGTTTTTTTTAATTGCATTAGTTAACGATATTTCGATTAGGTATCCGGAATACGTACCTGAAAAAATACAAAACAATAAGTGAAATATAAATTAAATAAAAAATACTACTTATTCTGTTAGCTGGGTATTCGTGCCTTGGTCATCAAACTTGATGAAGAGAATATGAAATATTAAAAGTAATAAAATATAATAGTTTTTATCTGTTTTTCATTATTTAACTTAAATATGCAAAATGTCTATAACTAGTTGCCCGCCCCGGCTTGGCACGGTTATGAAACATACATATAAACTTTCCTCCTCAATCACTTTATCTATTAAAATAAACCGCATCCAAATTCGTTGCGTAGTTTTAAAGATTTAAGCATACAAAGGGACATAGGAACAGAGGACGCGACTTTGTTTTATACTTCATACTAGGTGACCCAGCAAACGCAGTCTGTCGAATCCGACGTGAAACATTCCAAAATCAACAATTATTTGTTATTAAAAAAATAATTAAAAAAACCTTTTTTCAGAAGTCCAAATTGTAAATCTAAACCATTCTTAAAATTCCCTTAAACACACATAAAAAGTTTCATTAACATCGGTCCAGTCGTCTAGAAGGAGTTCAGTGACAAATACACTAACACAAGAATTATATATATACCCTATCTGACCCAGCAACCTTCGTGTGGCTTGACATTAATGCTTCGACAGTAGCGCAGTTTGTCGGATTCGATGTAAAACATTCTAAAATCAACAACTACTTATTATTAAAAAAATAATTTAAAAAAACATTTTCCAGTGGACCAAATTGTGAATCTAAACCATTTTCGAATTCCCTTGAACACGCACAAAAACTTTCATCAACATCGGTTCTGCCGTCTAGAAGGAGTTCAGTGACATACACACTCACAGAAGAATTATTTATATAAAGATATATTATAAAGATGTAGTGATATATTATTATAAATTGATGACAGTAGAGGTAGTTAACTGTAGGTCTTAGCCTATTGCACAAATAAAAAAAACAATAAAATACAATGTTAACACAAGCAAAACCATTTTATTAAGCTTGTATAAAGGGTATGTCAGACTGTCAAAGACACAGTATTTTACAAGTCGGTCGTGCTAATAAATTAAAACCAATTTGATAACATTTAAGAGTTCCAAAGTAAGAAAGTTTCTCGGCGGCAGGTAAAATATAACGCTATGCTCCATTAAAAGCTGATGAAGAAACGCAGACTTTAAACTTTGTAATGATTTTTGCTTAACCAAGAAATAGGGCGAAGTAAAAGGGCACCAGGAGCCTTGATACCGTTTTCGTCCGCCAGGGTTTATTAGAATAATTAATTCATATTTTTTATGTAGTGAAAATTGAATGATAATCTTTATGGTAAAAATATACTTTCATTATGGACTAGTATCTGAACGAAACTGATTTTGCAGCTTAAACCGAAATCAAAACCGAACTTTTGGCCTTGTTTACGGTTTTGGCCCCCAAAAACCGAAACCGAAACTTACCTAAACATGTAAATGTTTTTATTGATACTTGTATCTAGTGTTCTTTTACTCTTATTTTTAATAGACATATCTGCCTACAGTTAGTGTCATAGGCAACTAGTCGTGTGAAATGAAAAAAAAGAAAATCAATAAAATATGGGAGTACCTATAATATTTTTTATTAAGTAAGTATATAAGACCAATAGGTCTATATTGTATATGTGATATATATAATGTAAACTAAAAAAATACCTAGACAAGTACCAATTAGCGACAAAATTTACCGAAATACAGCTAATAATTCACTAGCACAGAAGTTTCAGTTTGACCGAAAGTTTCGTCCCTTTTTGACTAAAACCGAAACTAAAGCGAAAATAAGATTTAACGACTGAAACGGTCCGAAACCGAAACTAAAACTATTGGTCCCTCACTACTATAGTTAGTTGTTACTTACGTTGTTATATACTTAGTTGTTACTTATTTTATGAATTAGGTATTGTATTTTCTTTTCTTTTTTTAAATGTTGTACTTTTTCCTTATTTGTATATATATTTTTTTCTGAATGCTGGTTGTTTGGAAGAAATCGCTTATTAGCGATAAAACCGCCATTTGTATAAATAATCTACTTGCTGTTGTAATAGTTGTAGTACTTTTTATATGTTTTTGTTGTACAATAAAGAGTTTTTATTATTATTATTATTATTATTATCATTTATTCTCAATGCCTCTTATTTTCTACGTTTATACATTTAATACAAAAAAACATTAAAAATATAAACATAAAAAACAGGTTACCAAACGGTGGTCTTACAACTAAACCGTCAGTGGTCAGGGTGACAGAGTGAGGAACCTCCGCACAATACG
>NJDD01000877.1:885-13186 GCA_002245505.1 Calephelis nemesis
CAGTGATGACATATGGAACTGAAACTTGGCCGTTAAATGTGGGCCTCTAAAATTAGCTCAGAGTTGCTCAGCGTGCTATGGAGAGAGCTATGCTCGGTGTTTCTCTGCGAGATATGATCCGTAATTCGGTGATCCGCAAGAATATGAGAGTAACCGACATAGTTCAGAGAGTTAGCAAGTTAAAGTGGCAATGGGCAGGCCNNNNGATACAGGCAGCAGTGGACGTCCTCCGGCTGATGATGATGATGATGTACCTAATGACATAGTTGAAGTTGGTTTTACAGTTTTAGTGCGTTTAATTATTATTAATCCAAAAAGATCATAATTTGCAAACCTATCTCCAACCGAGTATCTTTCCAATTCTTGACAACGTTGTTATTATAAAAAATTTGAAAAAAATACTTTTTGAGTTGTTCGAGTTCAAGTATCGAACCTGGGACCCTAGTATTATGTACTCAACACCAACACTGGAATACCTGACCACAAAAGCGACAATTATTTCAGTTATTAATAATCTATATATATAAAAAGCAATTGCTGTTCGTTAGTCTCGCTAAAACTCAAAAACGGCTGGCCCGATTTGGCTCCTTTTGGTATTGAATTATTTGTAGAAGTCCAGGGAAGGTTTAAAAGGTAAGAAATAAGGAAAAAACTGCGAGGAAACTAGGAAAACCAACATTTAAAATTTTCCCATACAAACGGAGCGGGTGGAACGAAGTTCGCCGGGACAGCTAGTGTTTCAATAAAAAAAATCTATATAAGTACGAGTACACATAACAGTTTGAAAAACTTTAGGTATGCTTATTAAAAAAAAGTATTACTGTCGACGTAATCGGTAAGAAAGGCATTAAATAAAATATCACAGGATAAAAGTTCTCGGTAGTCTCAATGGTTAGAGTATTCTTTAGCGAGAACCAAAAGGTGCTAGTTCTAATCATACTACAGAACTCTACCACCAGTAGTATAACTAAACTAAATATACCAACTTTGTTACAACCAAAAAGTGACAATAGTAATATACTAATAAAGAAACTTAATTAGTACCAAATTTCACATACTTACGAGTTATCAAGTTTCTTAGAACTAAAAATTAACAAATTTTCTATAAGAAAAAGTTTTGAGTTTTCGAATCTAATCGAATTATCTAAAAAATATCAAGTTTTAAATAATACAAAAAATACCAAGTTTCCAATAACTAAAAAATACTAAGTTTCAAATTTAAAAAAAAAATAAGTTTTTAAATAACTGAAAAAATAACAAGTTTCATAAATTAAAACAATACCAAATTTCATAAACTAAAACAATACCAAGTTTCATAAACTAAAAAATACCAAGTTTCCAATAACTAAAAAATACTAAGTTTCAAATAACTGAAAAAAATACCAAGTTTCATAAACTAAAACAATACCAAGTTTCATAAACTAAAAAAAATACCAAGTTTCCAATAACTAAAAAATACTAAGTTTCAAATAACTAAAAAAATACTAAGTTTCCAATAACTGAAAAAATACCAAGTTTCATAAACTAAAACAATACCAAGTTTCAAAAACTAAAAAAAAATACAAAGTTTTCAATAATTAAAAAATACTAAGTTTCAAATAACTAAAAAAATACTAAGTTTCAAACAACTGAAAAAATACCAAGTTTCATAAACTATAACAATACCAAGTTTCATAAACTAAAAAAATACCAAGTTTCCAATAACTAAAAAATACTAAGTTTCAAATAACTAAAAAAAATACTAAGTTTCCAATAACTGAAAAAAAAATACCAAGTTTCATAAAATATAACAATATCAAATTTCATAAACTAAAAAAATACCAAGTTTCCAATAACTGAAAAAATAAAAAAGGTTCCCATGTCTAAAACTACCAAGTGTTTTCGTAACAAGTTCGAGACCTATTTTACAATGCAACACTAGCTGAATTAATTATTCAAACATACATTTGAATAATGTTTATGACTTTAATTGGTCACGATTTAAGCAACCTGCCTTAATTAAAAGTAGTTTAATTTCAATTTAAAATAGCTTGGGGTTGACTTTTATTGTGCATTAACTCATTAAAGATTTATTTAATGAAAACTTAAGCATATGAAATGCTAGGGTTTCCCTATCGAAAAGTAATCACCGTTACTCATGGACGTTTTGCTGTAAGAGTTAGCTGCCATTGTGAAGCCTGCTTATAAACATTTTGTTAGGTATTTTCAATCAAAGTTCGGTAAAAAAGTTACTAAAAAATTGAAGATAAGTATAACTAAATAGAACTGACTTCGATTTTATCTACGTACAAAAATAAAACGAGTCGCACACAAACAACGGCAGAAGTGAAAACTTTAATATAACTTTGTGCATTTTTGATATTTTAAAATGGTTAGGTCATAATTTTGCACGAATTGCTTTATCAGTATGAAAGTACTATCATTTATGTGGTAGAATACAATATTCATTTATTGCACTATTGTGCACAAACATGACAACACGTACATTCGCGCAAGTCATAAACATTATTCAAATGTATGTTTGAATAATAATTAATTCAGCTGTAACATACTCGTAGGTCTAGAACTTGTTGAGGTAGAGTTATGCGGTTCGACTTTAATAATTTTGACCGATACGAAAACACTTGGTAGTTTTAGGCTTGGGAAACTTTTTTATTTTTTTCAGTAATTTGAAACTTAGCATTTTTTAGTTACTTAGTATACACAGTATTTTTTAGTTTTTGGAAATTTAGTATTTTTGTAGTTATTGGAAACTTGATACTTTTTCAGCTATTCGGGACTTGATAGTTTTTAGTTATTGAAAATTTGGTACTTTTTCTTATAGATTTTTTTTTAATTTTTAAAAACGAGAAACTTGTTAATTTTAGGCATGTGAAATTTGTTATTATGTTACCATTGAAAACTTGTCACCTTTTTAGTAGTAACAAATTTTTATATATTTACGAGTAGTTAAGTTATACCACTGAATGAATAAATGAATGAATGAGTAAATAAATGAAATCTTTATTGTGCACAATTAATTTACAACAAATTAAGTACAATTAAGTATTAACAACAGCATATGATTATAGTTTATCACAAAGGGCGGTGTTATTGCCCGTGTTGGTCCGGGCTCCTTTGTAGAATAGACCATCTGCCTTCCTGCCAGGCAGCTCGTAAAAGGCGAGCATAGGCTTACCATCAATAACACCGTGACATCCGACTAGGTGGTAGAGTTTGGCAGCGACTCGCCTGGATTGGTACCACCGCCTTACCTATTCTTGCCGCCATAACGTCATGACGTGTTTCGGTTCGGAGGGTAAGGTAGCCGGTATACTTACTTTTGCTCAAGGTCTAACATCCCGACCTCAGGTTGGCAACGCACCACTACCACCTTTGGTGTCTCTAGGCGGCGTGAATTTCTTACCATCAGGAAATCCGTCTGCTTGTTTGCCTTCCTATAACATAAAAAAAAAGTGATCTCTACAAGAAAACCTTTTTGTCTGAGGAGACTAAATTAACACTGGTGGTAAAGTTCTGTGTAGTAACTTGCCCGGAGACCCACAGCTTTACCTATGTTTGGCATACATAAATTCCGGTCTAGAGAATAAAACCCGATAGACTTGTACAATAGGTCTAACACCACGGTTACGGGGAAGGTACGCACTTGTAACATCTACGCGTCTTACCATCAATCGAGCCGTGTGCTAATTTGCTATCTTTAATAATTATTTTATTAAACAAGCTGATTTTATTCCTATTGATAAGTCACACAATTTTTCTCCAATGAATAAAATTGATACCTACCTATGGGCTTACAGTACAACTACAGTGCTAACTACGTTAATTAATACGTTAACTACGTTATAAGAGTAGCTGACTCGGTAAACTTTTTTATATCTAAAAAAAGTATCTTCACGTCTATATCACGGAAGAGGAAGACAGAGCACAACTAGGGCACTCACGACTATCCGAAGACAAGTCCCATAAGCGTATCTCAAACCAGGCACATATCCAATCCCGTACAACAATTTTTTTATTAGAAAATTGGAGAAACTAAATTTTCTTATCATCGCCTGACCCGGAAATCGAACACGTCCCGTGTTCGATTCCCATGATGTCCAGTCCAACACCTGGACCGCTAGACTACAGAGGTAATTCTGCCTAACTTACCTAATTATATGAAACTTATTTTTTTACAAATCTAACACAATTAATAATGTATACATTTTTCAATTATCTTGACGTCATTGATAACATCATCAAGATAAACGAAAAAAATTTGCATTGTTTAGTGAAATAAAAAAAATACTAGTTTGGTCACTTTGAAATCATGACCTATCTTTCTAAAAAAGAATGTGAAGTGGGCTGTTAGCCGAGTAATAACGTAGCAAACGTACAAAAAACATACAGTCGAATTGATAAGCTCCTTCTTTTTTGAAGACGGTTAAAAACTGCCTTCAGTGTAGATAGGACCTAGACCTAGCTTTGCTCATGGTGTTCGGGGATGTTACCTAAATTGCTAAGAATGTAGCCGCTCATATAATTGTGATCGAACTTCACTTAAGGTAAGTTCGTTTAATCTTCAATTATTGGCGTTATACTACACCCAACAAACGAATTTATTATAAATTCTAAAAAAATAAGGATCTTTTCGAATATTCAACATGGACGCGCTACAAGAAAAACCCGCATCTCTAAGACCTTTACTCAACCCTTATTATTAATTATACAGATCTGTAAAAAGATTTTTTCTGGCGTACAATGTCGTATCAGCGAAACGAACTGTATTACCAGTTAAACACAAGCCCGTCATTTTTCAGGTACATTAAACATACATATTTAAAAGCAATGTTGGTAAGATATTAAAGATTACTGTTTTTGCTTCAGGAAAGTTTTTAAAGAAGTAAACAATTCAACATGTAACCCACAGGGAAATTATCTGTGCTTTTGTGAAAGCTTTTTTTAAATATTCAACTTCTGCAGTAGCTATTGTGAGATAAGTTTTGAGTTTATGTTAGCATCAAGCATATTCATATTTATTTTTATGTATGTCTTTTGTATATCAGTATTTAAAGTGTTAAATTTTACATGGTTTTTTTACGATATTGGCCGACAAACAAGCCGACGGATTTACTTATAAGAAATTCACGCCGCCTAGAGACACTAAAGGTAATAATGGTGCGTTGCCAACCTGAGGCTGGGATGTTTGACCTCGAACAAAAGTAAGTTTCCCGGCTACTTTACCCCCTGTCCGGAATACGTCAATGGCAAGCACTGACGTTCTGGCGGTAGGAATTGGAAAGTCGGTAGTTCCAATCCGGGCGAGTTGCTGCGACCACCTGGTCAGTCAGTTTACTTATCCTGAAAGTTTTAATATCGCTTCTTATTTAGGCTCAGTTTTCCGTAGCAAAAATAAGAAGTGTATGGGGTAAATTAAATATTAAGAATACGGACAAATGTTTACATTTGATTAATTTTATAACCATTCTGATAAAATCATATTAATATTACAAAGAGGAAAACTTTGTTTGTTTGTTTGGTTGTACTGAATAGGCTCAAAAACTACTGGACCGATTTTAAAAAATTTTTCACCATTCGAAAGCTACATTATCCACATAGGCTTTGTTTCGTCCAAATCGGTATAATAGAAGCCAAGTTACGCAGGCGAAGCTGCGTTAAACTGCTAGTATTATATACAATCTGAATATTTTTCAGATATTACCTAACTTAGTTGCCTTACTAGGCTACCTTAATCGAAAAAGTTAAATTCGAATGACAAATCGTTCTAATATAAAAAAATGCGAAAACTTGTTAGAATTAATGGTTTGTTACTATTTCACATACCAACTACTTAGCGGATTTAGATGAAATTTTACAAGAACATAGTTCATATATCAAAATATTAGACTATGATTTATAAAAAATATATAAATTGGTATACAGGCAAAGCCACTAATGAAAGCTAGTGTTTATTAATGTACTCAAACATAATCCTATTGAGATGGTCGGTAAATTTATAAAACTGTGTGTTTATACCAATACATACATATGTTCCCAGTTAACGTTAAAACGATAGACTTGATGTTAATGTGACTTGGTATAAATTTTATTGGACATTGGCACAAACCGTGTTAGTCCGGGCTCTTTGCAGAATAGACCATTTTCCTTCCTGCCAGGCAGCTTGTAAAAGGCGAGCATAGGCTTACCGTTACTAACACAGTGACATTTGACTAGGTGGTAGAGTTTCGCGTTGACTCGCCCGGATGAGTACCACCGCCTTACCTATTCCTGCCGCCATAACATCATGACGTGTTCCGGTTCGGAGGGTAAGGTAGCCGGTAAACTTACTTTTGCTCGAGGCCTAACATCCTAACCTCAGGTTGGCAGCGCACCATTATCATCTTTGGTGTCTCTAGGCGGCGTGAATTTCTTAGCATCAGGAAATCCATCTGCTTGTTTGCCTTCCTATAACATAAAAAAAAATACGTCAACAGTTACTTCTGGCAGAGCAATATCATCTTAAAAAACGAGCGAAGATGAAAATAATTAAGTACAAAAATACATACTATTCTAAGATTTACATTTGCATCATATACTATATTATTTTTCAATGATTCGTACACACATAAAATAACTGTCGTTTATCTTAACTCAAAAACAATATTTGGTATCGAAAAGTGAAACGAATTGTCAAAGAACCAATTCTCTCAGCCTTTAGAAGCTATAAGCCATAGAATTCAGCCAATATCAACGGTATATGCAATCCAATTCAATATTCCATATATTTCAAAGTTCCCAGGTGATAAGAGGCCTTTCGAAATTGGTCGGCTTATAGCAAACAGATCATTTACCCTAAAATTTTTGGTATCGCTTTTATTCCACGCTCAGTTTTCCGTAGAATAATAGTTTTTGGGGTAAATTGAAAGTTTAGAATATGAACACGTTTTTGTATTGCATTGAAATACCTTTTACTGTTGCGATATGTTTGGTAGAAGGGACTTTTTAGCATTCACAAGAGGTAAGTTCTTATACCTATACTTAAAGTTGAAGAGTTATTAAAATAATATTGTTAGCTTCAAGTAAGATTTACCGCATTATGTCGATGTTCGCTGTTAGCATGTTCTATTTTTGTGAGTACAGTAATTGAAAATTATATCGCTAAAAGCAATGATGCCAATTTCAGATTGGCAACTTCTGTTATTTACGTTAATTAAATTCCTTAGGATCAGGAAGTCCGTTGCCTACCTAAAGCACATAATATAAGATTAACAATATCGTGTTTAAGTATTATAATATATATAGTGAACAACTTAGAAAATAAAATAACATTTGTATCGGTCGGGTGTTATCCGAAGGTCAAGAGTGTCCGAAACCGGCGCGTTTGTATGAAAAGGGTTACGAATGTGGAGGAAGGCAGGCAGATCTACAAGGACCGTGAGGTTTGGAACTCTCTCTCTCTACTCTCTGTCAAAGACTTGGTGTGAATGTATGTACGTGTGATAATAACATTTGTTAGTAGTCATACTACAAAAACCGACTTCAATTACAATATAATATCGTCTAAAGTGTAAAGTAATTTGAAGGATTTCCTCAATTTCTAAGATTCCATCATTAGGTTGCAACCTATTGATTTTTTCCCCACTGAATCGGGAAATTAATACAATTTAAGAAAACAATAATAAATTTAATTACCTCCATTAATTACCTCCATTACATTAATTAATTACTAAATTTAATTTGCTATTTAAACTTAATTATTTATGCTTAAGTCAGTTGAATAAAAGAAAAATAAATGAAAAAATAATAAATTTCCATGTCAAAATTAAAAAAGTAACATTAAATTAAATGTAAATGTCAAAATAAAAAATAAGTAACTAATTGTGTAATTAATTATTAAAAAGTTATTTTTTTTTATGATATTGGAAGGCAAACAAGCAGACGGATTTCCTGATGGAAATAAATTCACGCCGCCTAGAGACACCAAAGGTGGTAATGGTGCGTTGCCAACCTGACGCCGGATTGTTAGGCCTCGAGCAAAAGTAAATTTACCGGCTACCTTACCCTCCGAACCGGAACACGTCATGACGTTATGGCGGCAGGAAAGTAAAGCGGTGATACCAATCCGGGCGAGTCGTCAAACTCTACCACCTAGTCAGATGTCACGGTGTTAGTGATGATAAGCCTATGCTCGCCTTTTACGAGCTGTCTTACAAGAAAGGCAGATGGTCTATTCTGCAAAGGAGCCCGGACCAACTTACAAGCCTAAAATCAATAAAAAACGTATCTAACGTATTCTTCTATTTCTTACTGTTTTATTTTATTTTTCATCTAGCCAGAAAATAAGAGCTAAAACCTTATCTAGAATAAAGATAATTGATTCCGTCCATCCCCCTTCGAACTGAAACCACACTCTATTTTCCGCTAGCTCCTGCGACTAAAGTTTATTATCTAAAGTAATACAGATGTGTGACGGCTTGCTCTATTGATTTTTCAGGTTTCCGAATCGTAACAAAGTGTTCTTTTGTGTGGATACCCTTTTTTAGGAGATAGTTGTGCTGGCTTCATTTAATCATACCATAAGGTTTTTACATACAAACATGCATTCATAAATATAGAATAAATAATAACTATAAATATCCCTGGACAAGTTAGATATAGGTAATAAGTTATTTCCTTTTTTTGAACACATTTTCTGTTTATATGTTTGTCATCTAACTCCTGAACGGTTGTACCAATTTTGTCGAAATATTGTATGTGTATTTCAAAGGGTTTCTGAATATAACGAAGTTTGCTGTTTGTATGTCATGTTATATTCTATTATATGTTATATTACGTTATGTTATAGAGATACGAAATTGGCAGTATTAGTTAGCAATGTAAAAGTATATACACAAAATAGTGTATCTAGTAATAGTGTATAATATAACTACCCGCGTAAACGGTAAGAAAGGATATAAAATTTTGCGATTGGATTTGAATCTTTGGTAGCTCTAGTGTTTAAAATATTTATCGGATTGAGAGAAGTGGTTCAAGTTCAAATGCAAATGTGTAGTCGTGGGACATCAGGTAGGGACGAAGTTCCTTCGGCTAACGTAGAATCGACACATTTCATGAGTATATACTATGAGTTGGCGGGGTGGAGCGAGGGAGAAAGGTATTATACACTACTCGCTTGTGTATACGACTGTCGCGAATGCGCACGTCTCATTTAACGGTTTTCTTCCACGGTGTTTTCTTACGGTTTTTACTATCACATTTTTTCGTTTCGGTCGCGCAACAAAATCCATCTCCTCCAAGCCTGCTGTTAGGAACATCGTTAAAATAATAAGTTATTTTATTTCTTTCTTCAAAAAAATCTGAACATTTAAATACCTAAGACTGATAAAAAAAATAGCTACCGAATATTTTTAAACCATTTTATTTCACAGATAAAGGAAACAATACATCAGCTCACGGCTAGCCTTATCTAGAGAACAGATAATTGATTCAGTCCTCCCCTCTTCGATCCGGATCACACTCTATTTTCCGCTAGCTCCCTCGTCTATAGTTTACTATCTCACGTGATACAGCCAAGAGGGTTTAGTGACCTGACTGATGGGTTTTCAATTGTAAAGTATTTTTAACCAACGCCAAAATGGAAATCGACATTTATATATTTATATTAAACTAGCTGTTCCGGTGAACTTCTTTGCACCCGTTCAGTATAGAAAATAATATAGTACTATTTTTCCCATTTTCCCAGCAACTTTCCCAGTTTTTCTTTCATAAGAACCTTCTCCTGATAATAACTAACAGAATAAAAAAAGAATTAGCCAAATCAGTCCAGTCGTTCGGAAGTTCTGCGCTTACCAACACATTCAGTGATTTATTTTTATATTATAGATTGACAATAAAATTGATTAAAACTGTAAACATTTATGCGTAATTTTAACATTACGCATAAATGTTTACAGTGTTAATCAATTTTATTGTCAAATAATTTTATTTAATACTAGCTGCGCCCCGCGGTTTCACCCACGTAAGTCCCAATCCCGCGGGAACTCCGGGATAAAAAGTAGCCTATATGTTATTCTGGGTCTTCATCTACCTACATACCAAATTTCATCGTAATCGGCTATGAAGTTTTTGTGTGAAAGAGTAACAAACATCCATACATCCATACATACAAACTTTCGCATTTATAATATTAATAGGATAAAATGCAACGTCGTACGGGATTAGATATAACGAGATAGTAAAACTAAGTTAAGTGCAAACGAATTTGATTATTGGTTAAGATTTTGTTCATAAACTAATGTAATTAAAATAGACAAAATTCTTATTTCCTGAATATCTTCATACCTTTTCAAACAATTTTAGTTATAACATTTTTATTTTAGCACTTGCCCTGTGCTTGGGTAAAATTCCTGAAATTTTAAAGGATGAAAAAATTTCGCCCCAGACAGGAATTGAATCTTTGAAAGTAAAAAAAAATGAATCCTCAGTAGCTCAAACGGATAGAGCATTCGTCGGCTTGAGACGAAAAGTTACAGGTTCAAATCCTGTCTGGGGCGTAATTTTTTCTTTCTTTAAATTTTATAGAAGTTATATTGAGTATTGTTTACAATAACCCAAATTTCTGAGGTAATCCACTTTGAGCACCCAGTTTTTTGGCATCTGCACATTTAGCACCTAGCATAGTCCACTTTGAACACCAGTTGGTATTTTCGGCAGGTGGTTAAAATGGACACAAATTATTCTTACATTTGTGTCAACTTTTAGCACCAACAATACAGCAGCCTAATACTGGCCATTAATGTCTGTTTGACAAGATGATATTAAATGAAACATGTCGATAAAAATCACTTAAACGTACATTTATTTCAAACTAGCTGCGCCCCGCGGTTTCACCCGCGTAAGTCCCAATCCCGCGGGAACTCCGGGATAAAAAGTAGCCTATATGTTATTCTGGGTCTTCAGCTACCTACATACCAAATTTCATTGTAATCGGCTTTGTAGTTTTTGCGTGAAAGAGTAACAAACATCCATACATCCATACATACAAACTTTCGCATTTATAATATTAATAGGATACTTATGTAAACACAAAATATATCAATGAGATATAGGTACATGAAGTTGAAAAACAATAAACATCTCTGTAAAATTATTAACCTAAGTTTGTAATAAAACTTTATGTATTTTTATTAACTCAATGTCATTATGTCAAGTGTTTCGTGATGAAGGTTTGATTTCCTGATTAGGAAATATGTTGTATTTTTCAAATAAAAACGACGTTTTTTCAAATTGGATAAGAGTCTGGCTAGGTTTGCAACCTTCCACGTGGTAGGGCTAGTAACTTCGGCTAATCTATATATAATACGTGATGCCAAAACTTTGGACCCCTTTTTATGAAAATTGTGCAAACGGAGGGGTATGAAATTTGGCACACTTATAGTTTATGTGAAGGAGAAGTGCAGAACGTTAATATTTTTCAATAATAATGCTTACAAAGTACATTAAATTAATAAGTAAAACATTACCCACACTACCATGCATTTGACACACACAAACAAACATATTGATGATAACGATAAAAGATCACAGATGGCGCGCAAACTATGATCATACGGTTATGAAACAAAGTAGCTGGTCTTGAGAAATGAAGATGGCGTTCTTATCAACAAGATATAATAAAATATTATGGTCGAATTTTGAGGTGCGCATATATGCACTCATATCATTTAGGGATATTGTTTATTTATCAAAAGTTTATTATGTTTAGTCTAAAGTTGTAAAAGAAAGCCAAGTTATTTTCCAACACACTAAGAATAAGTAACAAAGATGTTAGTTTCTTACTCTCAATTGCTCCTCAAACCAACATTTTAATCAACATGAATACGGTCGGAAGCAAAAGTATAACATTCATAGAATTTGTACTTTTCAACCTAGACACTAGGTGAAATTCCATTGTGTATATTTATTTTAGAACTAGCTGTTTGCCCGCGACTTTGTTAGTGTATAATTGTAGAATAGTGTAGTGTAGAATAGTGTGAAATTGGAAAAACCCTTTTTTTTTTGTTGCTCAACCCCTGAATCAAACCCCGGACCTCATTCAGTCAAGTCAGTGGAGTTAGGCGTATACGATAGCCTCTTGATCAGCGAGTCGGAAAAATACTGTTTTCTCAATATAACGTATCACTAAATTACGACATAGCTTCAGAACCCTTTAAGTGTGAGTCCAACTCCCACTTTTTTCCTTTTTGTTATAATTGAGTCAACTGGTAATGTCAAAAATCAAAATTAATTGACATAGCAGTTCACGTAATTTTTATATAAA
>NJDD01000877.1:22300-51057 GCA_002245505.1 Calephelis nemesis
ATTTTAAGTTTTCTAATAAAATAACGTTACCCGGGATTAGATATGCACCCGGTTGGCGATAGGTTTGCCACCTATCACATTAAGGGATATAGTATCTCTTATCTAGTCGTGGGTGCCCTGGTTGTGGCTCTGCCTACCTCTTCGGGGATATGGGCGTGAAGATACTTACTTACTCAAAAAGATAATGAATGAATGAATGAATAAATACACTTTATTATGCACCAAAATTTACAAAAAAAAATACACACTTTTCACTTATAATTTTTAACTTAGGTGCACAAAGGCGGTCTTATCGCTTCAGAGCGATCTCTGCCAGACCACCTTAGGGTGAAGATACTGTTTCTTTTTCTTTAACTAAACAGAGGCTCGACTATAAGAAGGTTACTGGGCAACTACTAGTCAAATGTAATGTAACTTTATGAGAAATAGAAATCCACCTTATGAGAAAAAAAAACCATTATATCATTTCCTCAAACATTGTAATACATCATATCAATGAGTGCTACAAAAATTTGGAGATATGAACCAACAAAAAGCTTTCAGCTTTCATTTCCTCCATTTGTTTGGTTTCACTGCTGTACGAGTAAATATGAAAAAATGATTCTATCAAATACGTATTGCAATAATATAAAAACCAGTTAAATGAGAGGAAATTCTCGTATTATGTATAACAAAATTCCTGCTAATCTGTATCAGTAAAGGCATTTCGAAAGAAAGTATTGATTTGCTACAAGAAAAAACATGTCTCAATTTAAAAAAAATGCTGGCAAGTGCAAATAAATCATATATTTTTTTAATAATTATAAACTTAATTTAAGTAAAAAAATCATGGTTGCCAGGGAATTTGTTCAGCCGTTTCCTCTCCTAATTGGCTAGGATTTATAACAGTGGTAATGTACAGTAAGTAGATAGGATTAAAATTAATCTACCTTAGAAAATATTTATAATAAATTATGAAACTTATCAAACATATAAATATTTATTAGTTTATTATTTAATATTAGTCGCCTCTATGGTCTAGCGATCCGGCGTCGGACTTGATTGACTTCTTGAGGTACTGAGTTCGATCCCCGGGTCGGGCAACAAAAAAAATAGAATATTTATATTTTAAATTTTCTAATAAAATAACCACTTTTTATTATAATGTCGGTAAGCTTAAATGTCTTTGTAACAAATTTTAACACGCATATTACTTAAATAAGTTCATTTCATTTTCATTTTTCATTTATTACAAAATCAAAATCCTGATTTGAAACTAAGTACATAACGTTTAAATAAAGATTTCCTGATGGTAAGAAATTCACGCCGCCTAGAGACACAAAAGGTGGCAATAGTGCGTTGCCAACCTGAGGCCGGGATGTTAGGCCTTGAGCAAAAGTACGTTTACCGTCTACCTTACCTACCCTCCGAACCGGAACACGTCATGACGATGGCGGCAGGAATAGGTAAGGCGGTGGTACCGATCCGGATGAGTCGCTGCGAAACTCTACCACCTAGTCATATGTCACGGTGTTAGTGACGGTAAGCCTATGCTCGCCTTTTACGAACTGCCTAGAGGGAAGGCAGATGGTCTATTCTGCAACGGAGCTCGGACCAACACGGGGACTATATATTAGTTTTCATTTTTACTTTTTATATAAGTTTTCATTTTGTTATTAATTGCCAGTGCATAAAATATTTTCATACAAAAAGCTGGCAAGACTTCGAGTCACTATAAACTACATTCATGTAGCCTATGCTTACAATATTGTTGGAATATTTGAAGCGAGAACACCACTTAAGTCCTATTATGAGTCTACACAAGATCCCGGTATTACATACACTTCGTTGACTTTATAAATCAGTCAGGCTAAACGAACTGGCTCCTAGCCAAGGGCGCCAACTTTTAACATCAGTTAATCTGACACAGGACCGTTGGCGGCAATTCAAGTTTTTTTTTTAATTTTGGCACAGGCACAGAATAAAAACCAAGCACCTTAATTGCTTTGACCCGAATTGGTTCCTTTGCATCTGCTCGCTAATTAAAAAATAAATAAAATCAGAGGCTCTGGAAATCGAATATTACAACCGATTTGGCGTAGTTGGTCCAATAAGAAAGGATTTGTTTTAAAAGTTTTGCGCCTTAGAAAAAAGTATTGTACTTGTTCAAAATATATTTGAATACGAAAAAAAGATTTGTTAATTTTTTTTTGGAGGATAGCTAATGACGGCGAGATGTTATCAAGTTTCGGTTCAGTAGGATTGGATAATGGGACATAGGATAGCAACACACCTATAATGTCTTTGTTATCCTTTACCACATAGGAATCACATAGATAATAGTTTTAAGTGCTACTTAAACAGTCTATTGATGACAAAACAACAAATATGTCAAAATTATCAAGTCCCTGAAGCCTTTTAAAACATGTAGTTAACAACATCTTTGAAATGAAAGCTTCTTTAGCGGCATTGCGCACTTTTTTGGAATGGGTAAAAACTTTTAAACTTGCGTCAGATCGTCAGAACGTAAGACGGAGCACTGCGCATGCGCGAATAAGACGGTGCGAGATCTAAAATAAAACTTAGATTCATTGCTGTTTTTGTATTGCTCTTAGATAATTTTGAAGAGTAAAGGGTGCGCAGTGGATTACCTACCATTACATTCTCACAGATAGCAGATGCGTATAATATCAATAGGCATTGCTCTATCTGTTTCATATAGATAATAAATTATATGTGTAGACGAGTAATGTTAGTTGTACAGATAATATGACGACGCTCCTAGCCGTCACGTGGTCTTACTTTAGCGAGTTTTTGTCAAGCTAAACGCAGGTTATTGATATGAAAATAATATTTGTGTTTAAATGATAGTACTTTCATACTGATAATTAAAGCGCATTCAAGTTTTCACTTCTGCCGGCACTCCCGGAGTGCACGCCGTTTTTTTTTAAATGTCTTTGTATTTTGAAAACAATGTTTTTCACTTAGTTCATATAAAGTACAAAATATAATTCTGAAAAAAAAACTCCAACGTAAATCATCTTTAAATGGCACGAAAATATGTTTTTATTGCAGCAAACTCATATATCGCATCAATTATTAGCACAATATGTAGAGAAATCTTTTTCACAATTATATATTTCCTTGGAACGAATCTCCCGAAGATTTCTCTCGGGAAGTGGGAAACCGGTACTAAATTCTTAATCTACTTTTTGCTACGCAATATGGGAAAAGTTGTATGTTGAAAACCGGATAATAATAAATCCGGATGAAATATTTATGCCGCATCCGATTTGTGTTGCGATTTTTATAGTTACCATTTTTATTAAGTTTTTTATTCTTTTATGACTGGATTGAAACATTATTTTTAAATAGGCTATTAAAATACTTTTTAATTTAGTAAGAAATGTAGGGGTTTTAAATTAAAAAAAATAGGTAAACTAAATTCACGTTTTCGTACGTTTTGCGCAACTTTTTAATTAATGATTAAATCCTTAGTATTTATTTAAATGTCGGTATATTACATTTAATTACAAATGTGTATTTATTATACTGCTATAACAAAAAAAATATGCATGTGGATAATTTTTAACAAATATGGTTCGAGTGATATATTTAAATAAATAAAGAACTAACTGGACAAGTCATACAAATTGAATTTAACCCCAAAGTAAGCAAATTATGGGCTTGTGTTATTGGTGGTAGTCATAAATACTTAAATAGATACCAGAATAAATTTAGTAAACACCGGACTCAGAAATGCATACATCTAAATGTTGATCAGAAAAAAGTCTGCCCCCGTCGGGACTTCTCCTGTTGAGAACAGAACTCGTGCCTCGCGGTAGGTAGGCTCCCGCATGAACTAACGATGCGGTCAAATGTTTGTTACCTATCGAAAACATAGTTTTACTATTTTTATAATTTCTATGATCCGTAAGTCGCATATTAATAGATTTATTTCCATAACACTTTAACACTTATTCCTAAAAGTATTGTGTTAGTCAATCACATGCAGGTTTTTTACTAGAGGTACATAAAAGTTTACTAATTTTATTTGTCTTATTGATTTTATTTAGTCGTCTCTGTGTTCTAACGGTTCAGTGGTTGGACTTGACTGCATGAGGTCCCGGGTTCGAATCCCGGGTTGGGCAACAAAAGAAAATTGTTATTTTTTAATTTTTTTTCTACTAAAAAACGTTGCTCGGGATTGGATATGTGTCCGGTTGGCGATAGATTTGCCACCTATCACATTGTGGGACCTATGCCCGATTCCACCAAGAGCCCCTATATTTTAGGGGACTTTTAACGTATTTTAGGGGAATGTTTTATATGGAAACAGTCCCATAACTTATGGGCCATAAGTAACGTCAAAAGGTCCCCTAAAGTATAGGGGCTCTTGGTGAAATCGGGCATAAGTGTCTTCGGCTAGACGTGGGTGCCCTGGTTGTACCTTTGCCTACCTCTTCGGCGTAAAGATTTTTTTTTAAATTTTATTTACATAAAATTTAGAAAATAAACAAATCACAAAATAAACCATTACAACATTCATCTGTTCGTTATTATAATACGTGTAAACTATACAGTTGAATCTCGTATTAGTCGAAGGAAGGTTTAAAGCTATTAACTCCTGGGTTTACTACCAAAGTTCCGAACATGGAAAGTAAACAATATGCAAATATATTTTAACTACAGCAAATACAAATAAAATTATTGTATCGTACATTACAATTTGCATTGCATAGTAAAATTCAAATTCCGTACCCGCATAGCGAAACCCGTGTGGGCAGTTAACGGGTTGACTTGCAATAGTTCTGCTACAGTGAACTATTTTGGTACAAGTCTTAAGCTTCTGCGTTTTTAACGCGTTCGTCTAAGCTCAACAGGAAGTTATGTAAGCTTACAATAAACTTCTTCTTCATCTTTCGTTCGTTCATTTTCGTAAGTATTTTTCCATTAGTCAAGTAGAAATTTGAATCAAATTTTATAACACTTTTAATCAATTATAAATAGTCATCAGTCATAAATCTTCAGTCAAGTCAGGGTCTTGGATAAAGCGGTGCCCTCATTACTCAAGCTCATGTAATGAGATTTGGCGGCGACGAGTTATTTCATCTTTGAATGAAAAAAATTGTACCTAAAGCCAACACAATTGACTAATTTCGCTCAATATAAACGCGAAACTCAATAATCTTCTTTTTTTTCGACCATCTTTTCTCTTGATGGCGTCAAAAACCAACAATAAACTTGTTCGTTACTAATAAACGTTATATTTTTTTGTGATAATGGAATTCAAACAAGCAGACGGATTTTCTGATGGTAAGAAATTCACACCGCCTAGAGACACCAAAGGTGGTAATGGTGTATTGCCAACCTGAGGCCGGGATGTTAGGCTTCGAGCAAAAGTAAGTTTACCTTACCCTCCAAACCGGAACACGTCAACGGCAGGCATTGGACGTTATGGCGACAGGAATAGGTAGGGCAATGGTACCAATCCAGGCGAGTCGCTGCGAAACTCTACCACCTAGTAAGATGTCACAGTGTTGGTGACGGTAAGCTTATGTTCGCCTTTTACGATCTACCTGGCAGGAAGGCAGATGGTCTATCCTGCAAAGGGGCCCGGACCAAAACAGGGAAACTCAAATCTTACGGATATTCGTCTAACCTGACATAGAGAGGTGTAGTACCATGGTATGAGTATAATTTAACTTTCAAATATATACTTATTTGTAGTTTATTTTAACTCGACTGTTAACCGGGAATAACCCGACTGAAATAATATATAATCTGTGAGTTTTAGATTATGCTACCAATAAATAATAAGAAATGAAGAAGAGAAATCTGTGTAGCCAATCATACTGGTGGCTTGATATGCTTGATTAGGACTGAATCATAAAAATACGCAGCATATAATTTTCATCACAAAGAATTGTGTTTAGTTTTTGGTTTTTAATGCCACAAAAACTTACACACATAATATATTTAGCGTAAAACTACATAATGTTAGTCTTATTCAAGAGAAACATTTATATTCATGTAAAAATCGTTAATATAAAATGGAGTTAAATGTCAACGGGATAAAACAATATAGTTATAAATAAGTTAAAGTTATTATAGTCATAGCTCTGTTACTAATATATTATCTGGTACATTGAAATAAAAAAAAAATATTGTGGTATAGATAAACATTTTTGTTGGTCTCTATTGTTTATTCGCCTCTGTCGTCTAGCGGTCCCGGGTTCGAACCCCGGGTCGACCAACAAAAAGAAAATTGGATTTTTCCAATTTTCAATTTTTCAAATTTTCCAAAATTCCGAATTGGATTTTTCCAACTTTCTAATAAAAAAAATGTTGGTAGGGATTGGAAATGTGCCCGGTTAACGACAGGCTTGCCACCTATTACATTGTGGGACTTAGTGTCTTCGGCTAGTCGTTTGTGCCCTGGTTGTACCTCTGCCTACCTCTTCGGGGATATGGGCGTGAAGATACTTTCTAATGTTTGTTTATCTTAATTGTTTAACTGCTTATTGTACGATGCATTTTTTACATTAAAACAAAAATATAATATAATAGAATAAAATAAAATAAAAGTTATCTGTTGGTGAATATTTTTAAATTATTTTTTTCACAGAAATCAACATATCGGTATAAATAAACGCTTCATCTTCTAACAAAAACCGAACATCACATACAGATGTGCACATAAACACACATGTACTGGCTGAACTCTAGTAAACATGAGACATCTAGGTATTGGGATTATGTTGTCAGCAAATTCATATTTATGTTTGTATATAGCGTTCATATAAAGTTCCGTATTGTCTATTATTGAAGTTGGCATTAACTGTAGGAGTATTAAACTTATTACCTATTTGCTTAAAGGGCTTACTCCTAGGTATGAACTAGATCTGTTATTTAAAGGAGTATAAACTTCTCTCGTATATTTTCCATTTTTAGTACGAAGTGCAAGTTAAAGGTAGAAACAGACTGAGCCCACGTACGCAACGTATACGATTCACGATGACGTCTGATTTTGTACGACGCTCTTGAATTTACATGAAAACGTGTGTCTTAGAAACATACTTAACCTACGTACGCGTCTAACGCGTACGTGGATCTGTTGATCCAGATTGGCGTGGTAAAGGTGGAGGAGGATCATGCGCTATTCCACGCATCAGACAAGTGTGTTTCTAGATCGTACGTACGCGCGACGCGTCAGACGCCGATACAACATTGATGGAAAAGGATCGTTTCCAATAATAAAATGGGAGGAGAGTTTATTCTTGTGCCCAATATCTTCTATTCTCTTTTTATTTTGTTTTTGTTACAAAGTCATATAGATTTAAAAATAAATATGTGTATTAATAATAAATAATTTGAAATCACTTTATGCGCTTTCAAATTCACTTTCCGAATTAGAAAACATTTTACAATGCAGCCACAACAACGTCTGAAGCCAATTCAAGGGTTTAGTTTGAGAATGGTTTAACTAACGAATACGTGATTTGACGCAAATATTATTTTCAATTCTAGCATTATTTTCAATTCTACTAATCAATGTAGCCCCAATAACTATAAATTAATTTAAAAATAAATGAGAAATAGCCATTTTACATAATAGTGTAAAATAAATAGCATTTTATATTGTATTGTATTGTAAAAATATATTTTGTTCACTTAAACCAACTTATACTACTAACGTTAATGCATTTTTTAAGTGCAATAACGGTTTATCGGCTAAAATATCCTTGTTATTTGAATAAATTAACGTACCAGTTATCATTATTATTGTTATTATTGAACTTTTAATACTTTTTTATACTGGTAATGTCACTATTTCAAATTAACTTATATTAGTATTACCTACTCGTAATAATAACACAAAAAATGTATAAGCAGGTATTTATTATTGAAATATATAAAATTAAAAGGTAAAATAATTTGTTTTGTGAATGGTTAATTATTTAATATTCTTTCATAGAAATATCTTTTTTCAATAGGAATGAACGCAAGTTGTTTCCTAATATCACTTTTTTTTTCTTCAGAGACTTCGCCTCGCAAACCCGTTAATCTTTGTATTTCTACGGTTTCTGGTTTTATAGTAGTTCCTTTTCTTGATATGTCGACTAGTAAAAACGGGGTATTTGGATCATAACACTTTTTGTACATGTAACTGCCAAAAGTATCCATTTTGATCCATTTTACTTCGTCCCTAAACTCTACTTTATGGCCCAAAGTGTTTTTAGTTCTGTTAATCAGTTTTAGGTCTTTTTGAACATTTTCCAATGTTCAAAAAGACCTAAAACTGAATTAACAATTTTCCATAAAAAGATGCGGGTCATTTTGGCGCGCACGGCAGTTCAGGTGTCACAGTTAAGTGCAAAAAGGGTTTATTATCGTTTAAAACAAGTAGAAATCAGTTTTGTATTTAGCAAGTTGATGCAACAATGATTTAAATTACTTTACACCAATATAACAAGAATTTGACAAGATTTTAAATGGCGCTTGTTAGAAGTTAAAAGAGTTTTTGGCGACATAATCCATTTTTATATTTGAACTGAGATAATTGTGATATTTTATGTAGGTTTAATTAACATTCAATCTTTTTTGTACTAGCGATCTCGATATCGGTGTCAGTTAAACCGTTTTTAGACTGAATATCTCGAGATATAACGCGATTCTTGTTATTTTGAAAAGAGCATAAGATAGATTATTTCTTTCTGAATCCAACGATACCAATAACTAATTTTTGAAAAAAAATCAGTTAAACCATTCTCGAACTCAACCCTTCAATAATTGTAAGTTGCATAAGTGGGACCAGTGTGCAGACTCCTCTCCCACGTCGTAATGCTTACGAAGTATACGTGGGCTCAGTCAGTTTGTACATTTAACGTAAGATAATCACTGTTTCACTTAGAAAAAAAAATATCTACATACCCATATCCCCGAAGACGTAGGCAGAGGCACAACCAGGGCACCCACGACTAGCCGAAGATTCAAAGTTCTACAGTGTGATAGGTGGGAACCCAACCGGGCACATATCCTATCCCGAGCAACATTTTTTTTTGTTAGAAAATTGGAAAAACCCAAATTTTCTTTTTGCTGCCCGACCCTGGATTCGAACCCGGGACATCATGCAGACAAGTCCAACAACGGAACCACTAGACCATAGAGGCGATACTGTTTCATTTACTTTTTTTTATTAGAAATTCAACAGACAAAGTTAAATAAAAGTTTTAATATTTACTTTCTGGATTTCCAAACTGAGCAACCTGTTTCGCTTTTAACCATGAATATGCTTAGGATGCCGATAGCTTAATATGTAAATAAAAAAATCACCTTTGTGGCCTAGTGGCCTGGCGTTGGACTTGACTTTATGAGGTCCCGGGTTCAACCCCCACCCAGGCAACTAAAAAAAAAGAAAATGTGCATTTTTAATTTTCCAATATAAATAACGTTTCCCGGGATTGCTGGCTTGCCACCCATCATATTGCGTACGTAGTATCTTTATCTAGTCGTGGGTACCCTGGTTGTGCCTCTGGCTACATCTTACGGGATATGGGCGTGAAGATATTTATATTAATGAATGTATTTCAAATAATATGTATTGAATGAAATGTATATATTTAACTACTACATTTCTTAAGTATTACCTTAGACATAACATTTGTTCATACTGGTTGTTGTTGTTGTTAAATACTTTGTCTCATTCGCCATAAGGTTATCTAGCAGAGTTTGCTCCATAATGGTAAGACCGCCTTTGTGTACCAAAGGTAAATATTAGTTTATAAGTGACACATGCATATATTAAATACATATTATATTTTTGTAAATTTTGAAATCGGTAAGGCGTATTCATTCATTCAATTATTCAATCATCCAATCATGTATTATCCAATCATGTTATGGCACGCACCAGTAACATCTACAGTATCCATACGCAACGGTTGTTCGATACCATAAGGAAAGCCGCTTACCATAATTATTACAATTGCTTTAACCAATAATGATTGTCATACTTACATCCAATTATTACTTGAACAACCCCCTTGTACCCTTATTAATTATAAATGCTAATTCCCCTAGGACCTAATTATTTATGAATACATTTCCTTTGGTTAATTAAAGGGTATTAGTATGTTATTATTTTACAAGACCTGGTTAAGCTGTGTGGATTTTGCTGTAGATTATTTTTTAATTACGCTTTTTAATTGTCGATTAACAATTATATGTGAACGGTATAGCAACTTTTTCTCCGTATTGGTCAAGATCCGTTGAGTAGAGTAAATCATATGTGACTCTGCCAGGCAGCTCGTAAGAGACGAGCATATTTTAAATTGTGCTGTGCTGTGCTGTGCGGCAATGTGCTAGGGTAGTAATCCACCGCCTGACCTAACTACTTTAGGTGCATCTCCGTTTTTAGACCAAGGCTTTAGACCTAATAACATGCAAGTCTATAACCATACACTCCAGACTAAATCAAACTCCAGATTTTTTTTCATGTGAGAAGTTAACAAATCAGTCTCATGATGGTAAGAGACAATCGAGGCCTAAAGACACCAAAGATATCACAGGTCTACCTAACTGTCCTGTGGCCGGCACGTTAGGCTAATTCTACAGGTCTATCCAGTACCCTACCCTCCGGAAAATAACAGTCATTACGGCGGCAGGTATATCCGGGTAGTGATACGAAATGAACAGGTAGTTAATAATGAATGCAGAATAGTACTTGCAAATTACACTTAACAGTGTAAGAGAGAACTTTACGTCGTGAATGTCTCAAATCCTAGTTTTTATGGATGTAAGATTATTTTGGATACGGTATATTACTTCCTATTATTTTCGTCACGACAATATTTGCTTCTTCTGTGTTTTGACCTGGAGGATAAGTAATTCGGTCACAAGACAGACACGCACCTATAACATCCATAGTATCTAGTTTTATGCACGGTTATCTTTTCAAATCAGGAGAGCAGTGTGCTTGTTTGTAGTTTTATATTATAAAAATATTCAGTACTCATCGGCATATGATAATGAATGAATGAATGAATGAACTCTTTTTTGTACACAATTAAACTTATTACAAAATGGTACAATTAAGTATTAACAAGAGCATATTATTATAGTTTATAGTACACAAAAGGCGGTCTTATCGCCAAAGAAAGCGATCTCTACCAGACAACCTTTTTGTGTAAGGAGATTATATAAACAAAGGTTCAGTAGGTAAAGAGATTTAACATACAAAAAAAACTATGACACGTATTGATGGGTTTTTCTTGTTTGCTTTCAATGTACCCATAGGTTTAATATGAAAAACAATTAGACGGCAAGGTTTTATTTTCTATATTTAAAAAAAAGAAATGATATAAATCCCAGAATTTGGTATCTTTTTCGTACTTGTGGTATGGTCATGGTCATGAGTTTGTACAACTTTAAAAAATCCTATCCTATTAACATTATAAATGTGAAAGTTTGTTTGTTTGTTACTCCGTAACGCAAAAAGCGGCTGAATTGATTTTCATGAAATTCGAAACTCACATAGATGGTAACTTGGATTAACAAATAGGATAGATTTATCCCAAAAAAAAATCCTTTGGGACCACGGGTAATAGCTAGTAGATAATAAATATAAGTTATGTCCTTATATACGCAATGTTTCTGGCAACCTTAGTTACGCATTAATATTACTGTCAGTTTTATAAGCAATTGAAGTTACGGTTAAAAAGTTTTAATAAAATAATATAAAATTTACACGATGTACATTGATATGTTAAATTTTAATATATGCTAACTGATTTTTGTACTGAAATAAAGTGTCTGTAGAATATTTACCGCATCGTTTGGAAGCCGGAATTTGTGCGTTGAATACAGGCATTTAGGGTTAGGAAGTGTCCGTATAAAGCTGGACATATTTAAGCTTTTTGATTCCCTGTTCGGCCAAAATTATCGATGCCCTGCCAGCTTTTTGTTAAACTTTTTATAATTCGAAAAAAATTAAAATTATAAATTAAAGAAAAGTGCACGGATAGAATTAATTACAGTAAATTATAATTTAAGAAGATTGTAAATAATAAATAAGGGCATGCTCCGCTGGTTCGGGCATGTGGAAAGAATGACAGATGAAAGATTGACAAAGCAGATATACAACTCGAATGTGGATGGATGTAGGTACCCGGGGAGACCAAGGCTGACATTTCACGATCAGATCAGTCGGATATTATCCGAGGGTGGTGTCAAGAGTCTCCGAAACCGGCGTGTTTGTATGAAAAGGGTAATGAATGTGAAGGAAGCAAGACAGGTTTGTCAGGATCGTGAGGTCTGGCACTCGATACTCTCTGCCTACCCCGTAAGGGACTTGGCGTGAAGATATGTATGTATGTATGTATGTATGTAAATAATGAAAAAAAAACTTCGTTTATATAAAATCCTTGACAATGCTGGGTGTCCGGCTTTTAACCTAAATGCTACAATAAAGTCTGCCCAGCTGTTAGGTACCTAGCGATTCGTATCATGTGTCTGTGTTTACAGGCCCGAAAGTTTATTTAATTAATTATGGTATCTATATATTTTTATGTTTAATATATTTAATAGAACAAGCACACAACTTATTTAATTTGAGGTAAGATAAAATAAGTAATAAGTATCTTCACGCCCATATCTCCGAAGAGGTAGGCAGAGGCACAACCAGGGCACTCACGACTATCCGAAGACACAATGTCCTACAATATGATAGGTGGCAAGCCTATCGCCAACCGGGCACATATCCTATCCCAAGAAACGTTTTTTTTATTAGAAAATTGGAAAAACCCAATTTTCTTTTTGTTGCCCGACCTCTCGGGTCGGGGTTCATTCTTATTCATTTTATTAAAATAGAAAAAATACCTTACAATAATAGTGTGGATATCCATTTTATTTATCAATCCATGTAGCACTGTGCATTATTGTTTCCCAGACAAATCTCAATTTCTTTGTTCCTTCCTGTGCTTAAGCTGCGAGATTAACGGGATCTGGAAGTGCTTTGAGCCACTTGAGGCTTTTAGTTTTTGGCTTAATTTTAGTTAAAACGATTGTTTAAACCGTTTTCGTTTTAATTACATGTAGTTATAGAGTTAGTTAGGTTACTGCAGTTTATGGACTTATTAAATTTTGCCTAGTTTTTAAGAAAACTAAACTTTGAAGCATACAGAATTTGAACTAGCAACCTTTGGCAATAAACTAATCCACAAAGTTATAAATTTAAACAAAAATGCTTTCTGTTTTACTGTTTACGTTAATTGTTATCTACAGGAATACAATAAACAACTCTGCACCTATGTCTAGGAGAGTTGCGTAAATCATTTACAATAACATATCCCATTTTTCCGCTTGCCTCGCTTTTTAGAAAAAACTGTAGTTTCACTGTAAAAGGAAACTAGGAGACAGATTTTCTGATATTAAGTAAAACTGAGCATTGTCAGTGTCATATAGAAAGATAGGTAATGTTCTGAGATCGTACCTAGTTTTATCATGATCCCAATAGTGGTTTTAGAGTTCGACTAAAGAGTACACATTTTTTTAAATAAAACAGCAACAATTAGGTCGTTAAGATAAGTGAAAAATGTATTCTTATTAGGTGTAACTCAAAAACTGCTTGTAGGATACTGGTGAAATTTATGTAGGACCGATTCGGAAACATTTGCAATTTAACAAAAAAAGAATTATTGGTTGCAATATGGTATCCAATGAAATAGTTAGTCAGACTTTGCAGTTTCACTGTGCTTAATTATTTAATATTATTTATTATGTATTGTATATCATATGTATATTGGTGTATATTCGGTTCGGAGGGTAAGGTAGCCGGTTAACTTACTTTTGCTCGAGCCCTAACATCCCGGCCTCTGGTTGGCAACGCACCATTACCACCTTTGGTGTCTCTAAGCGGCGGGAATTTCTTACCATCGGGAAATCCGTCTACTTGTTTGCCTTCCAATGTTAAAAAAATATACCACGATCCCACTTTTTCAGTTTGATTTTTACTTTGACGACATCATCTTCTGTGATCAACAACATAAAGACACATAAAAGTTAGGCATTATTAAGTGTAACTCTTGTGCCTCGAGTGAGATAGTAGACAAAATGTATAGCGACCATCACAAAATCATTTGCTTTTTTGAAAAAAAAAATAATTCGGTCGTAGCAATGATATAGCTGGAGTCTCTTTTTGAAGTGTGCAATTACTGTTAAATTAATTTTCCAATTATTTGAAAGGTTTGCTTAAATAAAAATAACTACGTTAATAAAAACCTACTTCAAAACTAAAAGTACGTATTTAATTGGATTGGCGCCGACTTCAGACCTATTAGTAAATATCACATGTAAATAATATACGACCGCCTCGTTGGTCGAGTGGCTAGCGTTCACGCCTAACTACACCGATCAACCGCGAGGCTCGGGTTCGATTCCCGACGGGGGCAGGCATTTGTGTGATGAACATTTAGATGTCTGCATTTCCGGGTCTGGGTGTTTATTAAATTTATTCTGGTATATATTTAAGTATTTCTATGTATTAGTATCGTTGACTAACACCCATAACACAAGCATATAATTTGCTTACTTTGGGGTTAGATTCAATCTGTGTTACTTGTCCAAGAATATTTATTATTATTATTATTAATATTATTTTTTATTTTATTAATCAGGCTTAACAGTTGTTAATCATCTAATTTACACATAATTTATAAAAAAATAACAAACAACCAATTGCACAACTTCTTACAGGTAAACACATTAAAATTTCTTTTACAACTATATAAACTACTATTTTTTTACACTAATATTTTTTTGGAAAATTAATATTACTTTACTATATAATAAAGTCAAAATATTTGATAAAAAAAATACTTAAATAATTCATGCAAAGTCATTCACATAATATTTTTTTCTTAATTTTAAGTATAGAATCAGAAAAAAACATCCAAGTTACCACATTTGCGTGGCACAGGTGAATTAGCGCCAAAAACAGGTTTTCTTAAAGGGTGACTGGCTTACACAGTATTTTCCTAGATACTTTAAAATCGAATTCTGCCAATAATTCAGGACAATCAATTTTATAATTTATTAAACAAGTCTACATCAAGCCATTCGCGTCTCTTCTCAAGTTAAACCATATTTAATTTATTTGTAAGAATTTTTGTAAGAATAAAATTTAGTTGAAGACTTGAAAAAATAGTACAAATGGTTAACAAATCTTTTTTGTATTCTTTTCAATCTTAAAGAATGGTTAGACAAATGAGGTCGCAATACTACGCTACAGTACTCTGATAATATATGTAATTAATATTAAACATTTTTTTTGCTGCTTTTTGCATTGCTGAAATGACTTAGTTTAATAAAAACAAACATCGGGATGGATGAAAACAAATAAAATGAAAGCTAATGGATCTATCTAAATCAAATTTTTATAAGAGAAATTCGAATCTATTCCGCAACAAACAAAAAAAGAATTATGTAAATCGGTATAGAAACCACGGAGAAATCAGTGTACGTACTTGAAAAAATATATAAAGACCGAATTGAGAACCTCCTCGTTATTTTGAACCCGGTTAAAAAAGAAGGTGTACACTGTAAAAAAATTTCGTATTCTGCACAATAGCTCTCAATAGCACAAGTGTAGCTTATGATCCCGGCTATAAAATAGAGAAGCGCCAATGTCCAAATCCAAAATCTATAGTTGGCTGTCCAAAATCTATAGTCTTTGACCACCATGAGAGTCAAATGTTTGTTCGCTATCTCATATCATAAAATACCCAATATTATTTAAACTCTTACTAACCCATCGTTAAAGCACCTGTCAAATTCTTCGTTGTCTTAAGCTCGCGTGCTTACGTTGTTGATATAGCTTTTAAAAATAAGCTTTACTTGAACAAACAAACGGTATGTTATGTTTATAGCAGGTGTACTTACATTATTTCAGATACTATTTGAAATACTGGCATTTGTTTTGATTAAAGCCGGGTTTCATTGTCGAATTTATATACGATCAATATAAGAAATACGTTTAGTCAATTGTCAAAAGTGTCAATTTTCACTATAAAGTATTACTGGACTTTAATCTATACAAAAGCGGACACTAATTACTTTTTGGGAACCAAATCGTGTTTTGATTGTTCTTTTTTCGAAAGTTGCTTATGAGTGTTTTTTTTTATATTGAAGGATGCCTCAAACACTACTAGTCGGATCATAATAAACTTGATATGATACCATTATTAAATCATGAAGAGAATAATAGAATTCGGTTTGTAGTTAGTCGTGTTTGAGACATACAAATGAAAACTGTATTAACGTAATTGAATTGAGAATCTCCTTTTATGAGTCAGTTAACAATAGTACAAATGGTTAACTGATATTATAAAAATAAAAAAAATTAAAATATCTTGTGTTCGTATATTAATATTACAAATGAGGATTCATCAAACACTGGTTGAAAAAGTATATTACAAACGATATAAATGCGAATGTAAATTAGTTTATTACACTTTCCTGTGAAAACTACTTAACTAGTCATCATTAAACTTTGTGCACATATTTTTTAATAATAATAAAAACAAAATATCCCTGAACAAGTTACACACGTGAGCGAAGCCTCGGGTAAAAGCTAGCTATAAATGAGCATTAATTATTGACGCTGTCGTTCTAAATAAATAAGTTAAAGTAAATATCCGAGACATAGATGAACAGATATACGCGTTTCGAAATTATATCGCATTTAGTTAATACTTTGGCGCCATTAGTTTAGATGCTTCTCTCTCTGTGATTGATTTAATTAATATAATCAGAGCAATTCGTTTGAGAGTCGGAACCGGTCAAATGAGTTTTTTTACTCCCGTGTAGTTAAGGATCCTTTTACACTATCCGACGTTAATTAAAATTATAGAACATCAAAGTGAGTGATTAAGCTGAAATTCCTTTCAAATTTTTATCTTTAACTAATTTTTCATATATATATGCAAATAAATTTAGAAAAAACTAATACTAAGAAATTGTATTGAAAGTGCATGTAGGGGTTTGCGTATGAGTAAATTAGTGCATCCTTTTCATATTCATTATATAAGGAATTTTGTACCTTTTTTTACTTTATTTTTTTAAATGATTTAAGAATGTAAGCTTACTCACATAAGGTAATATTAAGGTAATTATAATGAAAAATCGTAAGTTTCAATGGTAACAAAATTTGTTCTGAAATAATGAATACAATGTCTTAACTATATTTTTTTTTTACTTTTATAAGAAAACAGTAAGTAAGTATCTTTAGGCCCATATAATCGAAGCGGTTGGTAGAAGCACAACTAGGGCACCCACGACTAGTAAAGCTTAACACTTGGACCGTTAGACCTCAGAGGCGAAATTTGTCTAATCTAATCCATATATTTAAAGAAAGAAACACTTGTACTGTTTTACTTATCACTTATAATTTATTACTTTGTAATTAATAGCCTACCGGTTTCGCTTATACAGCCTCATCAGGGCTAAAACTTAAACTACTAAACAATATTGTGTAATTGGTTTTAATATCTTTATAGATATATAATTCTTCTGTGAGTGTGTATGTCACTGAACTCCTTCTAGACGGCTGGACCGATGTTGATGAAAGTTTTTGTGCGTGTTCAAGGGAATTCGAAAATGGTTTAGATTCACAATTTGGTCTCCTCGAAAATGTTTTTTTTAATTAAGTTTTTAATAATAAGTAGTTGTTGATTTTAGAATGTTTCATATCGGATCCGACAGACTGCGCTACTGTCTAAGCATTAATGTCAAGCGATACGAAGTTTGCTGGGTCAGCTAGTTTTCTTATACATTTATTTAATTAACTTGTAACAGTCGCCTCTGTGGTCTAGTGGTTCAGTTTTCGGACTGCATGAGGTTCCGGGTTCGAATCCCGGGTCGGGCAACAAAAAGAAAATTGAGTTTTTTCCAATTTTCTAATAAAAAAAATGTTGCTCGGGACAGGATATGTGCCCGGTTGGCGAAAGGCTTGCCACCTATCACATTGTGGGACTTAGTATCTTCGGCTAGTCGTGGGTGCTCTGGTTGTGCCTCTGCCTACCTCTTTGGGGATATGGGGAGGAAGATACTTTTTTAATTAACTTGTATATTGTGTAGCCTCCTTAATAATAACCATTAAATCGCCTTATTAAACGAAGTCGACTGGACGTGAAATAATCAGCGGTGATGCATACTCCCAATTGGAGATTGATCGTTCCCTAACTTCACACTTATCTGCCGGTCCTTAGATGGATGGGTGACCAAATTAGTGGAGCTTCAGACACACACTTTTACTTCGACTTAAAAAAAAGCGAACGGTTGCACTCCGGGATGGCACTCCCGGCAGAAGTGAAAACTTGAATATTAACGTTGTGCATTTTTGATATTTTGGAATGATTAGGGAATAATTTTACACAATCGCTTTAATTATCAGTATGAAAGTACTATCATTTAAGATTTAAGATTAAGATGGTAAGAAATTCACGCTGCCTAGAGACACCAAATGTCATAATAGTGCGTTGCCAACCTGAGTCCGGGATGTTAGGCCTCGAGCAAAAGTAAGTTTACCTTACTTTTGCTCGAGGCTACCTTACTCACCGAACTGGAACACGTCATGACGTTATGGCGGCAGGAATAGGTGAGGCGGTGGTACCGATCCGGGTGAGTCGCTACGAAACTTTGCCACCTACTCAGATGTCATACTGTCAGTGACGGTAAGCCTATGGTCGCCTTTTACGAGCTCCCTGGTAGAAAGGAAGATGGTCTATTCTGCAAAGAAGCCCGGACCGACACGAGGAAAAGTAAGGCCACCTGTGTGAAGCTAGAAAGGCTGCTAGTTTGTAATAAGTAAGTATAAAATGTAGTTTTATTAATCGTATAGACAAAAGATACAGATAAAGTAAATTGAATTAAGTATTTCCCCTAACCGAAACAATAATAACTAGGAAATAAACAACAATATTGTCAAAACTTCGAGGATAAATAAAAGTTATATATTGAATATTCAATGAAACTTCGCACTCAATACTTAGTTTTGTTACAAAAAGTATAGACCAAGAGCTAACGGATGAATTATTGATGCCTTAAATAACTACGATATTGACTCTAAAATTAATTTACTTTTCATTTATTTATTTTACCCTTTTATGTTTTTTATGTCGTTTTGTTAATTGCTAGAAACATGAAATTGAATTGATGACAGACTACTAATTAAAGAGCTAAGGGAATAATTTAACACATTTGAGTGTACGGGAAAAAGATAACATTTAAATAAAAGTAATTACCTACTTGCTTTGACATGACTTTGACTTCAAGGTACTCCTAATTTAAATTTTTTTATCAAAAAAACAACCTAACATTTTATAACTTTTTCTATATTGTACATACTTTGGAACTGTTTTCTTCTCTTTTTTTTATTGACAGGAGATAGTTTTTCAGTTTTTGGTTATTTTTATGTATAACTATATAAAATGATGACGCGTATCCAAAACCAACGAGTAGGTTTAATTTTATTTATACAATTTCAACAAAGTATTAAGAAATATCAAAAAATACCGTTTGTAAATTATAGACAAGACCAAAGCTCGGTTATTATCAGAGGGTTCAACATTTCAAAATATATTTATTCACGTAGATCTATACAATGATTTCTGTGAGTCGTCTATGTAATTCTAAAAACTACCACCGGATCGGAACGCGGCCACTCAATGAGAATCCGGCGAATGAAACTCAGCGGGCTTGTCTTTTTTTCTTAAGAATCTAATTTACAAAAGTATATTACATACATGTTTAACTTGTAGAGATTGGTGTGTAAAATGTAAAAGCAGCTGGGCAAATCTGCTGAAATTGTGACACTCGATAATCTCTGGATCCTACGTAAGAGAATTGACTTGAAGATATGTGTTAACGTGTATGTACAACAATGCATTTAAAACACAAATGCAGCTCTGCAACTACATACGGAAATGTGTCATATGAAAAGTTTACAATAATTTTGAATTGTACCAAACCGGGGAATACTGATGTTACAATTTTGTCATATTCATATTTTTTGTTCAAGAAGTTATAGTACGTTCAATGAATGATATTCCTTTTTTATGTCTCTTTCGTTTTCGTTATTTCTTGTTGTCTACGACTTAGTACATATTGAAGAGACTTTTTGTGATAGGAACGAATTTACCCACAGTTAAAGATATCCTCAGTGTTTATTTGGACTTTAGGCCAGTATTACATTACGTAATAAGCTGTTCAGCAGTTTTCTTATCTTATCTATACATATAATAAATCTGTAGAAGGGTCAGTTCTATACATTGAGCATATTGAAAAAATAAAAAGCAGGGGGTGTTACTGGATCGATACCAAACCCAAATATGTGATTAAAAAAATTTTTGTCTGTTTGTCTGTATGTTCAGGCATCACGTGAAATCTAACGTTTGGTTTATAATTTATTAAATATATCTTATTATCCTGGGCATAAAATGGGATAATTTTTATCCTGGAAAAATACGTATAAAAAATCTTAATATTTCAGTTTTATCAAGCGACGATCGACATTCGCGCGGACGGAGTCGCGGACGGAAGGTAGTTGTGTAATAAGTAAACAGACAAAGGGGTAATGGTTCAAATAGCCCTAGTCTTCAGCTCTTAATTATTTTTACATTCGTAATACATATCGACACAGCAGATTTAGTTATTAACTTTACTAATGATAAAAAGGAAAGATTTGATTGTTTGTATTAAAAACACTCCGGAACTACTAAACCAATTCGAAAAATTCTTTTTCATTAGAAGTTGACATTGGCCCTAACGAACGTAGGCTATTTTTACCGCGGGATAATTCTTTATTCCCACGGGATATCGGGTAGTGAAAATTATCTTTTTGTACTTATTTATACATAAAGTTATATGTAGGTTCTTCGATGGTTTCCTGGGTGGTTGGACCCGATAGGTACCCTTTATGGCAACGACGTAAGTATATTATCTACACTATCTAACGGAAAGATTTGATTGTTTGTTTTAAAACGGCTGGACTGATTTGAAAAGATATTTAACCATTAGAAGTTGACTTTATCCCTGATATTCATAAGCTACTTTGTTTCTAGGAAAAACAAGAAATTTGTCAATCCACAGGACGGGTTGCTACTTTTATCATATGTAGAGATTGCAGAACAAGACAAGTGTAAGTCAAATAAATATTTTGTCTTGTCTTTAAACCAAACATTTTTATATTATAATGGAAGGCAAACAAGGAGACGGATTTCCTGATGGTAAGAAATTCATGCCGCCGAGACACCAAAGACACGACAACGTTACCAGCCTGAGGCTGGGATGTTAGGCCTAGAGCAAAAGAAAGTTTACCGGCTAGCTTACCCTACGGACTGGAACACGACAACGGAAAGCGTCAGACGTTATAGTGGCAGGAATAGGTAAGGCAGTGGTACCAATCCGGGCGAGTCGCTGCAAAACTCTACCACCTAATAAAATGTACACAACGGCCTGTGCCATCGTTTCTATGGTTAATAGTCCAGTGTTTGCATTGGCAAGCACAAGCAAAAGCGTTGGCTACAAATGTTGACTCTCGTAAAATATCCCGGACTCGATTCCAGGTCGAGCGTCCCAAAACCTACTTTTCTTTTCTAATAAAAGCAACGCCGTCCGACCATGCTTAAGTGACCGATTGTCGATTGTTTGCCAGCCCCCTGTGCTCCCCCGTGTTGGTCCGGGCTCCTTTGCAGAATAGACCATCTGCCTTTCTTGCCAGGCAGCTCGTAAAAGGCGAGTATAGGCTTATCATCACTAACACCGTGACATCTGACTAGGTGTTAGAGTTTTGCAGCGACTCCCCCGGATTGGTACCACCGCTTTACCTATTCCTGCCGCATAACGTCATGACGTGTTCCGGTTTGAAGGGTAAGGTAGCCGGTAAACTAACTTTTGCTGGAGGCCTAACATCCCGGTCTCAGGTTGGCAACGCATCATTATCACCTTTGGTGTCTCTAGGCGGCGTGATTTCCTTACCATCAGGAAATCCGTCTGCTTGTTTGCCTTCCTATAACATAAAAAAAGCTATAACATTGTGGGAGAAAGCATTTTCGGCTAGTGGCGGTTGAACCTCTGGTTAAATTTTTGAAATAAGTGCGTAAGGAAACTTACTTACTTACGTTACGGCAGCACAAGTTGTATTTTGAATATCATCGCATAAATCTACAATTTAATTTTACGTAATGAGTTAATGTTACGTTGTGTTACGGGGGGTAGAGTATGTAAAATATCTCGTTTAAGAAGCTTTAAATATAAGCCTCAGATTGACGCACACCATTGCAATCTTTGGTGTCTATTACATAGTATCGAAAAATCTGAAGATAAATGAACCATCATTTGCAGAAACTGAATTAAGATTTCCATGCATCAAAAATTCGACTTTACCAAAACCTGAAAAATATGATAATGAAATTATAAATGTGCAAGTCTATCTTTTTGTCAAAAACGTTGTCGTGTCTAAACTGCTTTACCGATTTGGATAAAATTTGATATGCGTACAGTTGCGCACCTGATTTAAATGCAAGTTCCTTTCTATTTCAGAAATCATCCCGAAAGGACCATAAAGAGTTATGAATATTTGTATGAAAGCTATGTTGAAGTTACCTAAAGTTGCTATCCGAACTAACTATTTAACGCTGAAGATTTTTTGGTCAAACATCTAATTAAGTTTTAAATCAAAGTAAGTATTTCAATATTTTATAAAATGCTATCGCTCTTTTACTCCATTTCAATATACAGAATACTCAATGTTAGCGAAAATAAAGACCTGAATCTTTCACATCACGTCCAAATACTACCCTCATCTCCTGTCACTTAAAATAAACATCATATAAAACCCCGAAAATCAAAACAAAAGATAACACAAATACAATGAATAAAATGTCTATCCATCCATCACAGCAAATCCAGTCGGGAAAATTCACCTTTCATAATAGTGTTGCCAGTTCAAAAAACCTCTTTAATACGGCATCAAAAGACTCATCCCGTTAAAAGTCCTCTGGGTAACAAAACCCTACGGCTCTCAAAATTTTAAAAAGAGAGGAAAATATTCTGTCCTCCCGCCTAATTACATCCGCCGTGTCGCCTGCAAAGTCGTTTTGTACAATTATTTTACACGGTCTTTCATTCTGTGTGTACGTTAACAGGGCCGTATTTGAAAAATATGGGAAACGTTTCTGGGTTATGTTTAAACATACACATATGGGTATTTAGAAAAAAATTATACTTTTAGATCTAACAAAATGTCCACGTGATTAATATTAAAAAAAGAAGAAGTAGAAGTATCTTCACGCTCATATTCCCGAAGAATTAGGCAGAGGCCCAAACCGTGGCACCCACGACTAGCTGAAGATACTAAGTCGCACCAGCAAATCATATCTTTGACAACATTTTAAAAAAAAATTGAAAACATGCAATTTCTATATTTTTAAATGAGTAATATTGAACTGCATTTGCCCCAATAGTTCTTTTTCGTTACAGTTTTGGTAACGCAGTTCCATCTTGTAATAGTATTTAATTTTGTTTGCTTTTCGTTAAGGTACAAAAATTTATAAAAAATATTATAAATAGAAAAATGCTGTTTGCATATTATTTTTTCAGCAAAATTACATATGCTTTTAATATAAAACATATCATTACATACCAGAATATTTGTAAAAAACTGATAGCATTTGAATATAAATAGGAATTAAGAAAACTCATTGACGCAATGTGATGACAAAAAGGATAGAAATTTTCACCATTTTCATTTTCACCCAATTCATAACATCATATCAAGAGTCGTTTTTTTAAAACTCAGATGATCAAAATCTAAAGTCAGAAATACAATTAACTTATGAATGTGAATAGTAATACTAGTATGTAGTAAGTAATAATATAAAAGTAACAACTAAGACTAACAGTTAAATGTCCATGTATGCTAAAATACGTCAGCAATATAATGTTTTTTTTATACAAAGCAATCATGGATCTTGATGACAAACATACACAAGGTTAACATGAATATGCTATATAAGACTATTGTTTCCAAAACACGATTCATTTCACTTTGCTCGATAGAAAAAAATCAAAAAGTTAACCTTTTTTTAAAAGGAAAATCCCACTGTCTACTTCAATTATGAAAATATCGATACCAGATTTAACATAAACATAGATAAGTACTATACCTAAAAGATAAGTGTTTCAGTTTTTATACTTTTTTTCAAATTACTTTTATAGTGTCAAAAACAATGATTTGTCGCTTAAGACATTTACTGTAGAGCGCAATATTTCATAGTAATCATGGACGGGGGAGTGCGGCGATTGGCTGTTCTGGCTGACTAAGCATGGGGCCTTAAATGATGGTTAAATGTAAAAAAAACTTAATAATGTACATTACCTGAGCTAAAAATATTTTAAACATTACTGTTTCACATAATTCAAAATCCAAATTAACGCTTGAAAAACAACATCACCATTCCGCATATAAAAATTATAGCTGTACGTAAACTGCTACATATTTTATACAAAATAAGCTTCATTACCCTTTCCCAGTCTGAATATTTAGTGAAAGGATGCGAAAAGTGATGGCAAATGTTTGGTTAGTGAAGAAATATTATTTTGTTAGCTCATTCATTATTTGGTTAGGTTTAGGATCAAATTTAACATAACATTTGTTAAGCTTTTATTTAATATTTTTGTTTTATAAATAAGTACTTGGTTGGGTGGATATAACAACATTAAACTGTATTGAAGCTTGTGGATTTTATAATAGGTGTTTATAGCTATTGTGTAAAACGTCAACGTGTCTTCATATTTTTTTTATGATATTGGAAGGCAAACAAGGGATTTCCTGGCGGTAAGAAATTCACGCCGCCTAGAAACACCAAAGGCGATAATGGTGCGTTGCTAACCTGAGGCCGGGATGTTAAGCCTTCAGAAAAAGTAAGTTTACCGGCTACCTTATCCTACAAACCGAAACACGTCATGACGCTATGGCGGCAGGAATAGATAAGGCGGTGGTACCAATCCGGGTGAGTCGCTGCGAAACTCTACCACCTTGTCAGATGTCACGGTGTTAGTGATGGTAAGCCTATGCTCGCCTTTACGAGCTACCTGGCAGGAAAGCAGATGGTCTATTCTGCAAAGGAGCCCGGACCAACACGGGGGTTAATATTTTAATATTGTTATAATTTTTATTTTATCCAACCTAAAGTAGAATATTTTTAAGGTATCTATCAACTCATAGTTTTCAAACCGATAGAAGAGTACGAAACATTTTAATTTAGTCGATAAATACTTTAACTAGTTTGTCAAAACTTAATGTATTATTAATTAATGTTTTATTGTGATCGCCTCGAAGTAGAGTGGCTTAGGTATATGCCTAAGGATACAGGTAATTGGCGTTCTATTTCCGTTTGGGTAGGTATTTGTTTAGTCATCATTCGTTTGGTGGCTGGATATTTATTACAATATTTGTTCCAAGCTTTGTATATGTGGTCCTTTTGTATTTTTTATTAAATTTCTATTGGTGATGTTAACAGACAATAAAATTACAACCATTTATTTTACTTACTTTGGAGTGAAGTTAATTTTTCCAGAAGTAGAATAAGATAGAACATAGCATATTATTATTTCAAAATTATTTATTTATTTGTATTAAAATATATACATAACCATGCATTGACTCTTAAGAAAGAGTAAACTGTAAGAGTCAGTAATTTTCCATATAAAATCCATAATTAATATCTCAATTCCCGCAAGTATGTACTATATTACATTTGTCATATATACCATCAAAGTGTCTTGTGGGTACATGTTTCTGCCTGTATGTGAGTGTGTTATTATGTATGCTATTTTTATTCGAAGCAAGTTTTCTTTATTTTCATAAAATCGAACAAGTTACTTCAATAATTACTGTAGTAAAATACAAAAATGTATGATCAATAAAGAAATCAATAAAATAACACAGTAAAGTAAATTTTGAAAACTGAAATATCATTAGTCAAATAAAAACCGAAAATAATTGTGAACAATTAGATTAAATACATTTTTAAACTAAGTTGTCAATAAGAAAATTTAACTTAGTTTGTAAATAACGATAATAAACAAACATAAAATAATGTAATTAACCATTCCAATCGTCGTTCAAATAATCATTCATTTTATAATAAATCTAACTTATAAATTTAAATTTGAAGTAGTTGTAGTGTTTTATGATAACATTATTTGGAATGTTAATAAAACTAAATATCGTCCCCCAGAAAAAAAAGTTTATTTGTTGTTAGTTTAAACTTGATCAACAATGCGTTTCCTATTTCAAGAAAATAAATATTTCAGGAAATTCGATAAGGCCGCTTTTGTGTATCTTCTTATTGTAGGTTATTGTAATGTATTTGTGATTTATTTATATTTGGTGCACAATAAAGAGTTATTGTATTGTATTTTCCCCATGTTGGTCCGGGTTTCTTTGTAGAATAGACCGTCTGCCTTCCTGTGCCAGGAAACTCGTTAAAGGCGAGCATAGGCTTATAGCCGCTAACACCGTGACATCTGATTAGGTGGTAGAGTTTCGGAGCGACTCACCCGGATTGGTACCACCGTCTTACCTATTCCTGCCACCATAACGTCATGACGTGTTCAGGTTCGGAGGGTAAGGTAGTCGGATAACTTACTTTTGCTCGAGGCCTAAGATCCTGGCCTCAGGTTGGCAACGCACCATTACCAACTTTGGTGTCTCTAGGCGGCGTGAATTTCTTACCATCAGGAAATCCGTCTGCTTGTTTGCCTTCCAATTTTACAAAAAAAAAATAGGTTTTTTAAGTATGATTTTCAAGATTTTTGTTAAATAAACTTCCATTATTAGCATACGCAATAATTACGTTTCCAAACATTCTTTACCGGAGTCTGATTTTTCTCATTATTATTAACTTTAATGCAGTAGTGAGTAGATGGACACATTCCATTTTGCACTAAGTCCGACCCTGTGTACAGTTGAAAAACGGGTCACGTGTTGGCTAATTGAAGACTTTTCCATTAATTTTACTTTATCATATAATAGTTTTGAGCCGTGAAGCTTCGGGGAAATTGTAATTTCATGTCTTTTATACTTAATGGCGGGGTAATATTTCTTTTTATTGGGTGTTATTTTAATTTCCAGAAACACGTATTTTTATTAATATCTATAGTTTAAGGCAACTACCATGTTTTCCTTTTTCATGTTTGTGTTATAAAAAATAAGTTCTCACCAGGTTTTATTTAGAACTAGTTCTTTTTCTTCTTTTTCTTTTATAAATATGGCTTTCGACCGTTTTTCTTCTCTTCTCTTTTACTTTGCAAATGTCAAGTTAGTTAATTCTTATACAGTCATTAGTCGCTATGTATATAGTTATGTCAGGTCAGGGTTTTGAGTAAAGCAGTGGCTTTGTTACTCAAGCTCATCTAGTGAAATTTGACGCCAGCGAGGAAATAGACGGTACGCCAATTTCTTCATGATTATTTCATTTGTGCACTTTCACTGAACAAAATTAATCTAATTCCCACCTAAATTAACCAGTTTCACTCAATATAAACACGAAATTCAACAATAATTAAAAATTACGATCATCTTCATTCACGATGGCGCCAAAACTCTTCAAAACTAGCTGTGCCGACTTCATTTCACCGTTTCAGTTTGTACATGAAAATCAAAATGTTTTTTTTTCTAGATTATTCGCATTTTTTCCCACTTGAAATTCTAAAATTTCTTGAATTTCCGAGCAATTTGAAACGAAAATTAGCAAATTGGTTGCGTTGTTCAGAGGTGCACAACTTCGGCATGCCTACATACTTTTCGGTGATTCATTTTATACTAGCTAGTGTTTTTAATACAAGCAATCAAATCTTTCCTTTTTATTATTAGTATAGTTAATAACTAAATCTGCTGTGTCGATATGTATTACGAATGTAAAAATAATTAAGAGCTGAAGACTAGGGCTATTTGAACCATTACCCCTTTGTCTGTTTACTTATTACACAACTACCTTCCGCCCGCGACTCCGTCCGCGCGAATGTCGATCTTCGCGAGATAAAACTGAAAAATTAAGATTTTTTTCTACATATTCTTCCAGGATAAAAAGTATCCCATTTTATGCCCAGGTTAATAAGGTATAACTGTACCAAGATTCATTGAAATCAACCCTTTAGTTTTCACGTGACGCTTGAACATACAGACAGAAAGACAGACAGACAAAATTTTTTTTAATAACATATTTGGGTTTAGTATCGATCCAGTAACACGATCCCCTGCTATTCATTTTTTAAATATGTTCAATGTACAGATTTGACCCTTCTACAGACTTATTATATGTATAGATTGTGTATGAAATGATTTCATGTATTTATATTATATTATGTAGATAAGTTACTCACTTTTTAAACTTATTCTTTATTATTATTTAAAAATGTTTGTGCGTGATGTGCTGATATAGAAAAACAGAGATTGTTTTTTTTATGATCTGATCACATTCCTTTGTGTTTCTGTCTGTGGCATTATAACTCCTGAACGGGTGGCCCGATTTTGATGTAGTCTTTTCCTTGGAAGTTGAAATTATCCAGATGGTTATTAGCTATATTACGGATAGATTTCGTCCGGGAATGATCATTTTAGTATTATATGTTTTCAATCAAGATTTATATGTACTTAACATATTTTTTTTATCATAGAATAATTCGTCACACACAAATGCCCCACTTTATCACCA
>NJDD01000878.1:9139-26476 GCA_002245505.1 Calephelis nemesis
CACCCGCTCGTACCCGCCGCCCAACTTCACCACACCGAACGCCGGGGTCTCTTCCACCTGCAGGGAGCTGCACAACTCGCTTAACTCCTCGCAATCTACCTCGCCTGAAATTAACGTCGTTGCTATCAAACTAGTCGCTTCACTTTCATGATATTATAATAAAGTAAACTGAAATCTAAGTAAACACAATCAAAAATATTTTTGGAAATTGATTTTCCCCGTGTTTGTCCGGGCAGAATAGACCATCTGCCTAGGCTTACTGCGAGCATAGGATTACTGTCACTAACATCGTGACATCTGACCAGGTGACGTGGTCCGGTTCGGAGGGTAAAGTAGCCGATAAACTTACTGCTTGGGATTAATTGCTCCTCATGCCAATCTCTTATAAAATATATTGTATCATTACATAAATTATTGTAAATATATTTTAAAGTAAGAAAAAAAAAGACAAGCCCGCTGAGTTTCTTGCCGGATCTTCTCAGTGTGCGGCCGCGTTCCGATCCGGTGGTAGATTTATTATTATATAGACCCGTCACAAGTGCCTCTTGTAGGTTTATGTGAAATAAAGATGATTTATTATTATTATTATTTACTTTTGATCGAGGCCTAACATCCCGGCTGGTAACACACCATTTCTACCTTTGGTGTCTCTAGCATGCGGGAATTTCTTACCATTAGGAAATCCGTCAGCTTGTTTTCTTTGAATATCACAAAAAAACCGTCAATTCTTCATCTTGTCATTCTTTCCACATGACAGAACCAACGAAGCATGGCCCTTTCACATTTTATCACTAACATTTCCCAGAACTAACTAACTAAAATATTACGTGTTTGTATTAAAAAGGGTAGTGAGTGTGAAGAAAGTAAGAAAGCACTGCAATGATTTGGCACTCGATACTCTTTGCCTACCTCATAAGGCACTTGACGTGAAGATATGTATAATTAATTGTATGTACAGTAGCATTTTCTTTCAATCCCAATCTTTCTAAAATCTCACTACTGCGAATGCGTTCAACGAGCATAAAATCCCAGATTTTTCGTAGCTTTATTTTATATACGTTTATCCTTTAAAGTAAACGTCTTAAACGAAAAATCACTATTTTTGACACTATAAAAGTAATTTGACAAAACGTATAAAAACTGAAACTCTTATCTTTTAGGTATAGTACTTATCGGTGTTTACGTTAAATCTGGTGTCATTTTCATAGTTGAATTTGACAGTTGGTTTTTGCTTTCAAAAAAGGGTTAACTTTTTGATTTTTTTTCTATCAAGCAAAGTGAAATGATTCGTGTTTTGAAAACATTAGTCTTATAAATCATATTCATGTTAATCTTGTGTATTTTTGTCACCAAGATCCACGATTGCTTTGTATGAAAAAAAAAACATTATATTGCTGACGTATTTTAGCATACATGGACCCTTAACATAAAAGTTCTCGTAACTGTTATACAGTGGTTGCGGTTTATAATTTGGAAGTTTATGCGGTTATGTATATCATATATTATATTTTTTCTAGTTTTATCATTCTTTTATTTTAGAAGTTATAGGGGGGAGAGGACACGTTTTACCATTTTAGAAGTGTTTCTCGAACGAACTATTTAGTTAAGAAAAAAAATACTAGAAACCTCAATATCATTTTTGAAAACCTATTCATAGGTACGTCACACACTTTTGGGTTTGATGACTCAAAAAAAATTTTGAGTTTCAGTGCTGTCTTTGGGTAACCCTCACACTTTTTTTTATATTTTTGTGTGAAAATCTTAATGTGGTTCAACCAAGTTACCAAGTTTCAACACTATAGTTCTAGAAGTTCAGGAAAAAAGTGTGATATAAGGACATAACACTCAGACATGTAGAATTTATAAGGCTTCCGTTTTTGCCAAAAAACACCGTCATATACTAAGTGAAATAAAAAACAACAAAATATGATCACCTTATCACAAAAACAATTAAATGCCCGTTTAATTAAACACAATCTTAAATTGACATCCAACAAATAACACAGTTTAGTAGTTTTACTACAAGTTTTGGTTCAATGGGTGTTTACTTTTTTTGTAATAAAACAGTAAAAGTCCTTACCAAAATGCAAATCCGGTAATGCTATTCTCATCTGGTGCAGCAATAGCTTATCATCACCTTTTCTGGAGAAATGTAAAACCCATGGGGTGTTGTGGCCTGCACGGAGTTGGCTGCGAATTCTCTGAAATTGAAATGATGTTTCTTAATATACAGTGTTTATTCTATGTAATTTCTCTTTCAGTTTAGAATATTTACAGAATCGTTCCTCACAAAGTTGTGCGCATGTGTGTACGCACGTAAACGTAAACACACACTGTGTGCCAAAGCAAACAATATACAAATAACTTATAAAATATACATATAATATGCAAAATTATCTTTGTTTCAAGTTATTTGTTAACAGTCATTTCTTATTTAATACATGTATGAAAGACAAGGTTTGCTTTGTTTGAGTAGAGTAATAATATACTGTATATTCTAGCATGAACAAAAGGATTAATTTATTAATTTGTTCCTCCATATATATAAAATTTTAGTGCTCTTACCTTCATTTTCTCAAGTCCAATCTTTTCAACAGATGGTAATAAATGAACGATTTCTTTGACAACATTGTTTTCGTCTATACTTTGAATTTCTTTATGTATTTGTTTGTATTTGAATACAAACACGGTATCGGTTTCTTTAGCCAGTGAGTTTTTTATATCACCTCGAGCTTCCAAAAGGGTCACTAAGCCTTTCTGTAAAACAAGTGATATTAAGTATAAACAAATCGATGTTGACCTGCGAGTTAAAGTTTGGGAATTTGGATAAATTGGAAATAAAACAGAACTGTCACTCTTCAGCCTCCTATCTTCATAATACCAAATTATACAAAGTTTCCTTTAGCGATATGAAAGGACAAACAAACAAATAAATAAACAATATTTTAATAGATACTATATACACTTATACTACTACTACTATACACACTTATATTATAATTATAGACCATTCACTGACAGGTTCTCTAATTGATGTAATCGTTCGAGTACAGAGAGTAACTTTAAAAATAATACTGCGCAATATTTTGCTGCGGACCATAGTTGGGATTTTTTTACAGATTGTTTACATTCATATAGTTTTTAATTCCAAAGTAAGCTTGTATGCTTTTGTTATGGGTTTTAGTCAATGAACTACAGCGTATACGTATAAATATTTACTTTTATAGATACCAGAATAAATTTAATAAACACCTAGACCCAAAAGGGCAGATTTCTAAATGTTCATCATAAAAATGTCTGTCGTTAGGAATAAAACCCAAGCTTTGCGGTTGGTCGGTAAAGTTAGACATACACGCTAACACCGTCAACCGGCGAGGTGGTTAATTAACATTTTTAATTAATTATACGGGATACTAGTGACACTATATTTTATAATTAAAAGTGTTAATAATACGCGACGATTTACGTTTAAAATCATAATATGAGGTGGTTCATATTTAGAACTAGCGGTCTGCCCGGCTTCCCACGGTTATAAAATCCTATTAATATTATAAATGCGAAAGTTTGTATGTATGGATGTTTGTTACTCTTTCACGCAAAAACTACAAAGCCGATTACGATGAAATCTGGTATGTAGGTAGCTGAAGACCCAGAATAACATATAGGCTACTTTTTATCCCGGAGTTCCCGCGGGATTGGGACTTACGCGGGTGAAACCGCGGGGCGCACCTAGTGTACACATAAACCTTACTCTTCAATCACTTTATCTATTAACAAAACCTCATCAAAATCCGTTGCGTAGTTTTAAAGATTTAAGCATACAAAGGGATATAGGGACATAGGAAGCGACTTTGTTTTATACTATGTAGTGATATTATAGAGTCGAATAACATTATGCAAAAATAGCACATTTTAACCAAATTAACCCAGTAAAACAATAAATATTTACCAAACGATAAGCGATCCTAGTTAGAGCGTTGGTATCTATAGCGTCTGAGTCAACTATATAGGCTATTGGCTTATCAGTAGTGTGTACTTGGTTTGTGTGTCTGATATACGCATTGTTACGTATGTAGGTCATGATAAACTTCTCCAGAGATTCGAACGTGTGGGGTCCACGATAATAGATGTAATGGCCGTTTTTACCCTGAAAAAAAACTTTATTTTTGTTAAAAACAGCTGAAAATACAAAATCTTATCTGGTAAACTTTGTCCGATGATACTTTTATTAACCAAGTTCAAGGAAGAGTCTGTCGATTCGGCTATACAGCAAGGTTTTTTATCACCATCCAAATTTTTTCTAGGCATAAAGTAGGTATCTATAAATAAGTCCATTTATGAAAAAAAATAGGTATCTAGCAGGTAGCTATCTAGCATGTCAGAGCACTCAGCGCGTAGGTACGGTACTTTGTAGACGACTTTGCGATGTCATATCTTAATAGTTTAGTATTGAGGGATACTAAAAGAAAAAACACGTATTTAATTATTTTCACTTAAGATCAACATATTAAAATTTGGATGGTGATTAAAAAATCAGGGTGTATGTTTCTTTTTAGTATTTTTAGGTCCTTTTGTGGAAAGGAATGAATTTTATCGCGGGATTTTGAGTTAATTATTTTTAAATTAATAGTGCCTAAATTATCGTAGTCGTTAGTTTGTCAAAACTGCTAAAAATGTATGTGGGACCAACTCGAAATTATGAGATATCTTTTGAAAACGCAATTATCAATTCGCAACGTACATGGTAGTGAAATAATTGGAGTCCGTTTTTTGCAGTTTTACTGATTATTAAATAAAGAAAGTATACAAGCAAACAGATTCCATCAGGGTAAGAATTACACGTCGCAGTTTGTTAATCTGAGCCACGGATGTGGAGTCTTTCGTAAGTTCGTCGACTACCTTACCATGCTAACTAGTTACACAGTACAAACATGAAAGCCCCAGTTGAGTGGGTCTGCCAGAAGGGGATCATTGGATCCAGCGCCGCTGGGGCAGTGGAAATTTTCGAAAGCGTCCCCACATCCCCGGTACCTGGTGAAGGGAAGGGCACTGGGGGGTTTTAATCAGTAGGAGTCTGACATAACCCGCCACTTCCCCCGCAAGTGGCGGGTATCCATGATGGATTTCCTCACGAAAAAAAAGGAGAGCAGACGCCTTTGGCGACGCCCTTGAATCTCATAGCGTCGGTTTATCCCAATAAAATACGAATATGCTCGTGGCATTTTAAAAATCTAGGGGAAACAATTAACAACATGACGTATCGTGTTAACGTGACCCTCGCTATAGGGGAAACAAGCTTAGGGGAGTCCTTGTTGTCGATGCTCAAGTTATTTTGACTTGTGAGTGTAACGTTTTTGAAGGTTTGTAAGTAGTTTCCATACTGTTTCATATTTGTATTGTGCTGGTGCCTGGTTATCAGAACTACTATCCAGTGTACAGAACTATATCAAACCACCTACTGTTAGCCGCTATTCCCTAATCCTTTAACAACAGTCTATTTTTTTTAAAAAGTGGGTAACTCAATGAGTGGTCTTCTATACTGGCGGAAGAAAACGCAGAATTAACGTCTTTCCGAAGACGAATGCCCTTTAGCCCTGTTGATACTGTATAAGCGAAACCGGTAGGCTATTTAAAAAAAATAAAATATTTATATATTTTTTATTTATACACGAAATTCAATTATTACGATTATACTGGGATTTTCTCTGGATGGTGCTAGAACTACCATGGGGTTCTTTTAAATTGGATAGACTCCAGTACTAATGTGTTGGAAATAATAAGTATATGATGAGACGTGAAATATTGGTGCAGATTAAATCAGTGATGTATTAGTACATACATACATACATATCTTCACGCCAAGTCCCTTACAAGGTAGGCAGAGAGTATCGAGTGCCAGACCTCACGATCCTGACAAACCTGTCTTGCTTCCTTCACATTCATTATTACCCTTTTCATACAAACACGCCGGTTTCGGAGACTCTTGACACCACCCTCGGATAGTATCCGATTGATCTGATTGTGAAATGTCAGCCTGGGTCTCCCCGGGTACCTAGTATTAGTATGTATACATATACTTACATTAGGATAAAAAAGTAATGACGGGTAGCTGTTTATCCTCATGTGGTTGTAACAAAACGAGTTATACAACTTACAGTTCACTGCAGCTACTTTAACCTGCAAAAGAAATTATATCATGTGTATCTAGACAAATCACAAAAATTCATATAGCCTTAAGTAAGCAATTTAGTGTTACCAATACACCTAGAGTACATGCATCTGTATTCATGATCTGTCAATTAATCCCCATCGACAATTTACCCTAACCACTTGACTAAACTGGTGTTCATTTACTGGTCAAAAGCTTAGAATAAACTTTTTTTTTAATTTCAACATCAAAATTGTTTTATAATTTACAAAAATTTGAACAGTACAGCTAATATGAATTAAAATAGTATAAGTGTGGATTTAATTCTCAATCTGTTACATTTCCTATATATTGTACTTTTGAAAGATAAAATCTATCTATTTCAACGTTAAGTAAAAACGGTCAGAATAGTAGCCACTAATTTGAAACAACAAAAAAAACATTTAAAATAAATTTTAGGGTGTAAATCACAGTAAACACCATGATTGTTTAACTCACCACAAGGTAAAAATGTTGCACATAAAGTAGTTTTAAATTATTATAAATTTAAAACATGTATCCTATCTCTATTGCTTTTGCTAGAGAAGATATTCTAAACATCTAAATTATTATTCTTTGCATTCTAAAATGCAACACAAAATAAGCGTCAGTAGACAATGCAAGCTGAATAACAAAAAATACTTACAATTTCTTTGTATACTTCTGCTAACTTTTTCCAATGGTCTGCTAAATTTTGGCATGGTGGACAGAAAGGTGAATAAAAGTTTATAAAAAATAATCCATCACTTAAGTAGGAGTCTGAAAAACAAATATTCTTTTATTGCCACATTTCAATGTATGTAAAGGGAGTTCCTTAGCTAGACTTCATGTTTTATACAATCCTAAGTTATTTTACGGAAATCCATTGTAGCAGATGTAAAATAAGTTTTAATTTTGCTAACTAAACAGATTAATAAATTAATTTAGGCAATATTTTTTACAACATTTGAAAATTCAACACAATAAAATTTTAGTAGTTTGAACAACTATAAAATAAGGTATATTTTTGGAAAACTTTTGCTTGTTTCTTTAAAATATTTATAAAATATACTTTGTGTGCAGAGCAGTGTACTCAGCCCGACCAAAATTGATTAAGTATAAGTTTTACTATGACTACTACTTACCTTGAATTTTAAATGTAAATTTTTTGAAAATGTTCACAATTAAGTTGTATTAATTAATAATTTAACTTTGTATAATTTAATACTTACTAAAGTTACTGCTAGACAGTGAGTCAACATATGCATCATTATGGTACAATCCGTTGTAGTAATAGTTATTGTATTCTGTCTGTGAGTGGTAGTCATACTTTCTGGTATATGAGTGCTGTGATCCGTACAAGTCATATTTGTGCCGTTTTTCAGAATCTTTCAAAGTTTCATATGCCTCGGTGATTTTTAAAAACTTTTGTTGGTCTGTTGCATTCTATTGAACAAATGTTAGTAATAAAATACTATTTAAAAATCACAAAAATTTAATTGTCAACAGTAATAAGCAATTGTGTAACGAATAGGTACAGATATTAGTTTTACTGGGCTTGGGTTGGCCAGACTGAGTTTTTATCAAGTTTTTTTAAACATGTTTTTTAAAGGATATATATTAGAAATCAAATCTGCCTGTATTATGGGTTTTAGTCAACACAACCAGACCCAGAAAGGCAGATATACCTAGTCTTGCCATAAATATTGTAATAAAGAAAAAAAATATTTTTTTAACTGCAAATAACATATATTACTTTTACAGTGTGTTAGTTTAATACATAAATATACAACAATTAAAAATATAAAAAGCTTATTCGAAGTGGTCTCCATTGGCTGCAATACAGTCCTTTAAACGTTGAGGCCAGTTATCAATAGAAGCACGCACTCTTTCCATGGGAAAATTCTTCACTGCCAAGCGTATAGATTGTTTTAGGGACTCCAAATTATCATGGCGTTTAGAGCAAGCTGTACTCTCTAAAACTGACCATAAATCATAATCCAGCGGATTAAGATCGGGACTAGACGACGGCCAGTCTTCAGCTCTGATGAAGTCCGAAACGTTCGCTTCCAACCAAGACTGCGTGGACCGAGCTTTATGACCCGGCGCCGAGTCTTGCTGGAAGGACCATACTTGGTTATTGAACATGGTGATGTTAAGGGGCTTAACTACCTTCTCAAGAATGGTATCTTGATACACTTGTGCCGATGTTTTGATACCTTTTTCACAAAAATATGGCTCAGTCACTCCTTCATAGCTAACACCCCACCAAACCATCACTGAAGTTGGATAATGTCCACGTTGCACTCTGTCGACTAATTGGGAAGCTTCCTTAGAGCTTTGAGCATAAATACGGTCATTTTGTTTGTTAAAATGTTGCTCAATTGTAAAAATTTTCTCATCCGTAAACAAAATTTTTCTGTGACCTCCCTTTGCGTACCGCTTCAGTAATTGTTTCGATTTTACGACCCTATTCTTCTTTAAATTATCAGTTAAGAAATGACCAGAGCGTCTCTTATAGGCTGCAAGTCCTAAGTCATCTTTTAAAATACGCGACATGGTTCTAGGTGCTATCTTCATTTCCCGAGATAAAATCTTTTGCTTTCGGACAGGATTTCTTCGAATTCTTTCCCTTACTGCTTTGACCACCTTTTTCGTACGAACACTACGTGGACGGCCAGATCTTTTTCTGTCACAAACAGAGGAAGTCTCATTGTACCTATTAATAGCCCGGTACACAAACATTTTACTAAAACCAAGTGTATGGAGAGTTTTAAAAATTGCATTTGGCTCCATACCTACTTTGTGTAATGCAATCACAGCGATTCGGTTCTCTTTATCACCCCACTCCATTTTAATATCGCAAAATATTGTACAATGTATTGGCGCCAAAATGAGAAAACACAATGAACAATCGTATAAAAATGACAGATTCGAAATTCAAATGTAATATTTTTTTATTTTTAAGTGTAACAGTATTTATGGCCAGACTAAGTATATATAGATATACAAGGCACAAAATTCATCACAGAATTCCCCATCTTAGTTGGAAATTGTAAGTAAATTTTAACCTTGGTTGGTGGTATAAGGCGTTTGTGCTAATCTCTCCACCAACGTAAGGTAAAAATGTTTTTCTATTATTAAATAATTAGTTAACACAATCAAATGTAGTAATGAAACACTCATTTCACAATTCTCTGATCTAGGTTAACATCCAATACAGACTTGACAAAGTGTAGGCTGATTGCAAGCCTCCTACACAACACCCACACAATTTTAGACTTAGTATATAATATATAATGGAAGTAAATATATTTTATGTGCATTTTAGTAACACAGTATGAAATATTTTGAATACAAATTATTACGTACTCAGTAGTATCATACTTACAGGGTTCTTGTCTGGATGAAGTTTAATAGCAAGTTTTTTATACGCCTGCTTAATTTCTTGAGTAGTTGCTTCTTTAGTAATTCCTAATATTTCGTAATAAGTCAGATCACTCAAATTTACATTTCTGAGCATCAAAATACTAATTAAAAGTATTTTGATCCTGAAATAAATATTGATTATTACACTTTATGCTAAAGTTATATTTAAACAAAAAAAAATATGTATCTGGTAATCTTACATTTTGAAAATATTTCCAAGTTGTTTATGAAACTTATGATTGAGATTTAAGACTCTGTAGTCAGGGGAAACAAGAATTAGTTTCTAAATAAAGTTTTAGCGATGAAACAGTGTTTCAGAAATTAGCTTCTTAATAACATTATTACACATATTACTAAGTTTATTTAGATCGCAACTTGCAATTAATGACACTGCAATTAAAAAAGAAATAGATGCACCATTATTTCATTTTTAATAGAAAAAAGAGATTTGAAAAATAATTGTGTAAAGTGTAAACAAACGGCAAACTTCAAACTAAACTTTTTAATTTTTAGGTTATGTGATATGTCAAATTTTAGTGATGTACCGCTTACCGAAAACCATACCAGTCACAGCTTTATAAAAAGTTACTGCTAAAACATAGAACGTAAAATAAATTGATCATAGAAATCGACTTTCATTGTTATTATAAATATGTAGGTACTTACTTTAAAACATGTAAATCGTATTCCCATACTAACGATTGCCACGAAGTCTGTCATAATTTATGCGAATTAAATAAGGCGAATGTGAATTAAATTAAATAAGTAAAGTGAAGGAAGTCAAAATTATTACTTACTAATTTACAAATTTTATATTTACGTAAACCTTTACTTTCAGATTGTTAGTTATTTTTAAAGTTTAAGTTAAAGTTATGATAAACTTGTAGTAGATGTTAGGTAGGTACATACATACATACATATCTTCACGCCAAGTCCCTTACGGGGTAGGCAGAGAGTATCGAGTGCCAGACCTCACGATCCTGACAAACCTGTCTTGCTTCCTTCACATTCATTACCCTTTTCATACAAACACGCCGGTTTCGGAGACTCTTGACACCACCCTCGGATAATATCCATTACCTACATCCATCCACATTCACATTATATATCTACTTTGTCAATCTTTTATCTGTCATTCTTTCCACATGACCGAACCAGCGGAGCATGCCCTTTCGCATTTTAACACCAACACTTTATTTCAATCCCACTCTTTCTCTGATCTCACTGTTACGAATGCGGTCAGCGAGCGTTACAGCACAGATTTTCCGTAGTGCTCTCATTTCGACCGCTTTTATCCTATTTCATGTTCTTTCTGACATACCCAACTCTCGCTTCCATAAAATAACGTTGGGATAAGCACAGAATTATGCAAAGCGAGTTTAGCTTTTTGACACAAAACCTCGCTTTGTAATAGCTTGCCAAACGCTCCATTCACACCATTCCCTGCACTCACTCACCTCTCTACATCCACGGTGTACCTTCCATCCCTTATAAAAGTGCAACCAAGATATACAATGTCATTCACTTGTCCCACTACTACAGCATCAACCAAAACTCTTACATCCGTTCTGGCTACGTCTCCTTCGAATACCATTATTTTGGTTTTCATCGCATTCAAATGTAAGTCCCTTTCTTTACAATCTCCTTCCATAACTGTGACCCGTGTTTGCAGCTCAGATGGTGTAGAGCCCAAAAGTACAGCATCATTTGCACAAAGCAGGCAGTTCACCACTTGATCATCCCATACGCATTCCCACATTCAATGATCTTAACCTTTGAAGACATTTGTCCAAATATGAAATAAACAAGCGTGTTGACAACACACAACCCTGTTTGACTACACTAGAACATCTAGAACACAAGAACCTAATAACTACTATAACAGTAAAGGAGGTAAAAGCAAAACACCAATTACTTATCAAATAATATATATTTTTTTATAAATATATTTGCATTAGAAAAATATGAACATCGTCAATCTTTACTTAGTTACTAAAAGGGTTAACTTCGTTACGTTAAAGCGTTACATTTGGTAAAATTTAAAGTAAGTTAACGTTAATCGTTAATCAGTTAACTTATGATAAATATTTCATTTTTATAATGTCGTCATGATAATGATATACCTACTATACTCATACTGACTACGGACCAGAACTCTTGGTTTGCGTTCTGGAAGTTGACAAGTTGGTAACAAAAAAACACAAGATGTATAATTTAAGCGAGTGAGTAATTTAAACATGTGACATATTGAGGATATTGCCCTTCTTGTACATTAATTTGTTGAAGTTCTCATCTGAAAGCTAGGCTCGTTTCGATTACTTTAAGAGTTAATCCGTTAGACAAAACGTGAACTTCGTTAATTAAATATTGACGGATTAAGCACTTAATATCCAGCTTTGGGTAAAGTTCATTTTGTTTTGACATAAATTTTAATTACTTGATAGTAAAAAGGAGGAGATTATCAGTTCAAGTGAATTTTTTTTTGTCTGTTAATAATCATAGTGAATATAGCGTAATTACACGTTTACTTCACTGTTATAAAATGGATTCACGAGTAATAACAGTATTTTTGGTAAAGGTAGTTAAAGTATTCAGAGGTAGTTCCTTATTGTAAATTTAACCAGGATAAGATTAGAGATGATTGTGTGCACCAGGATCACGTGGTAATGAAATCGGTGTGAAACGGCAAAAACATTTTTCATTTCCATTATGAAATTTTATAATGTTCTTTGATAACTTTGATAATATTTACGCATCGAAACAGACTATGATTATGTTATCGTAACATTAAATGGATTATAAATCCATCAAAATCAATTTTACTAAAAAAATTACCCTCTCGTATATCGAGCTATGCACATCACTAGTGAATTATTTTTTTATAGGTTTTTTGGCATTCATATTAGCATTTGCCTTAAGTCAAGCTAAAATTTAGGCCCTTGTTGGTGCCGTCCGCGTCGTAGGGAACAGTTTTTATCATATTCTCATAAATAACGATGTCTCTGACTGATCACTTTGCTTGCCCAAAAATTTAAAGTAATATGTAGATAGGTACTAGCATAGTAGAAACCGCGAGGTTAACAATTCGTCAGTCATTTAAAAAAGGGCGTAAATTATTCAAAGTTAGTTATAGTCACGAATAAAACGGTAGTAGCCTTGCTCAAACTCATTTAGTGAGATTTAGGAAAGAGGAAATAGGCTATTTCAAAATGTTGGAATATATAGTTTTATTCCAGCGTCACAGCGATCAACGTAAATAAAGCTATCGCAAATAAAGATCTTTCTTCTTTAGACTTATCATTCTTGACTGACCAGATGAGGTTGAGTCTGAATTTCTATTTCCATTATTCAATGGTTGTTTTATATCAGCTGTAGCTTTTGTGGTTTTTTCGTTTTATCAGGAGTGAATAGCTTGATTAGTATATGTGACTCTTTAACTTTCTTCTTTCGATATACTTCAGGGTAGTCTCATGGGAACATAAGTTAAACTTATTTGCACGTTTGATTTTTGCCTCATATGAAATGCTACATATTTTGTCATCAGGTCATGGCGACCCATCATTAACAATAAGCAATATTACCATATTTAGTAAATATCCTATATTATTTTTAATTAACACTGTAATTTAAGGTCGTGTCCAACATCACTTATTTTTAACTTTTAACCACATTTGTTTGATCTATTTTTCAAGTTGCTTTAGGAAAACTTTAAAATAACACTTAAGTACTGTCTACATTATGACTTACACAGTTTTGTTTTTAAATTTATATCACAACAAGAATAATTACCCATTTAAAAACAAAGTTTGATTATCACATTTCACTAACCTCTTTTATTACACCGCCTTACCTGTTCCTGCCGCCATAACGTCAGTGCTTGCCGTTGATGTAGCCGGTAAACTTATTTTTGCTCGAGGCCCAACAACCGCGCCTCACGTTAGCAAAGCACCATTATTAACTTGTGCGTCTTTTGGCGGCGTGGATTACTTCCCATCAAGAAATCCGTCTGCTTGTTTGCCTTCCAATACCATAAAAATAAAAAATAAAAGTACAGTTTTCGCTGTGTTGATCGGTGTGGTCCGAGTCTGTCGAATAGCAGTAGAAATACTAGAATAGACCATCTGCCTAAGCCTGGCAGCTTGTAAGATGCAAGCATAGCATATTTTATGTTTTTTTATTCGCCCAAATCATTTGACACTAGTTCCCTTATATCTGAATGGCTTTAGACTTACTTTCAAATTATACGGGTTATAATTTTTCAAGTAAACTTTATACAAATTCGGGTTTGCTATGTATCTATGGAAGTCCCGCCTCTTATTACGTAGTATTTATATACTCTTTGGACGATTTGCTATGCATCAAAAAGTAAAGAAAGTGTGAACTGTCCATAAAGGAACTATGCATGTTCATCCTTTTAGGAACAAATTTTGATAGGTATACCTAGTTTCGTAACGACTTGACGTACCCCTATGACGTAATTTATTATTATTTTAGTGTTCCGATCAAGTACCGGTACTTGAAAAAAGGTTAATCTCCCAGCATGATGTCGGCAACACACCAATACAAAAGTCTGGTAAAATTGTAAAAAAGCGAGGTTAGCAACACATTAGCTATTTATAAAAGAAACACCATCACATTGTTCGGCATTGACCTCTTATTCCTACTTCTTTGTTATTTGGTCTCTATATCGCCTCTGTGGTCTAGCCGTTCAGTTGTTGGACTTGACTGCATGAGGTCCCGGGTTTGAATCCCGGGTCGGGCAACGCAAACGAAATTGGGTTTTTCTAATTTTCTAATAAAAAAAATGTTGCTCGGGATAGGATATGTGCCCGGTTGGCGATAGGCTTGACAACTATCACATTGTGGGACTTAGTATCTTCGGCTAGTCGTGGGTGCCCTGGTTGTGCCTCTGCCTCTTCGGGGATATGGGCGTGTAGATACCTATGTTATTTGGTGTCTCTAAATGACTTGCATTTATTACTATTCTGTTTGTTTATATAATACAAACGAAAAAGTCTTTCTGTTATTCGCCATGTAATAGAGAAACGTTGATTTAATACTTAAAGTAGGCAAGCTCAAGCCTACTACAAGTAGGTACAATTGACATGCTTATTTTGCAAGAAAGTTTCGCAGTTTGCTTTTCGAGTATGAAACCAACAGTTTGCTGTGAGGCTTATCGTTTGTATGTTGTAGCCATAGATTTAGAAATTACATAGCAATAAATAAAAAAATAGAGGTCAATGAGAAATTACAGCCCAAAGCTATGGTTTGAGTTTTGTTGCCTTCGAGAGAAAAGATGCTCGAAGTTTTTTCATAATTATTGAATTTCGTGTTGATATTGAGTTAAATTTTGGTGGCATTTTGTACAATTTTGTTCAGTAGAAGTGCACAAATGAAATAATTATGCAGAAATTAGCGTATCGTGTATTTCCTCGTTGCCGCCAAATCTCATTACATGAGCTTGAGTAATGAGGCCACCGCTTTACCCAAGAACCTGACTTTAATTATAATTTATGAAAATTGATGCAAATTTATACTTGACTAATGGCAAAATACTAACGTGAAGGCCAAAACTTAAAAAAAAAAGAAAGAAGAAAGTTGTAGCAGAAATTTGTAAATAGATTGTCTTTGGTTGTAGGAACATACCTTTTGGAACCTTTTTGAACTTATGACAATAGAAAATTCAGGTGACGACTGGCCTACAAAAAAAAGAAGCCAGCTGCGCAACGGTACTTTTGTATTACCGAAAATCACAAGTATTTATTATTTAACTAACTTTTCGAAAGTTTAATGAACCCTGTTAACGGTTTCTTGAACCATCACGAGTATATTTAAACAAGTTAACGTTATTTAAATTATTGTTTATATTTTATATTTTGAAAAGTAACTGGTGTCATGGTACGGGTGGATTCTCTGGTGACATAAAATACACTTCATTTGTAAAAACCAAAAGTGTTATACCTAATACGTTGGCTTTTTGTCATTTCTGTGTTAAGCTTCTTCAGCCAGCCCTATTTTAAGAATTAGACTACAGGCCCTTGCCAAAAAATAGATGGGTCATATGAACCACCAGATGGCGTAGGTATATAGGACGATATAAGAGCATAAAATAATAAGATTCAGCACTATGCCGTCACCTGTAAGCAGGGCCGGCCCCAGGGGTGCGCGGACCGGGCGGCAGCCCAGGGCGAAAATTTTTTTGGGGGCGGCAAACAAATTTTAAAGAACGGCAAATTTTAAAATATGAATAAAATAATGATATGAATGTGAAGGGTTAAATTTTCTGTATCACATTTTACACAAAGAACAAGCCTGAGAATATGTACGTTAGTGCAAGCCTCGAGTTACGATTATAATCCAAGTCCAAATATAAAATAAATCACTTGGCTGGTATTGAACAACCGTTGCCGGCGCTGCCGCGCTGCACAACAGGCGGCAAAGTCCCTAGGGCCGTGTCTGCCTGTAAGCTGTCCAACTGAGTGCAGGTGAGAATTAAAAAGTGCAGGTGAGTTAGAGTGAGTATATTTTTGATAAAACCATTATCCCGCAATGCGCGTATAAAAATCATGCGAGAAGGGGAAAAATTGAGGGTTGCAACCCCCTCTCTTTCCGTGTTTCGGCGGATGGTTTGAAACTACATAAAAATATTTTGAAAGTATTTTAATGCATAGATAATATTTTTTATGATGGTTGCCGTTAAAGTGACAGCTAGTGCTAAACCCTCAGACCAATAATGAAGAACTTAATAAAAATAGAACCCACTTTTTTCATTAGTCTGAGGCAGAAACTACCGTGTAATGGTTTTTTAAATAAACCTACACGTACTTGACACGTCGAGCCTGTTACTTTGTTGTCTGTTTATTGTTAGATGATTTATGAGTGCTAAGTGCTGGAATGACCTTCACTTATCTATATATAAAAGAATGTCGAGTTTACACTATTTGTAATTCACGAACGGCTAAGTTGATTTGGGTGAAAATTTATAGGGAGACTTAGAGACGGACATAGGGTATTTTTTATCCCCTTTGACTGCGAAGAAACTAGTAAAATGAGCATTTTAATTTTTTCTATACACACTAAGCAAAAAACTAAAATTAACAATTTTTAATAAACCTCTACAAAATCTACATGTAGGTAATGTACAACAATCTCGATCACGTCAGCTTTCTTACAAAACAATCCTCGTTGAATTCAGTTCATCCGTTCAAAAGCTATGAAGCCACAGACATGCACAGCCACGTCAAACTTATAACACTCTTCTTTTGGGGGTTTAAATTAGTAATAAGGAAAATGTCCGTGTTGGTTTCGGTCTCCTGTGTAGAATAGACCATCTGCTTAGGATTCCTAACCCTCCCGGAATGCCCGGGAGACTCTAGTAATAATGGCTAATTAATCTCTTGAGCTCTCGAGATGCAATAATATCTCCGGTTTTTTTAAATCGAAACTTAATAACATCAATTAACAAAATCAATTTGGGAGTTTTAGCTTCTGGTAAGTCCAATTCATTCTTAGCGCACTATTTGGCCTGTTTTATTACGCCATAACACGTATACATTTGTTTTGGCGGAAAAAGAGAGCAGTTTGATCGCTGTTTTATATTATAAAAAAATCTATTTCGGTTAATTTGTCCTTATGACATTGAAAGATCATCATCATCATTTCAGCCATAGGACGTCCACTGCTGAACATAGGCCTCCCCCGTTGACTTCCACGTCGACCGGATGGAAGCGGCCTGCATTCAG
>NJDD01000879.1:14735-26190 GCA_002245505.1 Calephelis nemesis
ATATCGTCTGAAGTGGTGCACGGAGACACAACGTGCACCACTTGGGGGGTTCCAGTGGCGACAGGCACCCCCGCACCTGCCGCAACCCCATCTTGACCGGGCGGGCTAGATGGAAAGCCCACCCCCCTTCTCCGCGGACCGTACTGCCGCCATCCCGCGCGGGCCAAATGGCCCACCACCCTGTGTGCGCTCCTCGTGTCCCCTCTTGAGCAGAGAGGGGTACTGAGGAGCGCCCTCCGTGGTCCGAATTGGTTTCACCGGGGTCCCGGCTCTCGACCCCAGCTACTCAGCCCCCCCGCCACGACAAGGCTCGGACCCTTGGGGGGGAAGTAAATAAAAGTCCTAGGACAAGTTACTCTAATTGAAAGTATCCCCAAAATAAACTAATTATATAAATTCAGTAACTCTTTTTGTGCCTCAAACAAAAAATACTATTACAAATAGGGCCTACGTCAAAAAAACTCAAACTATAAGAAACACAAAGGCGGCCTTATCGCCAAATCAGCGATCTCTTCTTGGTAACTTTATGGTATGGAACGAGATTCAGCAAGATACTGTGCAATGTTGCTCTTAAAAATATAAAAAGGCATCTTTCACTGAAAATCAAACTACCTTAAAAGCAGCAGTTTGTTTTAAATGACTGCAACGGGAAACAAAAAAATAAATAAATATAACTTAATATCAGTGTTATCAGATAAAATCAGGTTATGTAACAATACTATGTCAATCGAATAAATAAGATAAGATCAAAAAACTTTATTGCAGATAGGATTTTTTTTCTCTTATTTTTGTCGTAAGAAATGACTTATGGCAAAAATTATAGAAATATGCTTGCATAATTGTTAAAAATTGTTTAATATAATAAGTACGACTGACATCAGGTATCCCATTAAACGATAAGTTAGTCGTCAATCATAGTCTAGCAACAAAAGTATAAGTACATTACATTTACATATCTGAGCTTTTACCATGAGTTGGTATAGATTACATTCGGTAAGTTACGTTTCCACATCTATGACAATTATTTTGATCTAAAAATATGTTTCTCTTAGTTACCAATAGAGGCGCTGTTCAAAGTTTTCATACAAATAATTTATAGTGACGGTAGCGAGTATAGTAAACTCGACAAGCTGTAAACTCATGGTAAGGGCTCTGATAATTCTAGTAATGGTGGTGATTCTACTGTTCACAAATTAAACTTATTTTAGATGCATGCTATCTTTTTCAAATGAAACAAAAACAAACGAGATGGAACATTTTAGACGAGTCAGATTAGTCCGGTCATATCAAATCGTGCTGTTTTTAAGCAACATTTTCCGAGTGATTAAACTTCTGTAGAAATGTCGCGTACAGACTAATCTGACAGCACTAAAAGCGTTTTGTCTCTTTCTGTTACTTTTGTTCAAAGAAGATAGCGATAACCTAAAATTAGTTTAGTGAGTGCGCAACAAAATTACCACCAACACCGACGTTTAAGGTGGGATTAAACTCAATCATGAAGTTAATGGACCCATCTCAAACGAGTTTGAAGGTAAAAAGTCAGCGTCCGTAAACTTTCGTTTCCGCTGGTAATGTGTGTCAAATTCTTCAACATTCATCAAATATTGACACAAGGCGTGCTACTTTTTTTAAAACAAAAGTTATGCTCATGTCTAGAACAGCCTTAATCCTAAAAACTAAAATAGGTCGTCAATTATTTTTATCTTATTTAGGCCTGTATTAAGATTATCTAATCGATTATTTATATAGAATTAAACAAAATTAACAAAAACAAGCGTTTGAAATTATTTTGTATGAATTAATTAAAAATGATATTTGCAGTTCTTATGCAAATAACGACAGCCTCAATCTTACATAAAAACTAAAAAAGGTCGTATTTAGTTTTACCTTATCTAGGCCTGTATTAAGATTAATCGAATTAAATACAATTTTCAAAAATAAGTTTTTCAAATTATTTTGTAAGTATGAAAAATGATATTTGCAGTTCTTATGCTGAAAGAACGGATAGACTTCTATAATAGTGTATTTTCGGTTTGTCTAATCTAGCTTTCATGTTATTATCTTATATATAAAATTCTCGTGTCACAATGTTAGTCACCTCCGAAACGGACTTACCGATTTTCATCAAATTTTATATCCATATTCAGTAGTAGCTTTGAGAATCAGCTACTATCTATTTTTTACTACAATCACATTAAACAAAAGCAGAACAACGTCTGCCGGGTCAGCTAGTATTAGATAATATTTTCCGTTCACTGGCCAGCCATTGGCGGATAAAAAATGCTAGTAAAGTGTGGTTTGTCTATGTGATAATAAGCTCGAGTTTTGTATATGTTTTACTAATATTATCTATATATATAAAAGAAAGTGGTGTTAGTTATGCTACTTATCACTCAAGAACGGCTGAGCCAATTAGGCTAAAAATTGGTAAGGAGGTAGCTTAGAACAGGGGGAAAGATCAAAGATATAGGATACTTTTAGATTTTTGCCATAGAAACTGAACGGGCGGAACGAAGTTCACGGGAACAGCTAGTTTATTCATAAAAATATGTGTAGGTACGCATAATGGGTATGTTTACAAATAGTAAAGATGAAAGCTTTTCGAAACAAAATTCTTGAAGAAGAAGTATCTTCACACCTATATCCCTGAAGAGGTAGGCAGAGGCACAACCAGTGCACCCACGACTAGCCGAAGATACTAAGTTCCACAATGTGATAGGTGGCAAGCCTATCGCCAACCGGGCACATATGCTATCCCAAGCAACATTTTTTTATTAGAAAATTGTAAAAACCCAATTTTCTTTTTGTCGCCCGACCCGGGATTCGAACCCGGGACCTCATGCATTCAAGTTCAACAACTGAACCGCTAGACCAATCTTGAAATATCTTGAATTACCTCAATCTATTGTGAGATCATCAAACAATAATTTAGGAAGCCACCGTAAAACTTTCGTTTCCGTCAGTTATGCGTGTCAAATTCTACAACATTCATCAGTGACATGCCCCGAGCTTACGTAACTTGAACATCTGTGTTACAAGCGTTGGTGAGTTGTCATTGTAGATTAAAAGGAGTTGTAGACGGTTGTAAACATTGGCTTAACTGATTAAAGCACATTAATAATACAAACTTTATACGTAATTTTCACCCCCTTAAGGAAAGAATTTCCTCAATTCCGCCCTTAGTGGGTGTCTACTCAATAAAACGACCCTAGTCACCAAATTTCGTGGCTGTAACTGTAACAGCATTTTCTCAGCGATGATGAAACAGTCAGTCAGGACATGTTATTTTATTAGTATAGATTAGAAGACGAAAACAGAATTTCCTTCGGTGCACCTAAGGCAAACATTGCAACAGTCTACAAAATCTTTTATGTAGTTAGCTCTTAAGATCTTCCTGTATTTTACCAGCTTAACTGACATACGCTGTATTGTCTTAACTACGAATAATGAAAAAAATATCATATAATTTTTACTGTCAATAAATAATGAAACAAAATAATCATAAGTAGTTTTTTTAACAACTCGCGTCAGTAATTTTTATGTAATGTAGAACCATTTCGATCACGTTAGCTTTGAAACAAAGAACTCCACGTCGAAATCGGTTCATTCGTTCAAAAGGTTTGATGCCACACTAAGACGCACACACACACACATACACACACACGCACGTAGGCACGCACACACACACACACACACACACACACAAACACAAAACACACACACACAATTACGTCAGACTTATTACATAGACACACCTCTATTTTCTTTGGGCATTGAGATGACCACAAAAAATAGAGATTCATTTTTGTATTTAAGTGCTATCACATGAGCACACTTTTTTGTAGTGTATAAAAAAAACCATTTTTGAACATGAAGACAAAGATGAATACAGAGTTGCTAATAACAAAAAATATACTTGAAGTTCAAAATATGTACAATTGTACTTGCTTTGAATAAACACATATTCTATACTATTATACTTTTTTTATTTAAAATTGAATACTTATATTGTTTTTTAACTAGTATAGCAAAAATAAAGAAACTAATTTTCTAAACAAAATAAAAATAGAGTTAATTAAAACTAACCGATATTTATTCAAATCAGCCACCCGAAGCATTCCTGGTGTGAAAGTAAGCATGACAATAGCGGCATTACCACGTTGATTCCCCCGTGTTGGTCCGGGGTCCTTTTGCAGAATAGACCATAGCTGCCTTCCTGCCATGCAGCTCGTAAAAGGCGTTTTAATTACTCAATATTATATTTATATTTAACGCACAAACAATTTTTTTTAAGATTTCATTAAACCAAAGACAATATATTAATCTGCCTGCCGCCATAACGTCATGACGTGTTCCGGTTCGGAGGGTGAGGTAGCCGGTAAACTTACTTTTGCTCAAGTCCTAAAATCCCGGCCTCTGGTTGGCAACGCACCATTACCACCTTTGGTGTCTCTAGGCGGCGGGAATTTCTTACCATCAGGAAATCCGTCTGCTTGTTTGCCTTCCAATGACATAAAAAAAATCTCTGATTAAACACAGGCATAGTGTTTTTCAATAATAGAGTAATAATGAAGATATTGTGAAATCTGAAAGGTACTAGTTGCACTTTTTATTAGAAAGACTTCAAGGCTTTTAACGAGGCTTCACAGATATTATATTTCATAAATCTTTCACACTCATCTGAAAATTGCTAAATACACAAAAAGAATGTCTACTTTAAGTATTTGACACCAGTTAGGAAACTCTTGCACAAATTGGTGTAATTGTTAAAAAAAGTATCGTTGGAAATGCCACACAATTCGATTTGATTGACCTAGGTAAGTAACGACGTCGTTAATAGAATAATTTGCATACTATAAGGGTTCAGTATAATAGAAAAGTAATAGTAATAGTAACAGTAAAATAAACAGTAGAGACATGGGAAACAATGCGCCAGGAAGCTAAATGCCTCATTTACTAATTAGGGCTAAGAGATAGCGGGCATGACAACAGCTCCGGAACATTCTTTGGTGCAAAGACTCGCGCCGCTGGTCATCCAACATTTTTTCTTTTTATGATACTGATACTGGAAGACAAACAAGTAAACGGATTTCGTGATGGTAAGAAATTCAGGCCGCCTATAGACACCAAAGGTAGTAATGGTGCGTTGCCAACCTGAGGTTAGGCCTCGAGCACAAGTAAGTTTACCGGTATAGCTTACCCTCCGAACTGGAACACGCCATGACGTTATGGCGGCAGGAATAGGTAAGGCAGTGGTACCAATCCGGGCGAGTCGCTGCGAAACTCTACCACCTAGTCAGATGTCACGGTGTTAGTGATGATAAGCCTATGCTCGCCTTTTACGAGCTGCCTGGCAAGAAAGGCAGAAAAAAAACTAAAAAACAATAAAGTTTAGGGTTCTCTCTCTTCAACGGATCCCCGAAGTAAGTACACGAGATAAATATAACAGAAATAAATCTCAGAAAAGAATATCCGCTCGTCAAATTTCGTGGTTATTGGTTTAGTACATTTATAGTAACATATTTATTTATACTAGTGTTTTCTTTTATTCATACTATTTATTCATACTACTATTATATCACCCATTGGTCGAAATTCAACCATAATAAATGTAAATGTTGATAAGAACGCTATCTTCATTTCTCCAGACCAATTACTTTGTTCCCAAACTCTTTAGTGCGCCATCTGTGATCTTTTATCGTTATCATCAATATATTTGTATGTGTCTAATGCATGGTAGTGTGGGTAATGTTTTATTTATTGATTTAATGCACTTTACAAGTATTATTATTGAAAAATATTAGCGTTCTGCACTTCTCCAACACATAAACTATAAGTGTGCCAAATTTTATGCTCCTGCGTCTACGAGATTTTCGTAAAATATTAATGTACAGATCTTTAATGTACTACATCGTTCGCTGTATTACATATTTAATATGTTAACCATGCCTAAAGTACCTCTTTTATTAAATAAATTTGTAAAGAATTTCTCGTACCGCATATTTACAAATAAAGTGCTCATTAAATATTATATCAGAGACTGACAATTATCACCTGCTTATGATGTCAGTTTATTGCCCGCTAACGAAGTTATTTTGCAATAAACCAATCACCGTTTACCTAAACATTCCGTAAAATGTATATTTAGTTTTAGTGCTTTTCCTGAGCTTGGAATAAATTGTACAAGTTATATACTATATACTAAAGTTTACTACAGTTAAATACAGTTAATTTAATTTTTATTCTATTACAAAAAATATTATAAAGGTAAGAGAAAGGAAAGAGGTGCAAGTACTCACTCTGTATCGGTTTTAGATATTCAAAAGAATACAACTATTTAGTCCCGCAGCCGCAAGTGAAATGTACATAAATATCCCTTTTGCTGATTGAAAAAATTTCGTGTTTTTTTGTGAATGACGGCAAAATCACAATATTCTTAAACTTCACATTCAATCTTTTTAATTTTCTTCAATCACGCAAAAGTATGTATGTATAAATTAAAAAAATAATAGAACGTAACATTTTTTTACTATGTGCACCAAACACATAAAAAATAAATACATTAAAAATAAAACAAAAACTAAAACTTAAAATCGCCTCTATGGCTTATCGGTCCAAGTGTTGGACTTAACTTCATGAGGTCCCGGGTTCGAATCCCGGGTCGGGCAATCCAATGTATTTCCAATTTACTAATTAAAAAAAGATGTTGCTTGGAATTGGATAATATGTTCCCGGTTGACGATAGGCTTGCCACCTATCATATTGTGGGACTTAGTGTCTTCGGCTAGTCGTGGCCCGTGGGTGCCCTGGTTGTGCCTCTACCTACCTCTTCGGGGATATGGGAGTGAAGATTCTTTTTTTAGAACAATAATTAAAATAGGTTACCGCCTATCACGCTTCTAAGATATTTGTTTTATTCGGGTTTATTCTCAGATATACATTTTATGGAATAGTCCTACATACATATGGATAGTAATACGAGTAGTCCTAGGATATGGGCGTAAAGATACTTCTACTTCAAAAACTAAGTGAGGCGGTCTTGTGGCCGAAACTTTTCTATCTTTAATAATAAAACATTTATTGATTTTTAACTAACCTGTCGTTTAGGTTGGGTATTTTACTTTTTAATTTTCCAACGAGATTTCTTTCAAGTCCTGAAATAAAGAGTAGCTTATAGGTAGGACACTTACAATCCAGGGTATTACCTAATGTCAAAATTTGCAATCAGTTAAGGCTTGATTAACTAATATTTTAAATTATTCTTCTTTGTAATAGATATCGCAGAATGTCAAACTTGGTCTCCCCGAGTGTCTACATCTATCCACATTCGCATTGTATATCTTCTTAGCCAATCTTTCATCTGTCATTATTTCTAGATGACCGAACCAGCGGAGCATGCCCTTTTGCATTTTAACACCAACACTTTCTTTCAATCCCACTCTTTCTCGAATCTCACTGTTACAAATGCGGTCAGCGATCATTACAAAAACTATCCGAAACCGGCGTGTTTGTATGAAAAGGGCAATCAATGAATGTGAAGGAAGCCAGACAGATTTGTCAGGATCGTGAGGTCTGGCACTCGATACTCTTTGTCTACCCCGTAAGGGACTTGGCGTGAAGATATGTATGTATGTTTAATAGATATTTTGAAAGTTTAGATTTGTGTATAGGTGTAAAAAAACTCTATAGATATCTGCCCTAAACTTGTTGATAAAATCAAGCTTAATGTACCATCAAAAGTAATCAGATTTAATACACCTTTGTTCGTTTCTCCAATTTCGACTTACTATAGGCAAAAATCGTATCTTCGGCGTGCTAGTGATGATGTTGAACAAGCTTAGCAAAAGAATAGATTTGATCGCCTCGTTGGTCGAGTGGCTAGCGTACACGCCTAACTACATCGACCAACCGCGAGGCAAATGCCTCCCATTTGTGTGATGAACATTAGATGTCTGTATTTCCGGGTATGGGTGTTTATTAAATTTATTCTGGTATCTATTTCAGTATTTATATATATTAGTATCGTTGACTAACACCAATAACACAAGCACTTAATCGGCTTACTTTGGGGTTAGATTCAGTTTGTGTGATTTGTCCAGGGATATTGATTATACTTTACAAGTGTTACGTCGGCTAGATTGAAAGTAAGCAGAGATTTTTTTTACTAAAATGACTGATGTATTTAAGAAAAGAAAAAAATATTTATTTGCGGAATATGAGTGTTACAAAGATGTTACAAAATTATTTAAGCGTTTCAACATATTCTACCAATTTAAAGGCTTTACATATATTTTTTTTATTATAAATAATCGATTGTCTTTTGCTTAAGCAATATGTTAGTTAAGTGCTTATTTTTTGTTATTATTCGTGAAGACCTGTAACTTTACTTTTTTATTAATTATTTTATTTATTTTATTAACCTCTTTGTTATCATTGTTTTGTGTATTCCTGTTGCATCGAAGCTGTGGGTTTTTCATAAATGCGTTAGGACTTGGTTTGTAAATATGTATTTGAATAGTAAAAAGTAGACCTGCTATCTATTTCTTTCTATGCGAACCGCAATCTTTTATTCCAAAGATTCTAAAGATTGCTAATCTTTTTGTTACATCTGAAATATGCAATAATTAGCTTAAGATGAGATTTTTCACAATCCATTTCGCTCTATCGATATAATAAGTGCCACATATTACTAAATAAGAGAGCGGTCATGTTGTAAGTGATGTATAGTATTACGGAAGAATTGGCCAAGTCTAGGGTTATTGCGTTACCAACATTTTAACTATACGACCACCTTTTACTATTTCATGCAATTTTGTTAAAGCTTTGAAAGCTTTAAGGCATAGGCAATCTTCAATAGAGTTGTGGCTATCCGACGATATCATTGCAACAATGCATTTCTATTGAATTATTGTTTGCCCTCGACTTCGTCTGCATTAAAAAGTAACAATTTTCATACAAACTTTCATACACAAATTATAGTTAATTGGGCTTGAAAATTATGTTTATGTTATTAATAAAAGAAGTCTGATCTTTAACTATATTCATATTAAATTTCATTAATATTGGTTACACCGATTAGTCGTGAAAAGCAACAGACAAGCAGACAGAATTTTACATTTATAATATTAGTATGAAATTCTACGTATTATATTTATGAAGTTCCACGATTAAATCGCTCAGCTTTTATTTAGGGTGATGTCAACCTTTTTTATGTTATCGGAAGGCACACAAGCAGACGGATTTCCTGATGATAAGAAACACACGCCGCCCAGAGACACCAAAGGTGGTAATGGTGCGTTGCCAACCTGAGGTCTAGATGATAGGCCTCGGGCAAAGTAAGTATACCGGCTACCTTACCCTCCGAACCGGAACGGCAAGCACTGACGTTACGGCAGCAGGAATAGATAAGGCGGCATAGACAATAAGGGCGAGTCGGTGTGAAACTTGTTTATGTAATTAATTAATTAAAATCGCTACAACCGTTTAGTCGTGGAAGAGTAACAGACAGACAGACGGTATTTCGCATTTATAATATTATTATGAAATTCTACATTATATTTATGACATACGACTTATAGAAAATGGCATTTGTCATTATGACGACAGGAATAGATACGACGGTGAATCTCTTCCTGGATCAGTGGCAGTACGTCATTCTACACCAGCGGTCTTGTTGGTTGAAATCCATTGCTTGAACCTTTTCTCACCTGCTACACGTTGCATCATAGGATGGCAGATGATCTATTCTACACATGAGACCCAGACCAATATACGAAAATTACTTACATATTATGTAAAAGCAGTTAATCTCGGCTTCGCACAAGTGGACAAATATTCTTCTAGAAATAAGGTAGCCTATGTTCACTGTGATCTAGTAGTTCAGGTGTTGGACTTGACTTCATAAGGTCCTGGGTTCGATTCTGATTCGGGTCGGCAGCAAAAAGAAAATGTGATCATCCCAATTTTCGAATAAAAATAATGTTGCTCGGGATTGGAGTTGGGCCCGGTTAGCAATGGGCTTGAATAGGCTTGTCATTAATCACATTGTGGGACTTAATTCCTTCGGCTAGTCGTGGGTGCCCTGGTTGTGCCTCTGCCCATTTCTTCGGGGATCTGGGCGTAAAGATACTAATGTTCATCAGGGATGGTACCGGCAACTAATGGTAAAATATTTTTTAAAATATTTAATAGTTGCGGAGCCTATTCAATACAAACAAACAATCAAATTCTTCGTCTTTTTATAATATAAGCGATAGTTTAGCAATTAAGTTGTAAGGATACTTTTTGAATTTTTGAATTGCCAAGCTGTTTAAAAAAATCTGAAAAAATTCATTTAGGTATTAAAATTTATTCCGCCGTCACACTTATTTCCATAAAAAGAAAATAGGAAACTCTCAAATTGATGGTATTTGACGAAAACCGGTCATTTCCGATTACAGAAAAGTTGTATTTTAATAGCTGGTTTGATTATTCAAATTTCAAATACAGTACGTAACATGAAACAGCTATCATTTTGTTCTAGTTAAAACAAATCTACTAAGATAGAAAAAAATAAAAATAAATGTTAAGGATTTATTTTTATACTGGTTCTTCTTCTTCTTTTATAAATATGTCTTTCGAATACCCTTTAAAAAGTAAAAACATTATCCGAGGGTGGTGTCAAGAGTCTCCGAAACCGGCGTGTATATGAAAAGGGTAATGAACCTGAAGGAAGCCAGATAGATTTGTTAGAATCGTGAGGTCTGGCACTCGATACTCTCTGCCTGGCTGCCATGTAAAGGACTTGGCGTGAAGATATGTAAAAAGTAAAAATATATTGTGAAAAAAAAACACAAATCCATCAGAAGAACTTTAATATTTGTTACATTTAAACAACCAAGAATGTACAATATATGTCTTTTATGATATTGAGTTTGTTATTCAATGCATTACTTATAAACTAATTAAATCATTACACTACAATTGTCTACAGCACTTATAAAACTCGTTAGGGACATTGCTGAAACCTCTGGTTCAGATTTATTTCATTATAAATAGTAAAAATAATGCATAAATTATGGTTTCATTCATAATCATTATTAAACAAAAACATTTATTCAATATCATTACATATATTTTTTTCATTTTAATAATGCATATATTTTGTAATTATTATCAGAGATACACATATGTAGTGACATGACCCGAGTTTGCAAAAGGCCACCCACTCGTCATCAGACTTTTTTGCTTGATTAACTATAACACAATACTTATTGTAGGTATAATACACTTACAAATTACAATAGGCAAACTGAGCCTTGAAAAAAAAATCAACAGATGGCATGCAAGGAGTGCTAGCAGAAGTCAACATGAATATTGACGTAGTGTTTTTTTTTGATATTTTAGAATGGTTAAGGAATAATTTTACACGAATTGCTTTAATAATCAGTATAAAAGTACTCTCCTTTATGTGGTA
>NJDD01000879.1:26712-52533 GCA_002245505.1 Calephelis nemesis
CATATTATGTAGTGACATGACCCGAGTTTGCAAACGCCACCCACTCGTCATCCATCAGCCTTTCTTGCTTGATTAACTATAACACAATACTTATTGTAGGTATAATACACTTACAAATTACAATAGGTAAACTGAACCTTCAAAAAAAATCAACAGGTGGCACACAGGGAGTGCTAGCAGAAGTCGACATGAATATTCACGTAGTATTTTTTTTTGATATTTTGGAATGGTTAAGGAATAATTTTACACGAATTGCTTTAATAATCAGTATAAAAGTACTCTCCTTTGTGTGGTAAAATACGATATTCATTTAAGTATTTGAGTTTGGTTGAGACTAAAATATCGCGCAATTGCATCTTCAAGCCACAATTTTCTTCAGGATAGATTTAAGATACAATCACCAGGGAAACAGAAATCACAGTATGAAATGCGGTAACAACATAGATCAAAATCACTATATCTGAATACATATAGTATATTCATATATACGTTGTATATTATATATACTTGTGTGTGTGGCACTACTGCCACTGTGGCATTTTGATCCAGTAAATAACGAATATTAAAACTACGATAACTAAATTACTTGGCAAAAAATTATAAATATGTGAGATTTGTATTATAACAGTAACGGTAAAAAATAAAAAAAACATTTCAATTTCCGTTAGGTACGAAAAGATAATTTTAATTTTATAAACTTAAGTAACGATGTCTTTGCTATAGATAAAAATATAAAAATAAAAAATGTCATTAATTTTGATATCTAGCTTTGTACGGGTTCGCTATTCTATGGTACAATGAGTAGTTGAAATACCTAAGTCACGCAGAACGGTAGAAACAAGTCACGTCCTTTCACAAACCGCTCAGGAATTACACGGCAGCCATTGAAAGTGGACAGACCAGTTGTTTCAGCAATGTCTGTAATCTTAAATAGTTCTTAGCATACACTCAGACAGACCAGAAAAGGCAATATTACGCAACGTTCAGAAATGTTACAATAAAACATATAAGTTACCTTAACTTTTAATTTAACTTTATGAGATCCTCAAAATCATAATATTTGCACATAATTAATATTTGCACATTTTTAGCAACACAAGAAAAGTCATATTGACATATTTTTACACCTAAGGTTCAACAACTTACTACTATAGCATTACAACGAACTAATTTTCAAAAAAAAATGTTTTTTTTTCACCTATGGCAAGCACCAAACTCTTGCCAAATAGTTACCACTTCTAGGTGGTTAACCAGTAACAATTTATTGTATCTTATGTATTATGAGATGATAAATATATAATAAAAATAATAAAAAATCATCTGGTCATACAACCTTTTTTTACATACAAAACTTTTCAGTCAAAACATTAAGGGTGTAAATGTAATTTTTTTATCACTACATCAGATGACGCGTACTAAGCATATTTTTTTAAAGTTAACGTAATGCGTTATCAGAAACTAAAGTGTAAAATAATAATAAGAAAACATTTTTTATCGATATATTATGTGCGACGAATGTTTAAAGATGTGTAAACTTTACTATAATATACGAATAAGACGACTACGAATAAGGAAAATGTATATCTAATATATACTTTATATTATATTATAATATGCATTGTATAATATAAAGTAATAACAATTATACATTAAATTTATATTTAAATGTTTTACAACGTTGTTAAAGGGTCGACATCACGTATACTTGTTTTTGAAGTAGATATGAAGAAATTGGTCTGTCTGGATCTATTAATTCAGTTTGGCTTCGCCTAGATATTAATTCTATAGCTATAATATTTACACATTTACCAAAGATATCTACGAACAGAGCGATTGAACTAGTTTGATACTAACGCTGAGCTTTTCTACTACTTTGGATCCAGATACCTTAACTATATAAAAAAATCTGAAACATTTTTAATGTTCGAAATATTTAATCTTGGACTGTAACGAAAATTTTAAGTAATTATATTCGATTCCAAATGCTCGTCTTAGTGGACTATTATTTTTAATTATGGCTAAGAAAAGTAATAGAATTATCTAATATCCATTTTATAATTAGATTCTTTTGAATTTAAATTTCGAAATTTCATTAAATTTTCACTTTGTGTAAGAAAAAGTGTTTCTTTTTTAATATTTCAATCTTGTGTTTTTATTTCTAAGATGTTATATCTTAAACTTGAAATTATTTATGTATAATGATATAATCGGTAGATATTTCCTTCGAGTCCACTTTTACTTGTACGAAATTTTCCATAAACTCTCTCGTAACGCTGGCGAGATATAATACCCGTATTAAACACCTACTTATCAGAATAAGACTGATTATTCGTTTATTATCTAACTTAACACTTAAACTACGATCCTTAGTTACGATCAAACACTTTAAATCCAGTATTGTCTATCTATTTCCTACACGTCTAGAGTTACAAAAACTACTCGATCACAAATTTCTAAACACTTCAAGACAGCTTAATATCTAAACGTTTTACAAACAGTTACCGTTTCGATAATGATATTATTTGTCACTTTATAGACAGAAAATACAACTACATTTAAAACATATTTAGGCGCGACTATACTATAAAAAGCTAAAATTTAAATTTATTTTGAACAAATTTAGCGCAGCAAAACTACAAAAATCGACTCCAAGTATTTCATTAGGTACCAGGTCGCGATTTGATAATTCTTTTTTTCAGAAATCTATTGATTCTATAACAGTCCCACATTTTTATCAACATCATACTAATAGTCGGATCATGATAAAACTAATATGGGACGATCTCAGAATCATGACCTATATTTCTTTATCTTTTGGGATGGTTATCAAAATCGGTTCGCTATTAGTCAAATAATCGCCTAACAAACATACGAAAACCTAAAGTTAAATTTGAGAACCTCCTTTTTTGAGTCGGCTAAAAAATTCTTACCAACATAATAAGCGTTAATACTATTAATAATGGATAATGATATAGCGAGAGACTTTTCGATAAGTGTTTTGGCGAAAATTATTTCTGGTATTACGATAAGGTATAAAAACATAATTTCGCGTTAAACTTGATTTAAGTCTAGACTCTACAAGAGGAGCTAAAGGCCATCAATCATGTTTCAAACAGGCTCTGGAGATTCTTTCGAAAGGGAAATTGGCTATGTTAAGTAATATTACTAATACCTCCACAACATAACAGCTGTTGTTATACAACAAAATAACATTTTCTGTAGGCCACACATAAGAGGATTGATCGGAAGTTGATAATTAACCTACAAATTGATTTTATTTTCATCATAGAGGGTCAGAAACATAATGTCTTTAAAAGAAAGCCTTCGTTAGCGGAGAAAAAAAGAGAACCATATTTCAAATGAAAAATGATAGATTTCGTTTTTTGATAAAAAAACGTATACTTATATGTATGTATAACGAACATTTTGTTTTTGTAAAAAATGTCTCTTTTTATTTTAATTCTATTATATAATAATATCTCATTTGGACAACATTCATTTTTAAGAAAGTAATTGAAATTTTATTTCAATTTTGAAAAGAAAATAATCAAATTGTTTAATTATATTATATCGCCGGAATTTTTGAGTAGCAAATTCGCTTACTCAAAAATGTTGAAAAAATTTGATTTACGTTTCTGCAGCAGGCAACAGTGCGCAACTACCCTTTAGGCACTTTTTACATTTGTATATATGATGTAAGTACATGCACGGTACGCAATATAGAGGGCGTGCGAGGCAAGTGCATTTTGTAACCGAAAACTTTAGAGTACTGTTTTGTATCACAATAGGTATTGTAACAACTGCAGCTCGACTGTTATTTTAAGATGCAGGCTATTGCTTAATTACACAATGAGAGCTTACGTTACACTTAGTCAGGAATTAACGATTGTAAAATCACAAATTCGTCTTTTGTTACAACGATTGACAATTCGACTAGCCTTCACACTAGTGTTTTAAAAAGAAAGAAGTTCGATACTGACGTTTTAGAAGTGCTCCATTTCCATCAGAAGCAAATTGTTAAAACTTCATTACGCAATATAGATACTATACTGTCAAACCCAGATCTCATCATATAGCTCGACTAAAAAACCTTGCGGTAAATATTGTTTATTTTTATTCTTTTATATTTATTCAACACAAAGCCAGGCTCGAAAGCAGTAGTAGTTCATGGGAGGGAAATAACTCTATAAATAAGAAGACAAGACAATGCAAAAAGAAGGATAAATTACACAAATTTAATCTAACCCCAAAGCAAGCAAATCATATGCTAGTGTTATTGGTGTTAGTAACGATTCTAATACATAGAAGTACTTAAATAGATATCAGGATAAATTTAATAAGCACTCAGACACGATAATGCAGACATCTAAATGTTAATACGTAAATACCTGCCTTCGTCGAGAAACGAACCAGAGCCGAGGTTGGTTAGTGGTTTTAGACATGTAGGGTAGCCACTCGATCAACGAGGCGGTCAAAGCTCTGTATAAGAGATTTTTTAGTAGTTTCTTCCCCTGACTGAATAGGTATGTAAATTGCGATGGTTTTGCATACTTTTAAGCAGCTTGTAAGAGGTAAGCGTCAGTTCATTTATCACTACAACCGTGACCGTGATAAGGTAACTTTTTTAATCCCATAAATAAACATTAAGTTGGTGTGGCAACTCACAACACCTTTGTTATTGTGATTGCGTTACCAGTTACATTAGTATTCCGATTAAATCAAAAGCAATTTTTACAACAGCGTGGCAGGTATTGTATTTTAAAATTTTACAATTGGCATTGTCTGAGCTTTAGTACAAGTTTTAACTACGTAATGGTTGTAATTGTGATGTTCACTAATAATTGTATATTTTAAGCTATCGCCATTTTCTTTCAACGCGAGGTAGAAAGAGACAATTTACTAAATACATATAAAATTAACTTGTACACGATGTTTGGGGCAGAGATTAATTTTTACATAATATTGTGAGTATTAAATGCAGTACAAGTCAATATCCTGACTAATTGTACAATTATGAATGTTACGTTTTATTGAAAAAAATTTAGAATACATTAAAATAAGCTAAGACAATGTACGTTAGAATGGGCACAATTTATAGTTGTACCATTTAAATTATGCGCTTCGGGTATATTCGTCAAGCTTCAGAAATCCGAATGTATTTTAAAGATATCTAGATAGATTAGTTATTACAAAATTAATCATTTAGCTTAAATTTAGATTAGGTCAGCCAATTTAAAAGTACAAAGTGTAAAGCCGAAGCGCATAATTTAAATAGCAGTTCTATACCTAATTATTTAAAACAATTAAACAGAAATGCTTAATTGTTTTTTTTGTATTCTGGGATACTTGAAATCTTTTTATAAAAAGTGCGTAGTAAGATTTATATAACTTGGTTTATAACAAGATATTACTTTTTAGAAATTAAATTATCAAAAATTGAATACAATGTCTAAAATTATAAAGTGATATCATGTGAAACGCAAACAACAAGCAACAAGTTTTAGAAATTTAAAGTTAACGTTATTTTAGAAATTATGTTACATTCAGAACGTCAATTATTAAATTAAATGAGACGTAATTGTTTAGCTTTGTTTACGGTTTAAATTTTTGTAATAAAAAATCTTAGTGTGACTAGACAAAAGCTTAAGTAAATCACATACTTAATAGCGACTATCAAATGGCAACGCACACCGTCACGGATGTCGGAGACAGTCAAACAAATTTTGTGGGAGAAACTCTATAATTGTCATATAACATAGATTACTTAACATCAATGTCATACGATATCCGCCTTATCGCCATCCGCTACCCGTGGCGATGCGTAAGCCGTGTGAAAGAGCCTTAATAAGCTAAAGAAATAATTCGACATATCTAATATGTATGTAACCTTAAAATTAAACTATTTTTGAGACCGCGCGTTCGAGCGATAAAAACGTATTTGGCATACAAAAAGATTAGTTACGATCAATGCCATAGGATAGACGTCATAATTTAATGTCCTCCGCTACGCACAGCGATGCGTGTGTCGTGTGAAAGAGCCTTAATAAGCTAAAGAAATAATTTTGGCAAATCTAACTAGTAACCTTAAAATTAAACTATTTTTAAGTTAGGATTTCAATATTCGTTGTCTTACAAAACTATTATAATAAAGTAACTCAAGCTAATTTAAAATTTGACTAGAAACTTAATGATTACGTCTATCACAAACATTTTGCCATAATAATATAGTTTATATAAATATAACATATATGGAAATAACGGAAAATTTTATCTTTTCAAGATTTGTCATATTTTTTAATCATTTTTAATTGGACATTGGATTAGAATAACATTCAATTTAATTTTGTGATATCGGTATCTTTTAATAAATGACATGGTTATAGTTTGTTGTATTATTGTATGGTGCCTATATGTTTTCATGTTCTTAGTAATTTGCGAAGTTTTTTTAGCGGAAGTTTGAGTTCTTTCGAAGTGATTCCGTTATCACCAAGTCAGGATCTGATGATGGGATCGAAATCGAGGGAACCCTTAATTAAACATATACTTTGACAACATAGTATTGAAATTGAAATCGGGTTCGATTTCCGGGTCCGTCAACAAAAAGAAAATGTGGCTTTTTCCCATTTTATAATAAAAAAAATGTTGCTAGGAATTGGAAGTGAGCCCATTGGTGATAGGCTTACCACTTATCACATTGTGGGACTTAGTGTCTTCGGCTAATCGTGGGTGCCCTTGTTGTGCCTCTGCCTACCTCTTCAGGGATATGGCCGTGATGATACTTTTGTAATCTATTATTTTAAGTGTACATGCAAGTATATCATAAGTTTCTAACTTGTGCAATAATCCTTTCAATTATTTCATCTATTTCTATCATGGCTTAATTTTAGTCTTTACTAAATTGAAACTTAAACCGCAATCCAGGTCAGCTCTAGGTTTTTGAACTGGTTTAAGTAGTAATATTGAGTAATCAAGTCCACAGTAAGTAGCGCGTAACTGATGGACTATTGAATGGGTTATCTATAGCTTTAAAGTTGAAACCATGGCGGGAACTTTTATTTTATTTATTTATTTCTCGCCTCTGTCGTCTAGCGGTTCAGTTGTTGGACTTGACTGCGTGAGGGGATACTTTGACAACATAGTATTGAAATTGGGTTCGAATCCTAGGTCGGGCAACAAAAAAGAAAATTGGGTTTTTCCAATTTTCTAATAAAAAAATGTCGCTCGGGATTAGAAATGTGCCCGGTTGGCGATAGGCTTGACACCTGACACATTGTAGGACTTAGTGTCTCCGGATAGTCGTGGGTGCCCTGGTTGTGCCTCTGCTCTGCCTACCCGTTCGGGGATATGGGGCTTGAAGATGCTTTATTTATTTATTTCATTTTACATACACACAAGTTTTTGACAGAATACATGGACTTGGAAAAGAAATGCATAAAAGGTGGGTTTATGTCTGGGTATACAGATTTCTTCCAGCCAATCCAAAATTAGAATTTGTGATGAGTAGAAGGCATCGTTTATAATAAATTAAATATCCTAAACATAGTAAAAAAAATATTTGAAATTTTTTTATAAAAACATTATAAAATATATTAACATGAAAATAATAAATCCACTTATATTAATAGAAACCTAATGAGCAAAAACTATTATATTTACTAATTTTACCAGGAAAATAATATTTTTTTTTTAATATTTAAGACCTATCGCTTTTTGAAATTTAAATTAGTTTTTAGTTACGTTATTTTTTATATCTTTTTAGGGTTATACTACTTTCATTTTAATTGTTTTTGGCACTAAGATTTTTATTCCCTGAAACTGAACAAACAACAGTTTGGCTTCAATATTTTAAATACTATGTAAGTTTGCCTCTCTATTTGTATGTTTGCTAATGATTCACAAAATTCGTTTTTTTAAGAAATGCTTGGATTTAATGTAAATTAGATATGAGTAGATTTCATCAAAAGTCTAGTAGGACTACCTAAATTGGTTGGTTTTCGTGTTAGAAATATATAAACGCTTAAGCAAGTTGTGTAAAGTTGCTAATTCGTGGTAAAAATTATCCCACAGAATAACCTAGATGTTAATAAAACTGTACTATAATTTCGTGCAACGTAATATATTTAAAGAAAATTTCACATGGAGCCAGTGAGACAGTCTTGGAGACAGGACAACGCCACTAACAAAAAAAGCTGAGTACGGCAAATAATATCCTCAAGAATATTATGTATTTCATAAAGTGTTTATCTAAGATAAATCATATGTAACAAAACGTAATCAACGAACAATTCCTTTTTCAAAACCGTTTTTGAGAGCAGTCATAAAGAAAAACATATCTATTTATCACATACTTACTTAATTATATTATTAAAAAATGTCATTTTTTACAAATAATATATTAACTTATAAAGTTTAATAATTAATCAGTTCCTGGTATTGAACATAATAAATAGCTTTTTATATAGACATTTACTGTTTCATTTTTTTTTGTTTCAATTAGCGTTCGTTCAGACACACGATTGTTGCGCCCTTAAGTATTGTATTACAAGCTTAATGTTTGCTCTATTCTTGATGTACTATTATCGTGTTCTATATCTACACCAATAACAATAAAAAATCGAATTATTGTCAAACTTTACATCTGTTGCAGTTTTTTTGAGTAATGAAACACTACTCATTCTATGTAATAATGGCATCTAATTTTGAGGCCCTCAGTGAAAGAATGAAAAGCTAGAGGTACGGTATTAGTTTTAGTACTTTGAAGGAGGTTTAATTGTAAATCTTCGAAAACAGACTAGATACCAAACTTCTTTGTTGAGTTATTTTTGAAATTGTTTAATTGGAAAACACAAATAGATAGATTTCTTGATTAATTCTGGTTACGATATATATCTATGGATACCAAGTACATATAGTATAGAACCATTTAAATATATCAAAAATGGTTAATTAAAAATCTAAGGCTGGGTTGTTAAACTTTATAAATAAATTAACCTGTTGTCATACCCTTTGAACCGTAGAACAGCATTGCAAAGCACTTTTATGGTAGTAAGTAGTTTAGTCATAGCACAAAGTCGCATGTGTGAACGGATGCTAAATCCACATTTACATACCGATTGTCTTACCAGCTACATGTGTAACAGACATATCTTAAAATAATTTTAGGCTGTGATGTGGATCACACTAGGGTAAGCCACCGGAGCCGACCCTAGCTCATCTTTCTTTAGGTCACGCTCTGCCCAGCATGGCTGCGACGTCTCCAGCTGATTGAGAGTGCAGGAGGGCGCTCCTTACAGGTCTAGGTGGAGCCAAGCGGGGAAGCGCTAGGGCTGCTGCCGGAGCAGTCCCCAGGGCACATCCAATCACGAACTCATGTCTCGTCGCTTCTGTTGGTGTGATGCGGCGCTTTGGATCCCATCTGGAAAAAAATCTTAGTTGAATTCTTGAAAGAAGGACATTTATGTAAGTCGCTGTAGAGAGGTGGAGAGATGTAAAGAGGTAGGCAGAGAGAAAATCAGGGAACTTACTTTCAGCCGTAGGTACTTTGGTGGGTTTGTTAGGTGGCAAATCCATAGCCAACCGGGCATATCGCACCCTCAGTAATATAAGGGCACAATCCAAAAAACTACTTTTTGGGAAATCGTGTTTTAAGATACAGTATTTTTTCCGATAATATCATGTGTTAAAATAAATATAATTACCGTGTTATTCTTATGTTTATTCTCTTTCTGCTAGCACTAACCAGTAGCGAATCATTTTGTGCCTTTATCATTCAAAATCCCAGTCGTGTATGGGATTTTAAATGTGAAAATTTTGACTTGGGCCCTTATTGAAGGTGCGAACGGTCTAGTCCTGTGCAACGACGTCTTTTGTTAGTAAATTGAAAAAACCGATTATTGTCCGATTGCGATTCGGGTAGTTTATTAGTAAATGTGATGAACATTGAAATTTCTGTAATTCTAGATCTGGGTGATCATCATCTCATATTGAGAAACTGGCAAATAGGCTTAGTTCAGCAGCATTTGCAGTTAAAAAAATAAGAACATTAACCGATGTTGAAACGGCCCGAATAGTGTATTTTATCTATTTTCATAGTTTAATGTCTTATGGGATACTTCTTTGGGGAAATTCTGCAGATATAAATACTATATTTGTATTACAGAAAAGAGCTATTAGAGCTATTTATAATCTTAAAGTAAGGGATTCCCTCCGAGAAAAATTCAAAGAAATAAATATTTTAACCTTCAGTTCCCAATACATTTATGAACACTTAATGTATGTTAAAAAATATCTATGTATGTTTACAAAACAATGTGATGTTCACAATATTAATACGAGGAATAAAAATAATCTAACCGCGTACAATACTCGTCTCCGTAAAATTAGTAAATCATTTTTGGGTCAATGTATACGTTTCTACAATAAGCTGCCCATTGGTATTAGAAATCTACCTATAAATAAGTTTAAAAAATGTATCAAAGCAAAATTATGTCAAAAAGGCTATTATACAGTCGCAGAGTATTTGGAAGATGAACATGCTTGGGAATAGAGGTTTCAATCTCCCACTGCAGTTTGCAATGTAATTTTTTTGTACCTTTTATTTAAGTTAAAATCAGATTGTAATTAGTAATTTTAATCTAGATTATATTGTAAATATTATTATTGAAAAAAAGATAAGCCCGCTGAGTTTCTTCAGTGTGAGGCCGCGATTCCGATCCGGTGGTAGTTTAAAAAATGTCGACGCGCACAAATACCACTTGTATGGTTCATGTGAATAAAGATTATTCTGATTCTGATTAAATTATTCCAAAGTCTGTAGTTTTGAACGATTGTGTGTTAGTATCTTGACTAATAACTACTATACTTGTACATATTATGCTTATATTGGAGTTAGATCAGTAATAATAATAATAATATCTTTATTGTACACAAAACGTTATCACAAACATAAAGATAATACAGTACAATGGGCGAGCTTATCTCCAGCAACAGAGATTTCTACCAGCTGACCCGTAAAAAGGAAAAACAGAAACAAACATAAACGTAGTCAATACATACATAATAGAAATCAGTTTGTGCAGCTCGTCCAGGGAATAATTATAAAAACTTTATTTATATTAATGATCTTCAGTATCCTAAATGACAACCAAATACTAAACAATAAGTGGAGTAAAAGTGATATGTAATTTCTTTAATAAGCCACCATTCTTCTTTCCTGTTATATTTTCTATTTGTATACTCTAAGTATAGTTCTACTTCCTAGAAATTGCTAAACCTAGCTTTTATTTATTTACATTGCCAATTATCTTGGACAAATAGTAAATACGAGTTTAACGTTTTAATAACTACATTCTACAACCCACATTCGTATTTATCTACTAGTGCTTAAACGTTATTTCGGTTTCGGGTTTCGGTGCTGTTAATATAACAGGAGCCACAGTTTCGGTTTAAGGGTAATACTTGTATTAGTAAGTACCTAATGTTACTCTAAGTATAACTGCGTCTAAACACCTTAAACATCGTTACCATTGTATTGGCTTCAGCTATGATGTTAATAGTGCATTTTCGCCTATTCTTTCATACAAACAAAGTTGTCCACTTGGCACTCCATACTCTCTGCCTATCGTTCAGGTGGACTTGGCGTTAAGATATGTATGTATATGTAAGATGGCCTGTGAAAAAAAAACTTTACACTGAAACTAACAATCTGTAAAACGCAAACAACGAGACAAAAACAATACATTTTGATTTTCACCCCTCGCCACGGGAATTCCTTTAATGAATATGTCAAAAACCGTTACTCTTTTACGGACTTGTTGTAAGTATAGATATGTGAAAAAATGCAGATATTTTGTGTGTATGTGTGTGTGTGTGTGTGTGTGCGTGAGTGCGTTTATGTGAGTATCTGTGTGTATGTGTGTGGGTTTCTTGTGTCGACCGATCTGTCATGTAACTAAGAACCATCTTAATCATGTTAGACAATCAAAAACCCCGACGGGGGTAGCTTTTCCGACGGGGTTAAAAAATAATTATAAATCTAACAACTTCATGTAATAAGACGAAATAGGAATCATATACTGTCCCACTGTGTCACACAAGTGCTTTTTGCATAGTATTTACAATAGAACCCCGAAGCTGTTAACAGTTTTAGTTTAGGGTGAAACTAACACAAAACCGAAAACTCGGCTCCAGTTTCGGTTTTGATTACAAAACTTTCAGACGGTCACTAGTTTAGCTAGTTGTTTACTGTCCAACTTGTTTATATATCTTAAATATTGTATATGTCTCATAAAAGCTGACAAATAGAGTCATTTCTCATAGAGTTAAGTATATTGTTTAGATCCGACGGCATTAAGAAGTAAATCCGAATTTCCTTGTTGTTCTAAAAGTTTTTCCAAGCCAAGTGACACTGTCATATGATTACTCTTTAGAATTCGCATTACGATTGCAACAACAATTTAAAAAAAGTTTAAACATTGGGATATCTCATCTTTTCTTTTTTTATACCGCATCTAAAAGTGGACAGAAGTACAACTAGGGCATCCACGACTAGCCAAAGACACTAAGTCCCACAAAGTGATAGTCGGCAAGCCTGTCGCCAACCGGACACATCCCGGGCAACGTTATGTTTTATTAGAAAATTGAAGTAACACATTTCATTTTGTTGGTTGTCCGACGCGGGAATTGAACCCAGAATCTCACGAAGTCAAGTCGATTACCGGACCACTAGATCGCCACCGGACCTCTTTAGAATTCGCATAACGATTCCAATACTAAACAACAATTTTTAAAAAGTTCAAACATTAGGACATCTCATCTTTTCTTTTTTTATACCGCATCTTTATTTTTATATTGGGATCTTTGTTTTTTTAAGCCACATACTAACACTGCGACTATTGAAATACCTTATTCACAGTAATCTATTAATCAGAAAGGAAAATATAAAGCAATAAATGATCTTGAATACAAGGATCTGTCTATGCGTATTTTTGTATACATATTACACACACACTATATACACGTGTTAGTGTTTTTAATTTTTTTTTATTAACAAGCAGACGGATTTCCTGGTGGTAAGAAATTCACGCCGCCTAGAGACACTGCGGTAATGGTGCGTTGCCAACCTGAGGCCGGGATGTTAGGCCACAAGCAAAAGTAAGTTTACCGGCTACCTTACCCTCCGAAAGGTAAGGTTCTTCCCTCGGCAGGAAAAGGTAAGGCGGTGGTCCAATACCATCAAGAGAGAAATGCACACGTGTTTCGTTATTTCTTCTTCTTTTTACGTGGAAATACAAACAATATATTCAAGATTAATAGTTTCCTGATTGGTTTAAAAGTGTTACCTAAAGTATAGGAGTGGTCTACAGAACTTCCGGTGAGAAGAAGCTATAATGGCTGACATATTACAACATAAGTTGCGTGATAAGATTACCTCCAAAACAGATGTAGCATAATACATACTTTTCCTTACTGATAGCCGTTTTATATTTAGTATGTTGAACAGATAAGCCTTCTATCATCCTACAAAGGAATGGTAATGTTTTTCGAGCGTATTTTGTATTTATGTTTAAGAAAATACTATTATCCTACTACAAAGGAACGGTTATGTTCTTCGCGCGTATTATGTATTTATGTACAAAAGTATTTTAACATCATATAATATGTAGAACAGCTAAATAGATTCACATAATTGAGGTATCGTTAGATTTGTCTTACCAGGTCGAATGTTCTAGAAAAGTTTACTTTAAGAAAATGTGGTACCTGTGGGACGCCTATTTTCTTGATGTTTTTTTCCGAAGATTACATTATGGACATCAAAATAATGAGCTGAATACAATAAATAATTTGAAAAAGGTATTTCATGATTATTGTTAACTTAAAACCTTATTCTAAGACGACAGATTTTTTTTAATTTGTTCTTTGAATCTGATTGAATGCAGTTAAGTTTTTTTCGTAAAAAATGCTTGTTTTTTATTGTAGCAACACTTCACCCATTTAAACTAGCCAATTAGCAGCATTTGGAATATATTTCAATTGTTCAAGGTAACTATTTATTTTCAGTAAGTACGTAGTTATACATATCTGTGTACACATTTTTAATGATAAAACATTTTTCTTCGTCACATTTTTTTTTTAAATAATAATAAATATCCCTGGACAAGTCACCCAAATTGAATTTAACCCCAAAGTAAGCAAATTATATGCTTGTGTTATGGGTGTTAGTCAACGATACTAATACATAGAAATACTTAAATAGATACCAGAATATTTAATAAACACCCAGACCCGGAAATGCAGACATCTAAATGTTCATCACACAAATGCCTGCCCTCGTCGGGAATCATTTAATTTCAATTTTATATAAACAAATATCAGATTTCACTGCGGAAATAATAGAGTTGGAGTTGTCTATGACCCATTAGTCACGTAATAGGTGTCTTCATCGGTCAAGTAAAAAACGACATGGAAGTAACTCGAGCTAAGATAAGTATCTTTTTGCTCATTAACCCAACTTTCCTGAGTAAACTCTTCCGGTACTAAAAAAATTTGTTAGGTGTTAATGTATCTTCATGCCAATATCCCCAAAGAGGTTGGAGGAGCTACAACCTCGGCATTAACGACTAGCCGAAGAAATTAAGTCCTACTTGGTGATAAGTGGCAAAATTATCGCCAATCGGGCTCTTATCCAATCCCAGACTTTGTTTTATTAGAAAACTAGCTGCGCCCGCGGTTTCACCCGTGTAAGGCCCAATCCCGCGGGAACTCCGGGATAAAAAGTAGCCTATATGTTATTCTGGGTCTTCAGCTACCTACATACCAAATTTCATCCTAATCGGCTTTGTAGTTTTTGCGTGAAAGAGTAACAAACATCCATACATCCATACATACAAACTTTCGCATTTATAATATTATAATAGGATAAAAAAAAACATTTTTGAGTTGCCCGAACAGGGAATCGAACCCGGGAACTCATGGAGTCAACCCCAACCGGATCCTAGTGGTCTAATGTTTGATTACAGGGTTGACAAGATCAGGTATCATCATCATCAAGTAGATCATCATAGTCTTCAAATTTATTTTACAGAATAGATGGCAAGGAATGGGCGGTTCACCTGATAGAAAGTGATGTCGACCAACAGGTCTCACACCAGGCTTCTAACAGCTGCGTTGACGTTCTTTTAAAAAAAATGTGTGCGTGTACTAGCGTACGCTCGTAAGAAGTGAAGAAGTGAAACTTCTTTATGGCGCTATTTTCAAAAAATAATTTACTATATGCAACTTTACAGAAATTTGTTAAATAAAGTTTATTGCCAATCCCTACTCCGTTGGAGAAAGTATACTTCGAATCACGCGTGGTAGGGATAAGAACAAAGATGGCGCGTAACGGAAAAATGTTACACAATTTTTTTTTCCAACCCCGATAAAGAAGTTTCACTTCAATGAATAAGTTCTTTTTTGAAGGTCCCCAAAACGTAATGTTTCGGTAACACTGCCGCTGGTAATAGATTCTACAGTGGTTTTGTGCGAGGTAAAAAACAAAATGAACGCCATGTATGAAAATAGTAAGAATTTCGGTGCGATGTCCGGATGTGGAATGAAGCAGCACGTTTTTATTAAATAATAAATATGCCTGGACAAGTTACACAAGTTGATCTAACAACAATGTAAGCAAATTATATGCTTGTGTTATGGGTGTTAGTCAATACATAGAAATAATTAAATAGATTCCCAAGCCCGAAAATACAGCAACCAATGTTCATCATAAAAATACTTGCCCCGTCGGGAATCGAACCGGAGCCTCGCGGTGAAGTTAGGCGTGTACGCTAACCGTTCGGCAAACGAGGCGGTCTAATTAGATTGATTGGAATAACCCCTCAGAACACTCCGCCGGCCGGATATTAAGGGTCCATATACGCTGAAATAGGTCAGCAGTATAATGTTTTTATCATACAAAGCAATCATGGATCTTGGTGACAAAAATACACAAGATTAACATGAATATGCTTTATAAGGCTACTGTTTCCAAAACACGATTTATTTCACTTTGCTCGATAGAAAAAAATCAAAAAGTTAACCCTTTTTTGAAAGCAAAACCTAACTGTCTACTTCAATTATGAAGATATCGACACCAGATTTAACATAAACATGGATAAGTACTATACCTAAATGGCAAGTGTTTCAGTTTTTAGACTTTTTTTCAAATTAATTTTATAGTGTCAAAAAATTGTGATTTGTCGCTTAAGACGTTTACTTTAGAGCGCAGTATTTCATAGTAATCATGGAACGGGGGAGCGCAGTGATTGGCTGTTCTGGCTGACTGAGTATGGGGCCTTAATAATTCGGGCCGCCCTACGCTGGACGTGGTCGAAGAGAAGAAGCTGATATTGAGAAGAGATGAGAACAGTCAATTAAAGTATAATACTTAATGAATAGTTATTTGATCCTGTCTATTATTTCTTAGATCTTTTCTAAAGCAAGGGGTCTGCAACACTATCTAAAGTCCAGTCTAGAACTTAACTAGATCAAGGTAAACCCTGCACAAGCTACAGATATTCTAGTTTTACTCTATTAAACATTTATATGAAGTTATGAAATATGGTTTTTAAGTTTAAATGGTAAGTTATGAATAAAAGATACGATTTAAGGTTTAATTATCTTACCCTACTTAAAACTGTTAAGCGTTATTAAAAATGTTAAAGGTGTGTTTTTTTTTGTAAGTATAATCTATGATTATAACTAAAATGTATGTTATAATCTATGATTGCCTCTGTGGTCTAGCGGTCCGGCGTCCTACTTGACTTCTTAAGATCCCGAGTTGAACCCCTGGGTCAGGCAACAAAAATGAAATTAAATAGAGTATTTTCAATTTTCTATTCAAAATAACGTTACCCGGAATTAGTTGTTTAGTTGTCTTCCATAGGCCCGGTTGGCGAAAGGCTTGCCACCTATGACCAGGGCTTGAAATACCGGTATTTTTGAGTACCGGTATGTTTGACCTTGGTGCGATACCAGTATCGGAGGAGTACCGGTACTGTTAGTACCGGTATCTAGCGAATACCGGTAACTAGAGAATACCGGTATTGATAAAAACCGATATATAATTAAGGTACCCGTGAAGTACAAGTGCAACGTTGCCAATTTTCGTTTTTATCTATCAGTGTAAGACGTACGGAGCGGCAACCCGCAACGCCGCGCCGAGTTGAATTTTCGTATTCAAAGTTTTATTTTGTGTATCAACATTTGTAATCGACTTCGGATAAAAGCTGATTATGTTTTTCAGTCAATCTTAAATTTTTGGATTGACATGTTACCTGTTTACCAATGCCATGTAGTTTGTTCTTAACCCTGATTATTACCAACCTAGACCATTGGTGTGTCCTGAACTTTATTGACTACTGTCTAGTGTACACTGAGCCTAATAATTACTATATACCACGGGTACCTTAATTAAATATCGGTTTTTATTAATGCCGGTATTCGCTAGGTACCGGTATCTAGATGATACCGGTATACGGAGTACCGGTACTCACTTTGGAACCGGTACCCAAGTATCGAAATGGAAAGAACCGCTAAATACCGGTAAAATACCGGTATTTTAGTACCGGTTCCAAGCCTTGCCTATGACCTATCACATTGTGGGACTTAATGTCTTCGGCTAGTCGTGGGTGCCCTGGTTGTGCCTACCTCTTCGGGGATATGGGCGTGAAGACACTTCTTTTCTAACCATCAGGACAGTCACGTACTTATTTGCTGTTTATTGCCAATATTTAGACGAATATAATGGCTTTTACAATATAACAATTGAAGAGACTCTTGGAATTTCCAAACCAGCTGACATCACTTACACGGTTAGGGAATAATTTATGAGAGTTTTGTAAAAGGATTTGTTGGTATTTAGCAAGCGTCTGCCAAGTTGGATGCTTATGAAGCTACCTTCCAAGAATTTAGTTCATACTCACGCTTAGATTATGTCGAATAAGGTAACAGAAAACCCATACCGGATTGCTTTGAGTTACATAAATTGCGTTGAAGTCAAATCAGAAAATCCGTAGACATGACTTACATTATTCTATATTTTTTTTATGATATTGGAAGGCAAACAAGCAAACGGATTCCTGATAGTAAGAAATTCACGCCGCCTAGAGACACCAAAGGTTGTAATGGTGCGTTGCCAACCTGAGGCAGGGATGCTAGGCCTCGATCGAAAGTAAATTTACCGGCTACCTTACCCTCCAAACCGGAACACGTCATGACGTTATGGTTGCAGGAATAGGTAAGGCGGTGGTGCCAATCCGGGTGAGTTGCTGCGAAACTCTACCACCTAGACAGATGTCACGGTGTTAGTGACGGTAAGCATATGTTCGCCTTTTACGAGCTGCCGCAGATGGTCTATTCTGCAAAGGATCCCGGACCAACACGGGAAAGAAATAATTTACGGATATTAGGTAAGTATTTTACTTGATTAAGAATTTATCATATTTATTCGTTGATGTTATTCCTAACAACTGAAACTTATCAGTACTCGCCAAGTTTTGTTAAAATCTGGAGAGTTTACAAACGACTTGTGTTTATGAAACACAGAAAATGCGTCTATTTGTTAATAGTGGGACTTAATAGTTTCTATACTTCTTATTGTCGGTGCTTGGTGGAATTCTATTCTTGATACAATTTATTTACAAACACTTGTACTTTCAACAATATATTTTTATTTTTTATTGTTATAGTTTATTCAATCGGTTTCGCTATACAAACATCATCAGGCCCTATCACATATTATTGAATAACAGTAATGTCGACATTATTCGGTAAAAATTTTAAAATATCAAAACTGTTGCCATAGTATTATTTAATACCATTAGCAGATCAAATAAATAAAAACAACATAATGCGTTTGAAAACATTGTACCAATCTATGACCGAATAATGTCGACATCACTATTATTCAATAACAGTAATAATGTAACAGTAAATGTAACAGTAATAATAATAATAATGTCGACATCACTATTATTCAATAACAGTGATATCGACATTATTCGGTGATAATTTCAAAATATCAATATTGCTGTCATTAATATTAAATATTGTTAGCAGATCAAATAAATAAAATATTATGGCGTTTGAAAACATTGTACAAATCTATTAATAGACTTATTTAATTGTTACCTTTAATCTTTATCCTTCAGTTTGTTTCACCGTTTCTTATGTCTAGCTTAGTTTGTAAACGGTGGTAGTTTACGGGAGATAGGGATAAATTAATTTACGTTCTAATTTTTTTTTGTATGAGTAAGTAATCGTGTAAGCAATAAAAAAAAACAGTGTCTAAATTTTAAGTGAATAATTAAAATAACTATTTGCACACCACAAGTTGGTAGAATATGTTGGAATGCCTAAATAATTTTGTAACATCTTTGTAACACTCACATTTTGCAAATAAACATTTTTTCTTTCTTTCTCTTCTTTTTTTCATTATCCACATTATAATTTAAAGTTATGTTTTTCTAGAATTCAATAAGGCATGTCTACAATTAATATTTTAGTCTATGCGAATGACAGTTGCGTCATCGAGTAACCTTTCACTAGATACCTCTCCGTCCTACGCATCACACACTCGTGATACACTTCTTGTGGCCAACCATCGCGGGAAAGCTGCATTCCCATGTTAAATGCCTAAATGCGTATCCGCAGTTAACTAATCTGTGTCAAGTGAAACAAATTTGATTAGTCAAACATATACGGATATCTATTAGTTTTTTATAACTCAAAAACTGATGTTAATAATTTAAGCGCAGAAAAACGGTACTAAAAAGCCTTAAATTCGTTAAGAAGAGGTGATTTGATTCATTTTTTTTGAAAGGTAGGTCATGACTCCGAGGTAGCACTAAACATTTTTATCGAGATTGGTCTAGTGGTTTATAAACATACATACTTAATGTTACTGCTATTATAAATGTGAAGTTTGCAGGTTTATTCGTTTGTTACTCCTTCACGCAAAAACTACTGAACTGATTTTAATAAAATTTGGCACACACATAGAGGGTAAATTGGATTACCACACAAGCTAGTTTTTATCCAGAAAAAATGTTTCTGTGGGTCCATTAACTGAAAACTCACTTTTTATAGGAGCGATCAGCCAGCAACCACTCGGGTCTTCTGATGGTACATAAGAGACAACCGTGGTCTATGGTTATAGCTGCGTCGCTGTCCTTAGCCCGGGATATTAGGCCAATTGCTCAAGTTCCATATATCGTTTATTTCCGCTCCGGAGGGTAGGCTACCGGATCCTACCCTCCGGTACGAGCAAGCGATGGGGTCATCACATCCCAATGCCGACTACTTAAATTTATTCGATTTATGTTCTGTCATAATTCCGTATTTATAATTCCTAATAACAAGAATTGAATGTTCCCACGTCTCCGGCAATTCTGCATTTCACTGGATCGCTGTTTTGACTTTCACCACTCTCGCTTTCAAAGGTCAGCTATGCGAAAACGGCACCTTAACGTATAAACATAACCTCAGCCACGTATAATGAACAGCGCGATATGCGTCTCTACATGAAAGATCTAGAAGACAAAAGACATGACTTTACAGTAACATTACGTTATATTGAAAGATCTAAGATGTTTTTCTTAAATATACCGGGCTTTTCCACAATTGACAAGATTCGAAAAATATTGTTTTTACTATTTCAATAAAAATGTTTCAACGCAAAAATAACTATTTTAACAATACCATCGTTAAATTTAATTTACTGGATCACAGGTGCCAGACAAAATGCCTTGACACACAGTCAATAAAAACGAAACTGATTAATTTTTATTTACTTTTTTATGTATGTACATAAAAATCACAACGATCATATTTATAAAAAAAATATCTTCACGCTCATATCCCCGAAAAGGTAGGCTCGCTTACTTGCATATCCAATGCACCCACGACTAGCCGAAAGCACTGTTACTGTTAGTCCCATAATGTGATGTCAAGCCTATCGCCAACCGTTTTTTCGATGCCTGACCCGGGCATTGAATCCCTGACCACTAGTTAACGAAACTAATTAACAAATCATAAGAATATTGTGACCACATAGGTAAAAATTTTATTTGCCAATGTGTCAAGCGTAATGTATAGTAGTAATACAAGAAACTCCGCGGGTTATTGCCCCCAAAGCAATAATTTCGTGCCAAAGTCATAATCTGCTATAATGTTCTCATGTATGACTAGCAAATTGTGTGGGTCAAGTGTTTCATCATATATTTATAGTAGCCTCTTTAAGTAATTGGATTCTAATTCAGATATGATTGAGAGAATCTATAAGAGATGTTAGGTATTTGTGATTATGAAATTTTTACATCTTGCGCGGTGTTGTTGGTTTTTCAGATAAATTACATATAAATGACTACGGTATTTTAATAACAATATCTGGATGTCCGAGCTTTGCTCGGTATTTTTTTTTTGTTAATGATTCTTAGCTAGATCGATTTGTGGCCCCCGAAACCCCCTACGTACTAAATTTCATGAAAATCGTTGGAGCCGATTCCGAGATTCCAATTATATATATCCAAGAATTGCTCATATAAAGGTATAAGATATTTCAGAAAATGTAAAGGCAAATAAAAATTTTAACGATTTTCTCATTTGGAATAGTTTATTAGTTAAAAAGTCTAATTGAGGCCTAAAGCAATAACTGAAATATAGAAAAATATATTTTCTAGGCATAAGACAACGATCCTCCCAACCCGAATACAAATTCACAAGACATTACTCTACAGTCTACACCGTCGCCGCCGGTCTCGGCGACAAATATCTCTTGCGCCCGGCGCCTAACGCCGAGCGAGGAGCCGCCACTACTCCTCCATCAAGTCCACCCAGTAACCAGAACGCAGCACCAAGTCGAGGTACGGTCTCCCGGGAGACAACCCTTGTTGCTGGCGTTGTAGGTAACAGTCCAATCCATTTAAATAATGATGTCTCGGGCTGAGCACTCTGCTCTGCCCAAAATAGCCCAGTGAAGTTGTAAAAACCTCGCGGTTAGCAACATATTAGTCATTTCGGAAAAAAAAAGACAGCGAATAAACAAACGACTCGTTACAAACGAAGTCACTGGTAGGGGGCTATGCAGCAATATGTACGGATAGGAATTCCTGCCGCCATAATGACAATATTATATTTCGGTTCGGAGGGTAGGGTAGATAGACTTCGCCTGACTACAGGAAGCGACGCACCTACAACATCTATGGTGTCTATAGGCTACAGTTATTACTTACCACCAAGAAAACCTTTTGCTTGTTCGTCATCTTATCACATAAAAAAATCATTCAGCATATTGCATTGTTTTTAGTAAAATGTTGGTGTCGAAAAAATTACTAAAATATTATATTAATAAGGACATAACTGTGTTACTGTTCTTAAACAAAAAAATGTCTTTTCTCATAAAAAAAATAATACATCGTTAATTTTTGACACATTTGACTTTTTATATGATTTTCAATTTTAATATAGATTTTGGCTGTCTATAAATTTCGCCCAGAACGCTGGTAATGGTTACTGGTCACATCCCTATGCCAAAAAGACAGTTATAGCAGTACTATTTAAATTATGCGCTTCGGCTATATTCGTCAAGCTTCGGAACTCCGAAAGAATTTTAAAGATATCTATATAGAGCTGTTATTAAATTTTATTATTAAATTAATCATTTCGCTTAAATTTAGATTAGGTCAGCCAATTTAAAAATAAAAGTATAAAGTGTAAAAAGAGTAAAAAGTGCAAAGCCAAAGCGCATAATTTAAATAGGAGTACTATACGTTTGTTTGCGTTTAAGTGTTGGATTTAAATTTGTTGCAAAAATGTTTTTATGATATTGGAAGGCAAACAGGCAGACGAATTTCACATAACGAAATAAGAAATTCACGCCGTCTAGATACACCAAAGATGATAATGGTGCGTTGCTAACCTGAGGCCGGGATGTTAAGCCTCGAGCAAAAGTAAGTTTACCAGCTACCTTACCCTCCAAACCGGAACCCGTCATGACGTTATGGCGGCAGGAATAGGTATGGCGGTGGTACCAATCCAGGTGAGTCGCTGCGAAACTCTACCACCTAGTAAATCTGTTATTCCACGATTACTATTGCTTAATAAAATTATTGCTGTAATAAAATTATAAAAATGGTATTATATTAAGTTTTTCGTAACACAAATGACCCAACAGATAGCCCATTGTACTGAATTTCTCACAATTAATACATTTAACGCGAAGGACTCTCAATAAAAATTAGATCTTAATTTACTATTATGAGTGTTATCACAGATCATTAACTAACTTAAAAAAAGAAGTAGGTTAAACATGTGTTTGATGCCTTTACATTATTTTAATCGATTGCTCCTTACTCCTTGAACCATATAAAAATCCCTTTTTTATATGGTTTGAGCTGGTCCTATTGCCAGCAAATCTAGATCTGATGATGAAATTCCAAGGCTATATAAAAAAGTATAAGTACTTTTTCGAGGAAAGTACTTATCGGGCAACAAAAACTAACGTTGGCCTGGATTGGATATGTGCTCGGTTGACGATAAGCTTGCTACCTATAACATTGTGGGATTTAGTGTATTCGGTTAATCGTGGGTGGTTGTGTCACTGCCTACTCGTTCATGAATATGGGCGTGAAGATACTTTTAGTTAGTAATAAACATAAATGTTTTTTGTTCTGGGTCTAGGTATCCATTTCTTTATTTTTTAGATTTTAACTTTGTCGTTAGCATCTGCGATTAGTCAAGTTTTAGTTCATATCAAGTTATCCGAACGAGCAAAATCCGTTGCGTATAGTTTTAAAGATTTAAGTATACAAAGGGACATAGGGACAGAGAAAGTGACTTTGTTTTATACTATGTAGTGATAGTGATTAATATCTCCACTGTGATCTAGTCCTCCGGAGTTAGAGTTGATTACACAAGATCCCGGGTTCAAAACGGTCGAGAAACTCAAAAATGTGTATTACTATAACCACTGTGGGACTTAATATTTACGGTTAGTCGTAGGTTGTTCCCGACGGGTAAAGCATTTGTATGATTTACTTTAGACGTCTGAATTTCCGGGTCTGGGTGTTTATTAAATTTATTCTTGTATCTACTTAAGTATCTCTATGTATTAGTATCGTTGACTAGCACCCATAACACAAGCATGTAATTTGTTTACTTTGGGGTTAGACTCAATTCGTGTAACTTGTCCGAGGACATTTATTATTTACATGTGGTCGACCTTTGGCCGAAATTAGACCATAATAAATTTTAATATCTTGTTGATAGGAACGCCATCTTCATTTCTCCAGACCAACTTCTTTGTTTCCAAACCGTGCGGTGCGCCATCTGTGATCTTTTATCGTTATCATCAATATATTTGTGTTTGTCAAATGCATGGCAGTGTGGGTAATTTTTTATTTATTTATTTAATGTACTTTATAAGCATTATTATTAAAAAATATTAGCGTTCTGCACTTATCCTACACATAAACTATAAGTGTGCCAAATTGTATGCTCCTGGGTCCTCGCAATTTTCGTAAAAATGGGTCCAAAGTTTTGGCATCACGTATTAATATAAACATTATTAACATTTCAAAGCACTCGTATCGTTGACTTACTGATATCACAATAATTTTACATAGTTACTAGCTGACCCAGCAAACTTCGTATCGCTTGACATTAATGCTTCGACAGTAGCGCAGTCTGTCGGATCCGATGTGAAACATTCCAAAATCAACAACGACTTATTATTAAAAAATTAATTAAAAAAACATTTTCCAGGAGACCAAATTGTGAATCTAAACCATTCTCGAATTACCTTGAACACGCACAAAAACTTTCATCAACATCGGTCCAGCCGTCTAGAAGGAGTTCAGTGACATACACACTCACAGAAGAATTATATACTTAAATAAAAATATCAATTCGTGTAATTTGCCCAGAGATATTCATTATCCAATGAGAGAACTTGTTTGGTAGAAAGCAATCTTGAATATCTTTGTGATGAATTGGTAGAAAGCTGCACTATTGTAGACCTTAACCTCGCTCTAGGGTCTCGCTCAATTAGTGTTCATTCAACAAGGCTTAGATTTTCTACTGAGAAACTACAAACGTCCATTTCCGTTACATTTTTACATACAATACGAAAGTGTGTGTTTGTTTGCCCTTTAGTCACACCGTCAAAAAGCGATAAAAAAAAATCTTCACGCCCATATCCCCGAAGAGGTAGGCAGAGGCACAACCAGGGCACCCACGACTAGCCGAAGACACTAAGTCCCACAATGTGATAGGTGGCAAGCCTATCGCCAACCGGGCACATTTCCAATCCCGACCGACATTTTTTTTTTACTAAAAAATTGGAAAAATCCTATTTTCTTTTTGTTGGCCGACCCGGGATTCAAACCCGGGACCTCATGCAGTCAAGTCCAACACCCGGACCGCTAGACCACAGAGGCGATGCTGTATATTAGAGGTGGGTGATTATGAATGGTACCTACAATCGAGATATATAGTGAATACTAATATTGAAAGTAGATTATGCGTAAGTTACTTATTCTGAATCGCCTCTGTGGTCTAGCGGTTCAGGTGTTGGACTTGACTGCCCGAGGTACCGGGCAACAAAAAGAAAATTTGGTTTTTCCGATTTTCTAAATAAAAGAAAATGTTGCTCGGGATTGGATATGTGCCCGGTTGGCGATATGCTTGCCACCTATCACATTGTGGGACTTAGTGTCTTCGGCTAGTCGTGGGTGCCTCTGCCTACCTCTTCCGAGATATGGGCAGAAAAATACTGTTACTTATTCCATT
>NJDD01000879.1:53389-73539 GCA_002245505.1 Calephelis nemesis
TTGACTGCCTGAGGTACCGGGCAACAAAAAGAAAATTTGGTTTTTCCGAATTTCTATATAAAAGAAAATGTTGCTCGGGATTGGATATGTGCCCGGTTGGCGATATGCTTGCCACCTATCACATTGTGGGACTTAGTGTCTTCGGCTAGTCGTGGGTGCCTCTGCCTACCTCTTCCGAGATATGGGCATGAAGATACTTTTACTTATTCCATTTTCATAGTCGAATGACGTTAGACACCATTCAGTAATACCAATCTTCAAAGTTTGATATTGTAAAATCTAAATTTAATGTTTCCAAACGCCAAACATTAGAAACACTAAAATTAGACGTATTTTTGATTTCACTTGTCCTGGTCACTTTTTTTATAATTTTATTTATACCCCCTGTCTGTCACTAACACCGTGACATCTGACTAGGTGGTAGAGATTCNGTGACGTGTTCCGGTTCGGAGGGTAAGGCAGTCGGTATACTTACTTTTGCTCAAGGCCTAATATCCCGGTCCCAGGTTGGTAACGCACCATTACCACCTTTGGTGTATCTAGGCGGCGGTAATTTCTTACCATCAGGAAATCCGTCTGCTTGTTTGCCTTCCAATGTCATAAAAAAAAACATCTAATCTTTCGTTTTCCCTAATGAACATAGACTATATATTTTATTAGTAGAGAAAATCCACCGTGTGTTACCAGGACACTGATTATGTATCTCAGTTGTCAACTCAAAATGGAAAAGTGTACATCAAATAGCTTTAAAATGACGTGTTTTATATTTGCTATCTCTTTTTCTTCTTTTCTAGTAAAACAATGTTGTCTGGGATTAACTGCAAGTCCGATTGGCACCTATTACATTTTGGGACTTAGCGTCTTCGGCTATCTGTGGTTGCTATGCATGCGCCTCTGCTTACTTCTTCGGGGATACGGGCGTAAAGATACGTATTTTATTAAAACAAGGTGTTTAAGCAAACGCCTATGTTTTGGTATGTCTATGTCGTTATTTGGTGTAGATTACGGTATTGATGCTTTAAGATCTCATATTATACAGGTTCTGAAAGTAATACTTACTCTAGGCATCGATGAAGAAAGTGCAAGAAGGCGGGATCGTCGCTTCGCACTGCGGTGGATAAGGTTCGAGACCCCGGCCTTCGCTTGCGACCTTTTGAGTTTGTGATAGTGCGCGGTGATCCTCTCGAATCTGAACAAACAACGCGTTGTTAAAAATCAAGACATGACTAAACAAAAATAAATAAAAAATAATCTATTGCGATTTTTTGAAACTTGATACTAGACAAATAATCGATAAAAAATCATGAAATTTAATAATATGTATATGCAAACGGGTGAACTTCAAAGACCAAGCTAAAGTTACAGAGCGATCAATTAAAAAAAATTAAAAATATCAAAAAAAAATCTGATATTCAAACTTTTTGTTAGGTTTTTTATGTTTAAAATTGTTATTTTATTTTGATCAAAATAAACCATTGAAAAACAAAGACACAATGAAAAAACATAAAAATTCCTGTATTTTTGTAAACGTGCGCAGATTTTTTTAATCATTTTTCGATAATTATTTGTCTAGCATGTGTATTAGTAGCTATGGGACCACCTTGAAGGTAGGTACGCCTTTTTAAATAAAAAAAACCTTTTTAAAATCGGCTCAGGTACACATGATGGAGAAATAGACTAACATACATAAAAAAATAACGCCTTTAAACATATAACTTCAGTTGTTTGAAGTCGGTCAATTATAACGGATTTCAATAGTCAATATCATTTCATTGTGAAGTTTGGGTGTTCCAGGTTCCTCACGTTTGAGCTTCAAAACCCAGTGTTACTTTAACTATAACTCCCTTCTAATATAAAAAACAAGAAAGAAAAGGAAGGATTTTCTTATGGTAATATAAAATCGCCTACAAACACAAATGTTTTCTAATCTAAATTGTCTTGCAAAAATTTACGGTAAAAGGCAAAATGATGTACCGAAAAACAGTCTTCTTCTCGTGGCTTGCAGTAAGAGGTCCGGTGGCGGCGGCCCCAGCAGCTCCATGATGCAGGCCAGCTGCTCCGCCTCGTTCTCTCCAGGGAACAGCGGGTAGCCCGTGTGTAGCTCAGCTAATATACAGCCTAAGGAATATGTCAAAGCTTGATAATATCCTTATTTTAAAAGTTAGTTTATATAAACTTCAAATACCGACTTTAATATTATGTCATCTTATTAAACAACAATAATAAACTAGTGGTCGCCTATTGGCCGATATTCGACCATAATAAATTTTAATACATTTTTGATAAGAACGCCATCTTCATTTATTAAGACCAACTACAGTTTTCCAAACATGAACATAGTTTGTGCGTCATATGTGATCTTTTATCGTTATCATCTATATATTTGTCTATGTATGTCTTATGCATGGTATGTGTGATGTTTTATTTTTTATTTAAGCATTTTATAAGCTTTACTATTGAAAAATATTAACGTTCTGTACAACTGTGTTGTATCCTACAAATAAACTATAAGCGTGCCAAATTTCATGCTCCTCCTTCAGGAATTTTTGTAAAAAGGGGTCCAAAGTCTTTAATTCGCGTGAATGATGATTATATAGTTAACTGAAAATTGGGTTTACAAGACCACAGAATCAAAATCGGAAAAAATACTTTATTCACATGGACTACACAAGTGGCACTTGTGCGCATCGACATTTCTATAAACTACCACCGGATTTCGGCCACACACTGAAACATATTCTTGTACAAAAAATAATCGCCAAAAGTAGACTGTCTACTAAACATTTTAAAGTGACATCTAAAAAAATAAGGTAAAAAACACCCTTTGTATAATATAAATATACATATATATATAGAGATTTAAATCTCCCACTGCAATTTGTAATGTAATTTGTTGTACCTTTTATTTAAGTTAAACTCAGATTGTAATTTGTATTTTTAAGCTAGATTATATTGTAAATATTATTATTGAAAAAAGACAAGCCCGCTGAGTTTCTTTCGCCGGATCTTCTCAGTGTGAGGCCGCGATTCCGATCCGGTGGTAGTTTAAAAAAATGTCGACGCGCACAAATACCACTTGTATGGTTCATGTGAATAAAGAATATTCTGATTATGATTCTAATTCTGATACTGCCTTCCTGCCTGGCAGCTCGTAAGAAGACAGTATTAGTTAAATAGGTCGTCACCAACAAGACCACTGATGTTATTGCGGTGCAGTAACCAGCCCGTGTAGGTATCCACTACTTATTCTGACCGTCATTATGACAGCGTCATTTTCTGGTCCGGAGGTCAGTAGCTGGCACACATTAAGCCTCATATGCCAGTCATACACATATACCGGGTAAATTAAAAAAATATTCAAAAGGAAAGTGGAATTTCGGTACATGTCACTTTTCGTTTTCAAATGGTCCAAAAAATCATTTTTCTATCCAGATGTTGGTACTAATAATGGTGACGTAAAAAATGGTGTCTCTAAAATTTTGCATTTAAAAAAAAAAACAAACATAAAAACATAATTTTTCACATTTACATGTACACTAGTAATTTTTTTATAATTTTACATACGATTGAGAACGATAAAGCAACGAGTACCGCACCAGCATTTTCGGTCATTTTTTTATTTCAACCGGTTTCCCCATGTCATGTTTGCTTAATATTCTCGACAAAAAATTCCCGTACAAAAAAAATTAAGAAAATGAGATAAATAATTTAAAGGCTGCACAGGATTTTTACAAAAAAAATCTTTAATAAAATAAATCTTTTAACACATATCGTCTTTCTAGTGAAGGAGTAAAGAATTCCAAGGTTCAGCTTGGTATATATCGACTATTATATTATCAACTCAATTTTACTTTTACGTTAGTCCATGTTTATTAATAAGACGGCAATTATTAAGATAATTATTTTCAACAAGTATCTAGACTTCAAAAGAGTATGTCTACCAAGACAGATACACTTTCCTACGCTTTATACCTGAATGTGTATAAATATTGTAGATAGAATCCTGGCCTTAAAAATTTACATGGATGGATATGTCTAAAAAATGTTATAGACCGAATCGTGGCCTTAAAAAACAATCAGGTTTTGTCTTCCGCGGAGATAAGCTTCTTAAGGTGCGTATTACGGAAAAATCCGGCCGACCCAAACATTGCATAATAGATGTCATAAACCGTTGATACGTAGTCTGTGAATCCAACATTCATTGCGTAAATGCGTAAGATGGTCAGGGTCGTCACCAAGTCAATAAATATTTTTAAGTGAAAACTTCTTTTGCGGCGTTGCGCATTTTTTGGAGTGATTTAAAACTTCTAAACTCGCGTCAGGACATGTGACCTGATCGAAAATTCGTAAGACGGCGCAGAACGCTTGCAATATTCGTGTTGTCAAGTTTGTGTACGATAGCACAATATATGAGTATTGTATTCTGCCACATAAATGATAATACTTTTATAATTAATTATGATAATTAATGCAATTGGTGCGTAATTATTCCCTAAGCATTTCAATATATATAAAATGCACAACGTTAATATTCAAGTTTTCACTCGTGCTGGCACTCCCGGAGTACAACCCAGTTTTTTTAAGTCGATATCCCTGAAAGGGAAGACTGAGATACACAAATAGGTAAAACCATAACATTAACTTGGACGTAGGTATTATAATATTGGAGGGATGTGACGACTTTTTTTTATACGTGAATAAGCACACGCCTTTCCTGATGATAAGAGATAGCCGTGTTTTGTACACACCAAAGATGTAACAGGTCCGTTGCTGTCAAATTCAAAACCCGGTTTGGTTCAAAAGTAATAAAAAATAACGGGTTGCACTCCGGTAGTGCCGGCAGAAGTGAAAACTAGAATATTAACGTTGTGCATTTTTGATTTTTTGGAATGGTTAGGAAATAATTTTGCACGAATGGCTTTAATTATCAGTATGAATGTACTATCATTTATGTGGTAGAGTACAATATTCGTACACAAACATGACAATAGGAACATTCGCGCACGCCGTCTTACGAATTTCCGATAAGGTCACGTGTTCTGACGCAAGTTTAGAAGTTTTTACCCATTCCAAAAAAGTGCGCAAATAAAAAGAAGTTTTCACATCGAAATTCGGCCCAGACTAAACTACCTACCCGAGTAAACGGTAAAGTAAGGAATTAAAAGTTTCACCACAGGATGTCAACTATCAGTAGTGCAAATGGTTAGTGTATTCGTCAGCTTGAGACAAAAGGGTACAGGTTCAAATCATGTCTTAGAAAATAATTCTTTCCTCAAAATGTATGGAATTTCTTTTAGCACTAAGGGCCACTTGCTAACAGAACTAATCAAACGTGGTTTTCATTAAATTATTCCGAAAGTGGCAGGTGGGGTTGTCACATCCCTAACGTTACTACATATTTATGTGATTGGCAGCCCTAATAACATATATTATGTATCGGCATTTGCGGATCGCACACGACCAATGTCGCCTTTCTCTCAGCTTTCTACAAACTTGTATATTACATAATCGACGACGGGTCAATCCAAATTATTCTATATATGTATAATAAACGACCATTTAAAAACAAACGTTTGTAAATCTTTACATAATTTGATATTTAAAGATACACATGTTGCTAAATTATTATATAATATGCTAAAATTAATAATATGTAATAAGGCTGTTGTCTTATGAATTATGGTTGTTTACAGGTGTTCAAAACTATGTTGTAAATAAAAATCTAATTTACTACCAGATCGGAAAGCGGTCACTCAAAGATTTGACGAAAGAATAACTACGAGCATGTTATAAAGTACTAGCTGTCTCGGCGAACTTCGTTCCACCATTTCAGTTTTCATGGGAAAAATAAAGTATTGTTTTTTATTTTCTCTGCAATTTTCCCGGCTTTTCTTTTCATAAAAACCTCCTGATAATTATTAAAACAGTAAAAAAGAATTATGCAAATCGGTTCAGTCACTCGGAAATTAGTTATGCGCTTACGTATTTAGCAATTCATTTTTATATTATAAAAAGATGTCATAAAAGTTATTTTCAGATGCTTTAAATAAATTCAAGTCAACTGTTTATCCACAATAAATAATAATATAAATAAATTAATATCCATGGTCGGGTTACACGAATTGAATCTAACCCCAAAGTAAGCAAATTAGATGCTTGCGTTCTGGGTGTTAAGTCAAGGATACTAATACATAGACACACCTAAACACATACCAAAATCATCATCATCATCATCATCAGCCGGAAGACGTCCACTGTCACAAAGAGCGCCACAAGTCACGATCACCAGCCGCTTGTAACCAGCGACTCGCCGCGACTTTGACCAGATCATCAGTCCACCGGGTGGGAGGTCGTCCAACACTACGTCCTCCGGTGCGGGGCTGCCACTCGAGAACCTTTCTTCCCCAGCGGTTGTCGGTTCTGAGAGCAATGTGGCCTGCCCATTGCCACTTCAGCTTGCTGACTCTCTGAACTATGTCGGTTACTCTCGTTCTCTTGCGGATCACCGAATTACGGATCATATCTCGCAGAGAAACACCGAACATAGCTCTCTCCATAGCACGCTGAGCGACTCTGAGCTTATTTAAGAGGCCCACATTTAACGGCCAAGTCTCAGTTCCATATGTCATCACCGGTAACACACACTGGTCGAAGAATTTCGACTTTAAGCTCTGCGGTAATTCGGACAGGAGATCCGCTTTAACTTTCCGAACGCTGCCCAACCGAGTTGGATTCGGCGATCGACCTCTTTCTTGAAGTTGAATTTACCTAACTAAACAGTTTGACCTAGGTACACATACTCATCAACAACTTCAAGAATTGAGCTCCCAACGTGAACTGGTATAGGTGCAACATGAACGTTGAACATGACTTTCGTCTTGTCCAAGTTCATCCTAAGACCCACCTGTTGGGAAACTCTATCGAGGTCACCGAGCATTTTGCTCAAGTCTTCCAGCGATTCCGCCATGACCACGATATCGTCTGCGAATCGAAGGTGAGTGATGTATTCGCTATTGACATTGATGCCTAGTTTTTTCCAGTTCAGAAGCTTGAAGACATCTTCCAGTGCAGCAGTGAACAGTTTCGGAGAAATAACGTCTCCCTGTCTCACACCTTTCTGCAACTGTATCGGTTTCGAGCTCTGATCCTGTAATCGAACCGACATAGTGGCTTTTTCGTACAAACACCGCAACACTTCGATGTATCGATAGTCAATGCGGCACCGCTGTAATGACTGTAGCACCGCCCATGTCTCAACCTAATCGAAGGCTTTCTCGTAGTCCACAAACGCTAGACATAATGGCTGATTATACTCCTCGATCTTCTGTATAATTTGGCGCAGGGTATGAATGTGGTCTACGGTGCTAAAGCCTTTGCGGAACCCGACTTGTTCGGGAGGCTGAAAATCGTCTAACCTGCGTGATATTCGGTTCGTGATGACCCTTGAAAACAACTTGTAAACGTGACTCAGAAGTGAGATGGGTCAATAATTTTTTAATAAGGTTTTGTCACCTTTCTTGAAAAAGAGAACCACCACACTTCTGGTTCACGCTTCTGGAACACTGCCTTCGAGGATGATGGAATTAAATAGCTTCTGGAGGACTTTAAGTACTGGCATTCCACCCGCTCTCAGTAGCTCAGCAGTAATTCCATCGTTCCCCGGCGCTTTATTGTTCTTCAGTTGTTTGAGGGCCATCCGAATCTCGTACAGGCTGACGTCCGGGATGTCTTCGGTGTAATGTTGGGTGAGTTTGGCTCTAGGGTCTTTAACCAAACTAACAACGGTTCGTGTTGAATTGTACAGCTGGCCATAGAACTTCTCAACCTCTCTCAAAACCTCAGCCTTAGATGAAATTACGGTGCCATTTTCGGTCTTCAGTTTTATCAATTGGGTCTGGCCACCAGACAAATCCCTAGCGAACACCTTGGAGCCCTGATTACGTTCAATAGCCTCTTTAATACAAGACGTATTAAAGGTGCGCAGGTCTGTCCGCAAGCCTTGGAGACTTGTCTGTTTAGCTCCCTGTACATTTGCATGTCAACTGAAGACTGCAACCGCATTTCATTCCGTTCGCCCATGAGTTTGAGAGTAAGGTCTGAGAGTTTTCCAGTTCTTTTCTTGCTTCGGGTCTTAAAGAATTTCGACACGGCCTTTTGGACAGCTTGCACAAACCCGTTGTTCAAATCGTCCGCTGATTCGCATTCTGCCAGGCATTCGAAGCGATTTTGAAGTTCGAGCTGAAAGTTTTCGGGATTTTGGCATTGGACTGGGGTTGGACGGAGCGTAGACTTCATCAGGCGCGACCGTTCAAGCCTTGTGTTGATATTCAATGTGCCTCTAACCATCCGATGATCACTACCGGTTTTCAGCCTATTGATCACAGAGACCATCATTAAATATGTGACGTCTGGTAGACAAAATGAAGTCTATCTCATTTTTTATCGACCCATCCGGGCTAATCCAGGTCCATTTACGATGTGGCTTTTTTCTAAAGAAGGAATTCATCATAAAGAGTCCTTCCTTCTCCAGAAATTCAGCCAACCGTTGGCCCCTAGGATTACGCCTACCAACACCATGTTGCCCCACTTTCAGCTCATCACTCTCTCTTTTACCCAGCTTTGCATTGAAGTCGCCCATCACCAAAATAAATTTAGTAAATTCCTAGATTCAGAAATGCAGACATCTAAAATGTTCATCACACAAATGCCTGCCCTCGTCAATCGAACCCGAGCCTCGCAGTTGGTCGATGTAGTTAGGCGTGTACGCTAACCACTCGAGCAACGAGGAGGTATCAATAACATTTTATTAAGTATAGTAAAACTGCAAAAATTTTACTTCGATTTCAATACGTAAGTCATCTAGGTTCACTAACAACAAGTATTTTCTTCGACTTAGGATCCCTAGGATTTCATTATCAGAACCTGACTTGGAGTAACCTGACTAAGTTCAAAAGTTTAGATGCCACAGACAGACACACACTCACATTCGTCTAATTTAGACATGTCTTATTGATGTGCTTTAGGTAAAGTGCAAAGATTATAAAACATGAGAGCACAACTTTTAAGCTATTATCGATCAGCCACCACCCAGTTATTTAATCGGGTCCTCGTCCCAAAAAATGTGAACAGATCCAGACGAGACTAATCTAACGTGTCCACTCTCGATGAGTTTTTGCCAGTAGGCATTCCAGAGTTACGTCTCCTATCTTGGAGTTAACGATTATCCATAATGAGACTACGATGCTACTGTATCTTCGAGCATCAGAAAACATGAACAGATATGGTTAAGATGAATTAAACAAGTACAAACTCGATGTGTTTCCTAGCACGCATTCCAGGATTACACACAAACACACACACACACACACACACACGCGCGCACACAGAGAGAGTAACCCTCGAAAAAACCTGTATGTAGTGTAGCTAAGAACCATCACATCAGCTTTCAAATAAAAAGTCCGCATTGCAACAGACAGACAAATACAGATACGTCAGTTAAAAATTAAGTGATTAACGGCCAATGTTAATAATGTTTCTCTAAAGATGGATTTCCAGCAAACTAGATAGCTGCGTATCCGACGGCCTATCCTATACGTAATTTCCATACTTATCCTGTCCACAGATATGTTATTGGCAAGCGATAACATAAAAATGGATCAAAATATCAATCTTGGACAGCAAGTTTTGGATTAGGATTGATTATTAATATTGGCCGTTAGCAAAAAACATATTTTGGTATAAAAGCGTTGCTAGCGTTTAAATTTTTGTAAACATGTTATTTTTTCACGTGGTGGCCCGAGTCCACTAACGGCCAATATTAATAATCAATCCTAATCCAAAACTTGCTGTCCAAGATTGATATTTTGATCGATTTTTATGTTATCGCTTGCCAATAACATATCTGTGGACAGGATAAATGTGGCAATTAGGTATGGGATAGGCCGGAGGATACGCAGCTATCTAGATTGCTTGAAATCCATTAGATTGAGATGCATTATTAACATTGGCCGTTAAGTAAATTCAACCTCTCTGCTAAAGAGAGAACTGTAACAGGCGAGTACAGGTTAAAATATAGGTCATTCATATTCAAGACTACTGGTGCCAGAGTGCTGTGCAGCAACTTACTCAGGTAGGAATCTACGACCTTACCAATTCCTGCCACCATAACGACTCTATCATGTTCCGGTCTGATGGGCGGGGTAGTGGGTTGGCTTGCATAGTAGCCCATCCATCCTAGCCTCATAAGAGCAGCATACAGTACTAGCTAAATTTAAAAAAAAGGTCGTGATAATATAAATGGTTGTCAACTTGGGTTCAGTTCTTATATAGAAAAGGAGGCAAGCATTCGAATGAATCTGCTAATAAGTCAACGTCACCCACGTAAGACCAGACGTATCACAGACGCGTTGCCGTCCTTTCAATAATAAATACCTTCTATTCTTTAAGGTTCGTAAATCGTGTCTCTTTGGAGAAACCACCGCTTTTAACGGGTTCTACAAAAATGTTAAACGAGGTTATAATTGTCTATGGATTTGCACGGTAGAGGATTGCCAGACATCGGGGTGTTGGGAGCGATATTTCAATCTGAGACAAGATTTTTTCAGTGTGTAGGCGCGATTTTGATCCGGTGGTAGTTTATAAAAATGTCGACGCGCGATGTTCATGTGTACAAAGTTTTTTCTGATTTTAAAAAGCAATAAATTCTAGAAGCGTTGCCCATAGTAGTAGTGGTACAAAACACGGTGTACTAATACCAAAGGGCCCATCCGATCGGTAAGGGTTCGATTCGGTGATATCCGATTCAAGACGCTTAACGTCAATTATTTTCGAAGTAAAGGGGCAGCGTTTAAAATAGACGTAGCAAAAGCCCAGAATTATACCTATACTAGCTGAGCCAGCAAACTTCGTATCGCTTGACATTAATGCTAAGACAGTAGCGCAGTCTGTCGGATCCGATGTGAAACATTCTAAAATCAACAACTACCTATTATTAAAAAATTAATTAAAAAAAACATTTTCCGGTGGACCAAATTGTGAATCTAAACCATTCTCGAATTCCCTAGAACACATACAAAAAGTTTCATCGACATCGGTCCGGTCGTCTAGGAGTTCAGTGACATACACACTCACAGAAGAATTATATATGTAAAGATTATTATTACTTTACCCCGTGTTGGTCCGGGCTCCTTTGCAGAATAGACCATCTGCCTTCCTGCCAGTCAGCTCGTAAAAGGTGAGAAAAGGCTTACCGGTACTAACACTGTGACACCTGATTAAGTTGTAGAGTTTCGCAACGACCCGCTTGAATTGGCAACGCCGCCTTACCTATTCCTGTTGCCTTAATTTCAGTCCGCCATAACGGCATGACGTGTTCCGGTTCGGAGGATAAGGTAGCCAATAACCTTACTTTTGCTCAAGGCCTAATATCCCAGTCTCAGGTTGGCAACGCAACATTACCATCTTTGGTGTCTCTAGGCGGCGGAATTTTCTCATCATCAAGAAATCTGCTTGTTTGCCTTCAAGCATCATAAAAATAAAAAAAATAAATAAAAATCTTACCCATACTCCACATGTCGATAGCTGAACCGTATGGAAGACCAAGGATGACCTCAGGGCTGCGGTAGAAGCGCGACTGAATGTAGGTGTAAACTCGGGCATGCGTGTAGCACGAGCTGCCGAAGTCGATCACTTTTATCGACGAGCTGCCCCGTGCTTTCAGGAGAATATTTTCCTGAATTGAATTGAAAATTTTAGTTGTTAAATAAGAAGATCCTCATGTTTCACCCGATCTATTTAACTGTTCTATTAGGCAGCTATTCTAATTTCCTCTGAGTAGACCAACACTTTTTTTAGCAGACCGACGCGACGTATATGAAAGATATACCAGTAATAGATATAAGATGCGTCGTTTCTAGACAGAAGAAATATAAGTTGACTTTGCCAAACTTAAGCTTAACATTAAACCATTTGTGATTGTTAATCATCAACCCTCAAACAGAAACAATAACCATAAGGTTTAAGCAAGTATTAAAGAACAAGTATCTATCAGGGAACCTATGAGAACTTACTTTCCCTATATTGGTCCGGGTCATCTGTGTAGCTCTCTCTGCCTGGCAGTTCGTAAAGGACGAACATAAATTAAAATGTTCATTATCTAGAAGACAAATGGTAGTAGAGTACTTTGCAGAAACTTATCGTAAAGGGATTCCTATTGTCATACTGACAGTGTTCGATACTGCCGTATTCCGGTTAAGAAGGTATTGTGGCTAGTAGATTTAGAAAGTCATACATACATAGGACATTACAAGCACAACATATGACATATATCCTACCTACCTACCAATATAGCACCTATAACATCTATTTTGTCTATAGACCACAATATCTCTGACCTGATGGTGTGGAATATCAGGACTATCTGTGCATCATCACGTTCTCATCCCATAAAAATAAACAGAATATATGGAATTAGCTGAGGGTATGGTGTTTTCTTTACTAAAACCGAACATCTAAGGGGCTGCCCATTAATCACGTAATATTGAAGTTATACTTTTTTGGCGCGTTAGGAAAAATGAGGAGGGTAAATTTTTACGATGCGCGCGCACACCGTCAAGAAAAACCGACATGATGAAGTTAGCTGTAGATAACATTTTAGTTTTTCAAAAAAAGGTACCAACAAAGTAAAAGTAAGGACATCTACGTATGTTTGCGTGAGAACTCACAACTGTATTCACAATATTTCTTTATTTCTATGGTTAGTGTCATTTTGACTACAAATGTAAAATAAGGCAAAAGATAAAATTTTTAAAAAGATTTTTATCTTATTGCGCCTAAGAAATATAACTTCTAACGCGTGTACATAAGTACACACACATTTTTTTTATTTATTTTTTAAACTCCCTCCCAACCTCACGATGTATCATCACCCCATTGGTGTAGCCAACAGATGATACAGTATGATGTTACATTCCTCCATGAGCCGTACATACCAGAGCAGGGACCTCGCAATTCGTCTTTTGGCCACGTTACCTATTGACACCAAAGGTCGATTCGAAATGACTACTATTGTATACGTCTAAAAAATTTTACGACGTCACCGGGCTAGTGGACGAGCAGAGTGTTCAGTTAGAGATTGAAATATGGGTGGGGCCTAGGACCCCCTCCCTGAGGATGTCTCCTATGAGACCGTCCCTCGGTTTAGGGTGAGATCGTGACTATTTCATGTAAAGTACTTAAATAGACAGTATTTTTTGAATTTCGAGAGCATGAGATGTTTTTCTTTGTCCAGCATTCTACAGATACTGAAGCAAGGAACTCGTGAACTGTCGGGTGTGATGGCACTGAGGCAGTAAATGGTAGTACTTACGGGTTTCAGGTCGCAGTGTATGATGTTTTCTGACTCCAGTAGTCGTAGGCACCGAAGTAGAGAGCTTGCAAACCGTCTGATCAAGCTGAGACTGAAACCTTGGTAGTTGTTCTTCTTGATAAGTTCATACAAATTTATACTGTAAGAAGGAATAAGACAAGTGGTTAGTAACATTTTTCATTCAAAAACGTAGAAAGTCTTTGTCAAGTCTTATCCTTATAGAGTTAGGTAACTTCCAACCAGAGCAGCCACGACTAGCTAGACTAGCCAACCGGCATTTATCAAATCCCGAACAACGTTGTTTTACTAGAAAAAAAACCGGACCGATCGATACGTTCGTGAAGCACGTATAGGCATAGGCTTTCAAGAAGAAGGCATAGGCACAACCAGGGCATCCGCGGCTAACCAAAGACGCTAGTCTCACAAAATGATAGGTTTTAGAAACTACATTTTTGTAGCCCAACTCAGGAATTGAACATGGGGCCTCGCGAAGTCTAAAACAACAGTGTTTTTATAATATCGGAAACCAGTTGAGTAAGCCGTCGACCACAAAGCAACCACTCGTTGGTCAAGTGGCTAGCATAGACGCTTAGCTACGCCGACAAACCGCGAGGCTCGTGTTTGATTCCCGACGGGGGCAGGCATTTGTGTGATAAACATTTAGATGTCTGCATTTCCGGGTCTGGGTGTTTATTAAATTTATTATTGTATCTATTTAAGTATTTCTATGTATTAGTATCGTTGACTAACACCCATAACACAAACATATAACCTGCTTACTTTTGGGGTTAGATTCAATTTGTGTAACTTGTCCAGGGATATTTATTTGTTTATTTATTATTATTATTTATCTAAAACTGGGATGTTAAGCATTTTGCGTGAGTTTATCAGCTAACCTACTCTCTAATCCGGAACACGATCGAAGCAAGCACTGCGCTATGGTGGCAGGAATATGTATTCCTGAAGAAAGGTACCAAACTGGACGAATCGTCAATTTTTTTTCTTAGGTTGTGGTGTTGTGGCACTAATACCGTAGTGCAAAACCTATACCCTCTTACTAGCTGCTTTGTAGGAAAGCGCAGTTCAAAAAAATCTACATGTTTTACACGACAAAAAAATTAATATTTACCTAATAATATGTTGTGTGTATAATGCGTATACAACGCATAGTCGCATGTTATACTGTGTTTCTTTAATATGCTTTTTATATGCTTTTAATTATTTTTTTCTTTTATATGCCTTATATTAGTGTTTAAGATTCTGGGCACCAGTATACTATGGTGTATAAAGCTGATGATTAGCTGCTTCTTTTAGAGAAACCGCCTTCGTGTTCGTTATCACTTAACTAATATTTAAAAAAACAATCCCTTTTTTCGCAGAATCTTCTTAGCGTTAGGTTGCGATTCTGATCCGATAATCCTATTAATATTATAAATGCCAAAGTTTGTATGTATGGATGTATGGATGTTTGTTACTCTTTCACGCAAAAACTACAAAGCCGATTAAGATGAAATTTGGTATGTAGGTAGCTGAAGACCCAGAATAACATATAGGCTACTTTTTATCCCGGAGTTCCCGCGGGATTGGGACTTACGCGGGTGAAACCGCGGGGCGCAGCTAGTAGTTTTATAGTAACGTTCACCCACAAGTACTACATTTATGGTCTACGTGAATATAGTATTCTGAATCTGAACCTGGGTGCACTTTTCTATATGCAGTCTGCACTCAATCCTTAAATCAATCACATTAAACTTTGTCGCTGCCAAATTGTATATTATATCTTAGATCCACGTATATTTTAAAGGATAAAAGAAATTGTCCGAGTGCTGGTGGTTCATTGATTTTGGCTGCCTGGATAGAATAGACCATGTTCTGCCTTCCTGCCTACTGTCTAGTAACTTGTAAAATGCGATCATTCTTTATGATAAATTAACAACAAACCCTTGACTTGGGGACCTTCAAGAAAATAGCGTACTCATTTCTTAAAGGTCGGCAACGCATTTGTGATACTCCTGGTGTTGCGGATGCCCGTGGGCGGCGGTGATCACTTTCCATCAGGTGACCCACTTGCTCGTTTGCCTCCTCCTATATAAAAAAACCCTATGGTGGTAGAGTGCTTAACAGCAACATGCCTTGGTTGGGCTACACTACCTTACCAGTTCTTGATGAGTGTTCTACTTCAGAGGCTAGCAATAGAGCTGCTTGTATGCTGTCTTATTCCACAAAAATACAAAATTTTTGCTTTCCTCGTCAATGTAGCTATTGGTCAAGTCAAGATTGACAAAATTTATGAAAATCTTTACGGCAAATTGAAATAAGAGCACATATCAGATTCAGATTATTTTATTCAAGTAGACCATTCAAGTGATATTTGTGCGCGTCGACATTTTTATAAACTACCACCGGATCGGAACAACGAGTCGAGGAGGTGCAGTAGCCGTAAGAGCACCGGTCGACCGCGCTGTCGGGCGGAGTTCATGTGTCAAGTATCTACGGATTTATATGAGGCCAACGCAACTTAATATCCGCATCACCGCCTACCGCGACGGTGCGCGGTGCCATGTGTTAATTGCCTTATACTGAGAAAATCCGTCGCAAGAAACTCAGCCACCTAATCAATTTCAATTGCTCTTTTACGAAGATACAACTTACTTATAGCACATACAACTTACCTCATTAACTCAAAACTGATACAGAGATGGTTCCTGAAGTAGAAATAATCCAGCATATGGATGACATTGTGTGTTTGTTCCTTGTCCTTGAGCCGCAGGTGGTCCAGCACCCGCACTTCGATGAGGGCCTGGTGGTGAAACCGCTTCTTGTTTCTGATGATCTTGATCGCTACTTGGTTCCCTGTTCTGTGGTCCAACGCCCTGATCACCTGGCCGAATGAACCCTTGCCGATCACTTCGAGGATTTCGTACCGGTAGGCTATGTGGTCATGGATTTGCTGGAATGTTAATTCAAACTATTACTACTTCATATTTTTAAACTGAATAACACTAATTGATTTGGAATGTATATTATATACGAGTATATGTCTACTTTTTAACCTATTTTGATGATTGTTTTTTTGTATAAAATAATGTGCTTTCAGGTCGGTCTTATTACATTTTCATGCAGATTTGACTGTTGGTAGTTTTGGAAGAGAACAGCATAAAAGCAAACGGTCCTTCTGGTGGTAAAAACAACTTTGGCCTGCAGGCACCACAGATGTTACAGGTGCGTCGCTGTTCTGAGGCCGTTATACCGGCTACCCTACCGAATCGGAACATGACAAAGTCTACAGCATTCTACCACCAGTAGTCTTATTGATAATGACCAGTGCTTGCCTCTAACGAGCTGCCTGTCAGAGAGCCAGACGGTCTATTTTACTAATCGGACCCAGACCACCACATGGGGACTTTTGAGCTATATCTATTAATGCATACTTTTCTTTACTTTGACGAAGTTATCTTGAGCAGAAGTGCTAAAATTACTTTGGGCAGATGTAGGATTTTTTGCAATTGTACTGCATTCACAATGTTTAATTACTAGCTGCTTACTGTTTCTCAAGCGTTTGAAACTTTTTTCACTCTCACAGGAACGACTCGGTTGCGAGAAATGACGTGGTATGTTACGGCTTGTATTTCTTCGTAATAGAAAATCAATTAGCTTGTTTGTCTACAAATACGGGATAGCAAACAAATAACAATCAAACAATTTGAGAGCAACAACGCAACACCGATAATAATTCCTATTTCAATATTGTATAAGTATAGAAAAAATATGTATTTCTTCGATTTAGCTGCGATTTCTGTCATCAGACCTAGATTTCGTAAAAAAAGGATCACATAGGAAATACGGCTCTTTCTATCGCAAAAATAATTCCGTGAGAAATGGCAGAAATTCTAATAATATGCATACAACTTTAAAAAAAACATACAGGAGTCAAACATATACCTTCCTCCTTTTTCTGTCGCTTAATGTCTGTGAGTTGCCGATTAGAGACTAGTTGCAGAACTTGTTCTACTTAAAGGCAATACCTAAACCTATAGTTTCACTTACGCTTAAACTTTTTTATTTTTTTCGATTAACAATCGAAAGGAAATTTCCACCTCACCTTATTGTAACTGCCGCTTTCGTCGTCGAACCCGCAGTTGTTGGGTAGATTTGCACGGGCCTGCACCTTGTTGGCCTCCAGACCCAGGTACCAGACCTCGGGGTACTTGCGGACCTCATTCCTTTCCCATTCTGTTAGTCTGTCGCAGTACAGCTTTAGTGCTTCTGTGAATAGAAACATTTTGGGTAAATAAACAGAAGAATGCTAACCCTAAATTTTTAAAATAAGTAATAAAAATCTCTAGACCAGGGGTGGGCAAATTCTTTAGACCGCGGGCCGGTAAATTAAACAAAAATCTAGCGATGGGCCAGTAAATTATAATTAATCTTGAGGCGGGCTGGTTTATTAAAACACCTAAAAATAGCAGTAAATATTAAAACGTTGTATAAAGATAACATACGGCATTTTTTTTATTTTACTTTATTGAAATAAAATCTATTTATGAATTCTTAACACATGAAATACGTAATATATATGAAGCAACGATTCAGTATCTTAATTGTTCAAATTTTAATAGTCTTTTAACATTTCGACAATTATTTTTTTTAAGGAGGTTCATATTTTTTCTAAAAAAAACCCTCGGCGGGCCGAATTAAAACTTCCCAAGGGCCGGATTCGGCCCGCGGGCCGTTATTTGCCCACCCCTGCTCTAGACCAACACAAAAAATGTATCTTCAAACACATATTCCCATAGATGTAGGCAACCAGGACACCCATGACTAGTCGAAAACACTTAACGATAGGTTTGCCACCTATCACTTTGTGGGTCTTACTAATAAAACTTAAGCACCCGTTGATCTGGTGTGTAACTTAACTTTTTGTTAGCAAAAGTTACACACCAGATCAGCAGGCGCGTAAATTTCGTTAGTAAGGGGGTAAGTCCTACAACGTGATAGGTGATAAACCTATCGCCTACCAGATACTTCTTCGCTCCCAGGCAACGTTGTTTTTTTAAGGAAACTAGCTGACCCAACAAACTTCGTATCGCTTGACATTAATGCTTCGACAGTAGCGCAGTCTGTCGGATCCGATGTGAAACATTCCAAAATCAACAACGACTTATTATTAAAAAAAATATTAAAAAACATTTTCCAGGAGACCAAATTGTGAATCTAAACCATTCTCGAATTCCCTTGAACACGCACAAAAACTTTCATCAACATCGGTCCAGCCGTCTAGAAGGAGTTCAGTGACATACACACAGAAGAACTATATATATATAAAGATTAAGAAACATCTTTTTTATTGCCCGACCCGGGAATCTAACAAGTCCATCATCGGACCTCTGAACCACAGAGGTGACTAGATATAATGTAATATATAAACATTAAACACAAATTGATCTAACCAAAAAGCAATTTATTTATTTATTTTTATTTTGTTTTTTACCCCGCGTTGGTCCGGGCTCCTTTGTAGAATAGACCATCTGCCTTCCTGTGCCAGGCAGCTCGTAAAAGGCGAGCATAGGCTTGCCGTCACTAACACTGTGATATCTGACTAGGTGGTAGAGTTTCGCAGCGACTCACCCGGATTGGTACCACCGCCTTACCGATTCCTGCCGCCATAACGTCATGACGTGCTCCGGTACGTAAGGTAAGGTAGCTGGTAAACTTACTTTTCGTCGAGGCCTAACATCCCGACCTCTGGTTGGCAACGCACCATTACCACCTTTAATGTCTCTAGGCGACGAGAATTTCTTACCATCAGGAAATCCGTATGCTTGTTTGCTTTCCAATGTCATAAAAAAAAATTACATCAACAAAAATCCACAGCACAAATTACAGAGTAAACTTAAATCTAACAAATACATTGAACATAGGCGAAATTAAGGATTTTCATTTTTGTATTCCTTACAGTTTGGTAGAATGACACAGTCATATTATAATTTTATACTACAAACAAAAAAATCAAGTATTAATAACTTTTTTACATATATAAAAAGAAAGCAAAAAAACAAAATAAAAATTAAAGAAAAATAAATTACAATTTATTATGATACGGTTTCTAATCATTTATATTATTAACTAGCAGCCCGCCCCGGCTTCGCACAACTATGAAATACACATATAAAACTTCCTCTTCAATCACTTTATATAATAAAAAAAACACATCAAAATCCGTTGCGTAGTTTTAAAGATTTAAGTATAAGGACAGAGGAAGCGACTTTGTTTTATACTATGTAGTGATACATGTACAGGTTACTAATACATATTACATTCATCAGGTGGTAGAGCGCTGTGCAGCAGTCTTTAAGGGTCCATATACGCTAAAATACGTCAGCAGTATAATGTTTTTTTCATACAAAGCAATCATAGATCTTAGTGACAAAAATACACAAGATTAACATGAATATGCTTTATAAGACTAGAACTAGTTTATAAGACTAGTTTTCCAAACACGATTCATATCACTTTGCTCGATAGTAAAAAATCTAAAAGTTAGCCCGTTTTTAAAAGCAAAACCCAACTGTCTACTTTAATTATGAAAATATCGATACCAGATTTAACATAAACATAGATAAGTACTATACCTAAATGGTAATTGTTTCAGTTTTTTTACTTTTTTTCAAAATACTTTTATAGTGTCAAAAATAGGGATTTGTCGCTTAAGACGTTTACTTTAGAGCGCAATATTTCATAGTAATCATGGAACGGGGGAGTGCGGTGATTGGCTATTCTGGCT